>CM046296.1:20902463-21502463 GCA_025267735.1 Mactra quadrangularis | reverse complement strand
CTCCGCTCCGTAGACTCTCTATATGTACATGCACGTAGCAAAAAAATAGGTAAACAATGGTGACCTAGTTCCGGTTTCTGGCTCGGGTCCAACCCAGAACGCCGACCCGGCGACCTGGGTGTCGAACCGACCCGGCTAGGACCGGTTTTGGGGCGAGTTACGTGCCTTTGTCGCCGCTCCGTAGACTCTCTATATGTACTATATGTACATGCACGTAGGAAAAAAATATGAAAACAATGGTGACCTAGTTCCGGTTTCAGGCTCGGCTCCAACCCAGAACGCCGACCCAGCGACCTGGGTGTCGAACCGACCCGGCTAGGACCGGTTTTTGGGCGAGTTACGTGCCCTTGTCTCCGCTCCGTAGACTCTCTATATGTACTATATGTATATGCACGTAGCAAAAAATAGGTAAACAATGGTGACCTAGTTCCTGTTTCTGGCTCGGGTCCAACCCAGAACGCCGACCCGGCGACCTGGGTGTCGAACCGACCCGGCTAGGACCGGTTTTGGGGTGAGTTACGTGCCCTTGTCTCCGCTCCGTAGACTCTCCATGTGTACTATATGTACATGCACGTAGCAAAAAAATAGGTAAACAATGGTGACCTAGTTCCGGTTTCTGGCTCGGGTCCAACCCAGAACGCCGACCCGGTGACCTGGGTGTCGAACCGACCCGGCTAGGACCGGTTTTGGGGCGAGTTACGTGCCTTTGTCTCCGCTCCGTAGACTCTCTATATGTACTATATGTACATGCACGTAGCAAAAAAATAGGTAAACATTGGTGACCTAGTTCCGGTTTCTGGCTCGGGTCCAACCAAGAACGCCGACCCGGCGACCTGGGTGTCGAACCGACCCGGCTAGGACCGGTTTTTGAGCGAGTTACGTGCCCTTGTCTCCGCTCCGTAGACTCTCTATATGTACTTTATGTACATGCACGTAGCAACAAATAGGTAAACAATGGTGACCTAGTTCCGGTTTCTGGCTCGGGTCCAACCCAGAACGCCGACCCGGCGACCTGGGTGTCAAACCGACCCGGCTAGGACCGGTTTTGGGGCGAGTTACGTGCCCTTGTCTCCGCTCCGTAGACTCTCTATATGTACTATATGTACATGCACGTAGCAAAAAATAGGTAAACAATGGTGACCTAGTTCCGGTTTCTGGCTCGTGTCCAACCCAGAGCGCCGACTCGGCGACCTGGGTGTCGAACCGACCCGGCTAAGACCGGTTTTGGGGCGAGTAACGTGCCCTTGTCGCCGCTCCGTAGACTCTCTATATGTACTATATGTACATGCACGTAGGAAAATAATAGGTAAACAATGGTGACCTAGTTCCGGTTTTTGGCTCGGGTCCAACCCTGAACGCCGACCCGGCGACCTGGGTGTCGAACCGACCCGGCTAGGACCGGTTTTGGGGCGAGTTACGTGCCCTTGTCTCCGCTCCGTAGACTCTCTATATGTACTTTATGTACATTCACGTAGCAAAGAAATAGGTAAACAATGGTGACCTAGTTCCGGTTTCTGGCTCGGGTCCAACCCAGAACGCCAACCCGGCGACCTGGGTGTCGAACCGACCAGGCTAGGACCGGTTTTGGGGCGAGTTACGTGCCCTTGTCTCCGCTCCGTAGACTCTCTATATGTACTATATGTACATGCACGTAGCAAAAAAATAGGTAAACAATGGTGACCTAGTTCCAGTTTCTGGCTCGGTTCCAACCCAGAACGCCGACCCGGCGACCTGGGTGTCGAACCGACCCGGCTAGGACCGGTTTTGGGGCGAGTTACGTGCCCTTGTCTCCGCTCCGTAGACTCTCTATATGTACTATATGTACATGCACGTAGCAAAAAAATAGGTAAACAATGGTGACCTAGTTCCGGTTTCTGGCTCGGGTCCAACCCAGAACGCCGACCCGGCGACCTGGGTGTCGAACCTACCCGGCAAGGACCGGTTTTGGGACGAGTTACGTGCCCTTGTCTCCGCTCCGTAGACTCTCTATATGTACTGTATGTACATGCAAGTAGCAAAAAAATAGGTAAACAATGGTGACCTAGTTCCGGTTTCTGGCTCGGGTCCAACCCACAACGCCGACCCGGCGACCTGTGTGTCTAACCGACCCGCCTTGGACCGGTTTTGGGGCGAGTTACGTGCACTTGTCTCCGCTCCGTAGACTCTCTATATGTACTATATGTACATGCACGTAGCAAAAAAATAGGTAAACAATGGTGATATAGTTCCGGTTTCTGGCTCGGGTCCAACCCAGAACGCCGACCCGGCGACCTGGGTGTTGAACCGACCCGGCTAGGACCGGTTTTGGGGCGAGTTACGTGCCCTTGTCTCCGCTCCGTAGACTCTCTATATGTACTATATGTACATGCACGTAGCAAAAAAATAGGTAAACAATGGTGACCTAGTTCCAGTTTCTGGCTCGGTTCCAACCCAGAACGCCGACCCGGCGACCTGGGTGTCGAACCGACCCGGCTAGGACCGGTTTTGGGGCGAGTTACGTGCCCTTGTCTCCGCTCCGTAGACTCTCTATATGTACTATATGTACATGCACGTAGCAAAAAAATAGGTAAACAATGGTGACCTAGTTCCGGTTTCTGGCTCGGGTCCAACCCAGAACGCCGACCCGGCGACCTGGGTGTCGAACCTTCCCGGCAAGGACCGGTTTTGGGACGAGTTACGTGCCCTTGTCTCCGCTCCGTATACGCTCTATATGTACTATATGTACATGCACCTAGCCAAAAAATAGGTAAACAATGGTGACCTAATTCCGGTTTCTGGCTCGGGTCCAACCCAGTACGCCGACCCAGCGACCTGGGTGTCGAACCGACCCGGCTAAGACCGGTTTTGGGGCGAGTTACGTGCCCTTGTCTCCGCTCCGTAGACTCTCTATATGTACTATATGTACATGCACGTAGCAAAAAAATAGGTAAACAATGGTGACCTAGTTCCGGTTTCTGGCTCGGGTCCAACCCAGAACGCCGACCCGGCGACCTGGTCGTCGAACCTACCCGGCAAGGACCGGTTTGGGGCGAGTTACGTGCCCTTGTCTCCGCTCCGTAGACTCTCTATATGTACTATATGTACATGCACGTAGCAAAAAAATAGGTAAACAATGGTGACCTAATTCCGGTTTCTGGCTCGGGTCCAACCCAGTACGCCGACCCAGCGACCTGGGTGTCCGTCCAACCTGGCTAGGACCGGTTTTGGGGCCAGTAACGTGCCCTTGTCTCCGCTCCGTAGACTCTATATATGTACATGCACGTCGCAAAAAATAGGTAAACAATGGTGACCTAGTTCCGGTTTCAGGCTCGGGTCCAACCCAGAACGCCGACCCGGAGACCTGGGTGTCGAACCGACCCGGCTAGGACCGGTTTTGGAGCGGGTTACGTGCCCTTGTCTCCGCTCCGTAGACTCTCTATATGTACTATATGTACATGCACGTAGCAAATAAATAGGTAAACAATGGTAACCTAGTTCCGGTTTCTGGCTCGGGTCAAACCCAGAACGCCGACCCTGCGACCTGGGTATCGAACCGACCCGGCTAGGACCGGTTTTGGGCGAGTTACGTGCCCTTGTCTCCGCTCCGTAGACTCTCTATATGTACTATATGTACATGCACTTAGCAAAAAAATAGGTAAACAATGGTGATTTAGTTCCGGTTTCTGGCTCGGGTCCAACCCAAAATGCCGACCCGGCGACCTGGGTGTCGAACCGACCCGGCTAGGACCGGTTTTGGGGCGAGTTACGTGCCCTTGTCTCCGCTCCATAGACTCTCTATATGTACTATATGTACATGCACGTAGCAAAAAAATAGGTAATCAATGGTGACCTAGTTCCGGTTTCTGGCTCGGGTCCAAGCCAGAACGCCGACACGGCGACCTGGGTGTCGAACCGACCCGGCTAGGACCGGTTTTGGGGCGAGTTACGTGCCCTTGTTTCCGCTCTGTAGACTCTCTATATGTACTATATGTACATGCACGTAGCAAAAAAATAGGTAAACAATGGTGACCTAGTTCCGGTTTCTGGCTCGGGTCCAACCCAAAACGCCGACCCGGCGACCTGGGTGTCGAACCAACCCGGCTAAGACCGGTTTTGGGGCGATTTAGGTGCCCTTGTCTCCGCTCCGTAGACTCTCTATATGTACTATATGTACATGTACGTAGCATAAAAATAGGTAAACAATGGAGACCTAGTTCCGGTTTCTGGCTCGGGTCCAACCCAAAACGCCGACCCGGCGACCTGGGTGTCGAACCGACCCTGCTAGGACCGGTTTTGGGGCGAGTTACGTGCCCTTGTCTCCGCTCCGTAGACTCTCTATATGTACTATATGTACATGCACGTAGCAAAAAAATAGGTAAACAATGGTGACCTTGTTCCGGTTTCTGGCTCGGGTCCAACCCAGAACGCCGACCCGGCGACCTGGGTGTCGGACCGACCCGGCTTGGACCGGTTTTGGGGTGAGTTACGTGCCCTTGTCTCTGCTCCGTATACTCTGTTTATGTACATGCGCGTAGCAAAAAAATAGGTAAACAATGGTGACCCAGTTCCGGTTTCAGGCTCGGGTCCCACCCAGAACGCCCACCCGGCGACCTGGGTGTCGAACCGACCCGGCTAGGACCAGTGTTGGAGCGAGTTACGTGCCCTTGTCTCCGCTCCGTAGACTCTCTATATGTACTATATGTACATGCACGTAGCAAAAAAATAGGTAAACAATGGTGACCTAGTTCCGGTTTCTGGCTCGGGTCCAACCCAGAACGCCGACCCGGTGAACTGGGTGTCGAATAAACCCGGCTAGGACCGGTTTTGGGGCGAGTTACGTGCCTTTATCTCCGCTCCGTAGACTCTCTATATGTACTATATGTACATGCACGTAGCAAAAAAATAGGTAAACAATGGTGACCTAGTTCCGGTTTCTGGCTCGGGTCCAACCCAGAACGCCGACTCGGCGACCTGGGTGTCGAACCGACCCGGCTAGGACCGGTTTTGGGGCGAGTTACGTGCCCTTGTCTCCGCTCCGTAGACTCTCTATATGTACTATATGTACATGCACGTAGCAAAAAAATAGGTAAACAATGGTGACCTAATTCCGGTTTCTGGCTCGGGTCCAACCCAGAACGCCGACTCAGCGACCTGGGTGTCGAACCGACCTGGCTAAGACCGGTTTTGGGGCGAGTTACGTGCCCTTGTCTCCGCTCCGTAGACTCTCTATATGTACTATATGTACATGCACGTAGCAAAAAAATAGGTAAACAATGGTGACCTAGTTCCGGTTTCTGGCTCGGGTCCAACCCAGAACGCCGACCCGGAGACCTGGGTGTCGGACCGACCCGGCTAGGACCGGTTTTGGGGCGAGTTACGTGCCCTTGTCTCCGCTCCGTAGACTCTTTATATGTACTATATGTACATGCACGTAGCAAAAAAATAGGTAAACAATGGTGACCTAGTTCCGGTTTCTGGCTCGAGTCCAACCCAGAACACCGACCCGGCGACCTGGGTGTCGAACCGACCCGGCTAGGACCGATTTTGGGGCGAGTTACGTGCCCTTGTCTCTGCTCCGTAGACTCTCTATATGTACTATATGTACATGCACGTAGCAAAAAAATAGGTAAACAATGGTGACCTAGTTCCGGTTTCTGGCTCGGGTCCAACCCAGAACGCCGACCAGGCGACCTGGGTGTCGAACCGACCCGGCTAGGACCGGTTTTGGGGCGAGTTACGTGCCCTTGTCTCCGCTCCGTAGACTCTCTATATGTACTATATGTACATGCACGTAGCAAAAAAATAGGTAAACAATGGTGACCTTGTTCCGGTTTCAGGCTCGGGTCCAACCAAGAACGCCGACCCGGCGACCTGGGTGTCGAACCGACCCGGCTAGGACCAGTTTTTGGGCGAGTTACGTGCCCTTGTCTCCGCTCCGTAGACTCTCTATATGTACTATATGTACATGCACGTAGCAAAAAAATAGGTAAGCAATGTTGACCTAGTTCCGGTTTCTGGCTTGGGTCCAACCCAGAACGCCGACCCGGCGACCTTGGTGTCGAACCGACCCGGCTAGGACCGGTTTTGAGGCACGTTACGTGCCCTTGTCTCCGCTACGAAGACTCTCTATATGTACTATATGTACATACACGTAGCAAAAAAATAGGTAAACAATGGTGACCTAGTTCCGGTTTCTGGCTCGAGTCCAACCCAGAACGCCGACCCGGCGACCTGGGTGTCGAACCGACCCGGCTAGGACCGATTTTTGGGCGAGTTACGTGCCCTTGTCTCCGCTCCGTAGACTCTCTATATGTACTATATGTACATGCACGTAGCAAAAAAAAAGGTAAACAATGGTGACCTAGTTCCGGTTTCTGGCTCGGGTCAAACCCAGAACGCCGACCCGGCGACCTGGGTGTCGAACCGACCCGGCTAGGACCAGTTTTGGGGCGAGTTACGTGCCCTTGTCTCCGCTCCGTAGACTCTCTATATGTACTATATGTACATGCACGTAGCAAAAAAATAGGTTAACAATGGTGACCTTGTTCCGGTTTCAGGCTCGGGTCCAACCCAGAACGCCGACCCGGCGACCTGGGTGTCGAACCGACCCGGCTAGGACCGGTTTTGGGGCGAGTTACGTGCCCTTGTCTCCGCTCCGTAGACTCTCTATATGTACTATATGTACATGCACGTAGCAAAAAAATAGGTAAACAATGGTGACCTAGTTCCGGTTTCTGGCTTGGGTCCAACCCAGAACGCCGACCCGGCGACCTTGGTGTCGAACCGACCCGGCTAGGACCGGTTTTGGGGCGAGTTACGTGCCCTTGTCTCCGCTCCGTAGACTCTCTATATGTACTATATGTACATGCACGTAGCAAAAAAATAGGTAAACAATGATGACCTAGTTCCGGTTTCTGGCTCGGGTCCAACTCAGAACGCCGACTCGGCGACCTGGGTGTCGAACCGACCCGGCTAGGACCGGTTTTGGGGCGAGTTACGTGCCCTTGTCTCCGCTCCGTAGACTCTCTATATGTACATGCACGTAGCAAAAAAATAGGTAAACAATGGTGACCTAGTTCCGGTTTCAGGCTCGGGTCTAACCCAGAACGCCGACCCGGCGACCTGGGTGTCGAACCGACCCGGCTAGGACCGGTTTTGGAGCGGGTTACGTGCCCTTGTCTCCGCTCCGTAGACTCTCTATATGTACTAAATGTACATGCACGTAGCAAAAAAATAGGTAAACAATGGTAACCTAGTTCCGGTTTCTGGCTCGGGTCCTACCCAGAACGCCGACCCGGCGACCTGGGTGTCGAACCGACCCGGCTAGGACCGGTTTTGGGGCGAGTTACGTGCCCTTGTATCCGCTCCGTAGACTCTCTATATGTACTATATGTACATGCATGTAGCAAAAAAATAGGTAAACAATGGTGACCTAGTTCCTGTTTCTGGCTCGGGTCCAACCCAAAACGCCGACCCGGCGACCTGGGTGTCGAACCGACCCGGCTAGGACCGGTTTTGGGGCGAGTTACGTGCCCTTGTCTCCGCTCCGTAGACTCTCTAAATGTACTATATGTACATGCACGTAGCAAAAAAATAGGTAAACAATGGTGACCTAGTTCCGGTTTCTGGCTCGGGTCCAACCCAGAACGCCGACCCGGCGACCTTGGTGTCGAATCGACCCGGCTAGGACCGGTTTTGGGGCGAGTTACGTGCCCTTGTCTCCGCTCCGTAGACTCTCTATATGTACTATATGTACATGCACGTAGCAAAAAAGTAAGTAAACAATGGTGACCTAGTTCCGGTTTCTGGCTCGGGTCCAACCCAGAACGCCGACCCGGCGACCTGGGTGTCGAACCGACCCGGCTAGGACCGGTTTTGGAGCGAGTTACGTGCCCTTGTCTCCGCTCCGTAGACTCTCTATATGTACTATATGTACATGCACGTAGCAAAAAAAATAGGTAAACAATGGTGACATAGTTCCGGTTTCTGGCTCGGGTCCAAACCAGAACGCCGACCCGGCGGCCTGGGTGTCGAACTGATCCGGCTAGGACCGGTTTTGGGGCGAGTTACGTGCCCTTGTCTCCGCTCCGTAGACTCTCTATATGTACTATATGTACATGCACGTAGCAAAAAAATAGGTAAACAATGGTGACCTAGTTCCGGTTTTTGGCTCGGGTCCAACCCAGAACGCCGACCCGACGACCTGGGTGTCGGACCGACCCGGCTAGGACCGGTTTTGGGGCGAGTTACGTGCCCTTGTCTCCGCTCCGTAGACTCTCTATATGTACTATATGTACATGCACGTAGCAAAAAAATAGATAAACAATGGTGACCTAGTTCCGGTTTCTGGCTCGGGTCCAACCCAGAACGCCGACCCGGCGACCTGGGTGACGAACCGACCCGGCTAGGACCGGTTTTGGGGCGAGTTACGTGCCCTTGTCTCCGCTCCGTAGACTCTCTATATGTACTATATGTACATGCATGTAGCAAAAAAATAGGTAAACAATGGTGACCTAGTTCCGGTTTCTGGCTCGGGTCCAACCCAAAACGCCGACCCGGCGACCTGGGTGTCGAACAGACCCGGCTAGGACCGGTTTTGGGGCGAGTTACGTGCCCTTATCTCCGCTCCGTAGACTCTCTATATGTACTATATGTACATGCACGTAGCAAAAAAATAGGGGAACAATGGTGACCTAGTTCCGGTTTCTGGCTCGGGTCCAACCCAGAACGCCGACCCGGCCACCTGGGTGTCGAACCGACCCGGCTAGGACCGGTTTTGGGGCGAGTTACGTGCCCTTATCTCCGCTCCGTAGACTCTCTATATGTACTATATGTACATGCACGTAGCAAAAAAATAGGTAAACAATGGTGACCTAGTTCCGGTTTCTGGCTCGGGTCCAACCCAGAACGCCGAGCCGGCGACCTGGGTGTCGAACCGACCCGGCTAGGACCGGTTTTGGGGCGAGTTACTTGCACTT
Organism: Mactra quadrangularis; assembly: GCA_025267735.1. NCBI lineage: Eukaryota > Metazoa > Mollusca > Bivalvia > Venerida > Mactridae > Mactra > Mactra quadrangularis. Next base: position 21,493,506 of record CM046296.1, on the reverse strand, counting down.
GTCTCCGCTCCGTAGACTCTCTATATGTACTATATGTACATGCACGTAGCAAAAAAATAGGTAAACAATGGTGACCTAGTTCCGGTTTCTGGCTCAGGTCCAACCCAGAACGCCGAGCCGGCGACCTGGGTGTCGAACCGACCTTGCTAGGACCGGTTTTAGGGCGAGTTACGTGCCCTTGTCTCCGCTCCGTAGACTCTCTATATGTACTATATGTACATGCACGTAGCAAAAAAATAGGTAAACAATGGTGACCTAGTTCCGGTTTCTGGCTCGGGTCCAACCCAGAACGCCGACCCGGTGACCTGGGTGTCGAACCGACCCGGCTAGGACCGATTTTGGAGCGAGTTACGTGCCCTTGTCTCCGCTCCGTATACTCTCTACATGTACGATATGTACATGCACGTAGCAAAAAAATAGGTAAACAATGGTGACCTAGTTCCGGTTTCTGGCTCGGGTCCAACCCAGAACGCCGATCCGGCGACCTGGGTGTCGAACCGACCCGGCTAGGACCGGTTTTGGGGCTAGTTACGTGCCCTTGTCTCCGCTCCTTAGACTCTCTATATGTACTATATGTACATGCACGTAGCAAAAAAATAGGTAAACAATGGTAACCTAGTTCCGGTTTCTGGCTTGGGTCCAACCCAGAACGCCGACCCGGCGACCTGGGTGTCGAAACGACCCGGCTAGGACCGGTTTTTGGGCGAGTTACGTGCCCTTGTCTCCGCTCCGTAGACTCTCTATATGTACTATATGTACATGCACGTAGCAAAAAAATAGGTAAACAATGGTGACCTTGTTCCGGTTTCTGGCTCGTGTCCAACCCAGAACGCCGACCCGGCGACCTGGGTGTCGAACCGACCCGGCTAGGACCGGTTTTGGGGCGAGTTACGTGCCTTTGTCTCCGCTCCGTAGACTCTTTATATGTACTATATGTACATGCACGTAGCAAAAAAAATAGGTAAACAGTGGTGACCTTGTTCCGGTTTCTGGCTCGGGTCCAACCCAGAACGCCGACCCGGCGACCTGGGTGTCGAACCGACCCGGCTAGGACCGGTTTTGGGGCGAGTTACGTGCCCTTGTCTCCGCTCCGTAGACTCTCTATATGTACATGCACGTAGCAAAAAAATAGGTAAACAATGGTGACCTAGTTCCGGTTTCAGGCTCGGGTCCAACCCAGAACGCCGACCCGGCGACCTGGGTGTCGAACCGACCCGGCTAGGACCGGTTTTGAAGCGGGTTACGTGCCCTTGTCTCCGCTCCATAGACTCTCTATATGTACTATATGTACATGCACGTAGCATAAATATAGGTAAACAATGGTAACCTAGTTCCGGTTTCTGGCTTGGGTCCAACCCAGAACGCCGACCCGGCGACCTGGGTGTCGAACCGACCCGGCTAGGACCGGTTTTGGGGCGAGTTACGTGCTCTTGTCTCCGCTCCGTAGACTCTATATATACTATATGTACATGCACGTAGCAAAAAAATAGTTAACAATGGTGACCTAGTTCCGGTTTCTGGCTCGGGTCCAACCCAGAACGCCGACCCGGCGATCTGGGTGTCGGACCGACCCGGCTAGGACCGGTTTTGGGGCGAGTTACGTGCCCTTGTCTCCGCTCCGTAGACTCTCTATATGTACTATATGTACATGCACGTAGCAAACAAATAGGTAAACAATGGTGACCTAGTTCCGGTTTCTGGCTCGGGTCCAACCCAGAACGCCGACCCGGCGACCTGGGTGTCGACCGACCCGGCTAGGACCCGTTTTGGGGCGAGTTACGTGCCCTTGTCTCCGCTCCGTAGACTCTCTATATGTACTATATGTACATGCACGTAGCAAAAAAATAGATAAACAATGGTGACCTAGTTCCGGTTTCTGGCTCGGGTCCAACCCAAAACGCCGACCCGGCGACCTGGGTGTCGAACCGACCCGGCTAGGACCGGTTTTGGGGCGAGTTACGTGCCCTTGTCTCCGCTCCGTAGACTCTCTATATGTACTATATGTACATGCACGTAGCAAAAAAATAGGTAAACAATGGTGTTCTAGTTCCGGTTTCTGGCTCGGGTCCAACCCAGAACGCTGACCCGGCGACCATGGTGTCGAACCGACCCGGCTAGGACCGGTTTTGGGGCGAGTTACGTGCCCTTGTCTCCGCTCCGTAGACTCTCTATATGTTCTTTATGTACATGCACCTAGCAAAAAAATAGGTAAACAATGGTGACCTAGTTCCGGTTTCTGGCTCGGGTCCAAACCAGAACGCCAACCCGGCGACCTGGGTGTCGAACCGACCCGGCTAGGACCGGTTTTGGGGAGAGTTACGTGCCCTTGTCTCCGCTCCGTAGACTCTCTATATGTACTATATGTACATGCACGTAGCAAAAAAATAGGTAAACAATGGTGACCTAGTTCCGGTTTCTGGCTCGGGTCCAACCCAGAACGCCGACCCGGCGACCTGGGTGTCGAACCGACCCGGCTAAGACCGGTTTCGGGGCGAGTTACGTGCCCTTGTCTCCGCTCCGTAGACTCTCTATATGTACTATATGTACATGCACGTAGCAAAAAAATAGGTAAACAATGGTGACCTAGTTCCGGTTTCAGGCTCGGGTCCAACCCAGAACACCGACCCGGCGACCTGGGTGTCGAACCGACCCGGCTAGGACAGGTTTTGGGGCGAGTTACGTGCCCTTGTCTCCGCTCCGTAGACTCTCTATATGTACTATATGTACATGCACGTAGCAAAAAAATAGGTAAACAATGGTGACCTAGTTCCGGTTTCTGGCTCGGGTCCAACCCAGAAACGCCGACCCGGCGACCTGGTGTCGAACCGACCCGGCTAGGGCCGGTTTTGGGGCGAGTTACGTGCCCTGTCTCCGCTCCGTAGACTCTCTATATGTACTATATGTACATGCACGTAGCAAAAAAATAGGTAAACTATGGTGACCTAGTTCCGGTTTCTGGCTAGGTTCCAACCCAGATCGCCGACCCGGCGACCTGGGTGTCGAACCGACCCGGCTAGGACCGGTTTTTTTGGCGAGTTACGTGCCCTTGTCTCCGCTCTGTAGACTCTCTATATGTACTATATGTACATGCACGTAGCAAAAAAATAGGTAAACAATGGTGACCTAGTTCCGGTTTCTGGCTCGGGTCCAACCCAGAACGCCGACCCGGCGACCTGGGTGTCGAACCGACCCGGCTAGGACCGGTTTTGGGTCGAGTTACGTGCCCTTGTCTCCGCTCCGTAGACTCTCTATATGTACTATATGTACATGCACGTAGCAAAAAAATAGGTAAACAATGTTGACCTAGTTCCGGTTTCTGGCTCGGGTCCAACCCAGAACGCCGACCCGACGACCTGGGTGTCGAACCGACCCGGCTAGGAACGGTTTTGGGGCGAGTTACGTGCCCTTGTCTCCGCTCCGTAGACTCTCTATATGTACTATATGTACATGCACGTAGCAAAAAAATAGGTAAACAATGGTGTTCTAGTTCCGGTTTCTGGCTCGGATCCAACCCAGATTGCCGACCCGGTGACCTGGGTGTCGAACCGACCCGGCTAGGACCGGTTTTGCGGCGAGTTACGTGCCCTTGTCTCCGCTCCGTAGACTCTCTATATGTACTATATGTACTATATGTACATGAACGTAGCAAAAAAATAGGTAAACAATGGTGACCTAGTTCCGGTTTCTGGCTCGGGTCCAACCCAGAACGCCGACCCGGCGACCTGGGTGTCGAACCGACCTTGCTAGGGCCGGTTTTGGGGCGAGTTACGTGCCCTTGTCTCCGCTCCGTAGACTCTCTATATGTACTATATGTACATGCACGTAGCAAAAAAATAGGTAAACAATGGTGATCTAATTCCGGTTTCTGGCTCGGGTCCAACCCAGAACGCCGACCCGGCGACATGGGTGTCGAACCGACCCGGCTAGGACCGGTTTTGGGGCGAGTTACGTGCCCTTGTCTCCGCTCCGTAGACTCTCTATATGTACTATATGTACATGCACGTAGCAAAAAAAAAGATAAACAATGGTGACCTTGTTCCGGTTTCTGGCTCGGGTCCAACCCAGAACGCCGACCCGGCGACCTGGGTGTCGAACCGACCCGGCTAGGACCGGTTTTGGGGCGAGTTACGTGCCCTTGTCTCCGCTCCGTAGACTCTCTTTATGTACTATATGTACATGCACGTAGCAAAAAAATAGGTAAACAATGGTGACCTAGTTCCGGTTTCTGGCTCGGGTCCAACCCAGATCGCCGACCCGTTGACCTGGGTGTCGAACCGACCCGGCTAGGACCGGTTTTTAGGCGAGTTACGTGCCCTTGTCTCCGCTCCGTAGACTCTCTATATGTACTATATGTACATGCACGTAGCAAAAAAATAGGTAAACAATGGTGACCTAGTTCCGGTTTCTGGCTCGGGTCCAACCCAGAACGCCGACCCGGCGACCTGGGTGTCGAACCGTCCCGGCTAGGACCGGTTTTGGGTCGAGTTACGTGCCCTTGTCTCCGCTCCGTAGACTCTCTATATGTACTATATGTACATGCACGTAGCAAAAAAATAGGTAAACAATGGTGATCTAGTTCCGGTTTCTGGCTCGGGTCCAACCCAGAACGCCGACCCGGCGACCTGGGTTTCGAACCGACACGGCTAGGACCGGTTTTGGGGCGAGTTACGTGCCCTTGTCTCCGCTCCGTAGACTCTCTATATGTACTATATGTACATGCACGTAGCAAAAAAATAGGTAAACAATGGTGATCTAGTTCCGGTTTCTGGCTCGGGTCCAACCCAGAACGCCGACCCGGCGACCTGGGTGTCGAACCGACCCGGCTAGGACCGGTTTTAGGGCGAGTTACGTGCCCTTGTCTCCGCTCCGTAGACTCTCTATATGTACTATATGTACATGCACGTAGCAAAAAAAAAGATGAACAATGGTGACCTAGTTCCGGTTTCTCGCTCGGGTCCAACCCAGAACGCCGACCCGGCGACCTGGGTGTCGAACCGACCCGGCTAGGACCGGTTTTAGGGCGAGTTACGTGCCCTTGTCTCCGCTTCGTAGACTCTCTAAATGTACTATATGTACATGCACGTAGCAAAAAAAAAGATAAACAATGGTGACCTAGTTCCGGTTTCTGGCTCGGGTCCAACCCAGAACGCCGACCCGGCGACCTGGGTGTCGAACCGACCCGGCTAAGACCGGTTTTGGGGCGAGTTACGTTCCCTTGTCTCCGCTCCGTAGACTCTCTATATGTACTATATATACATGCACGTAGCAAAAAAATAGGTAAACAATGGTGACCTAGTTCCGGTTTCTGGCTCGGGTCCAACCCAGATCGCCGACCCGTTGACCTGGGTGTCGAACCGACCCGGCTAGGACCGGTTTTTTTGGCGAGTTACGTGCCCTTGTCTCCGCTCTGTAGACTCTCTATATGTACTATATGTACATGCACGTAGCAAAAAAATAGGTAAACAATGGTGACCTAGTTCCGGTTTCTGGCTCGGGTCCAACCCAGAACGCCGACCCGGCGACCTGGGTGTCGAACCGACCCGGCTAGGACCGGTTTTGGGTCGAGTTACGTGCCCTTGTCTCCGCTCCGTAGACTCTCTATATGTACTATATGTACATGCACGTAGCAAAAAAATAGGTAAACAATGTTGACCTAGTTTCGGTTTCTGGCTCGGGTCCAACCCAGAACGCCGACCCGACGACCTGGGTGTCGAACCGACCCGGCTAGGACCGGTTTTGGGGCGAGCTACGTGCCCTTGTCTCCGCTCCGTAGACTCTCTATATGTACTATATGTACATGCACGTAGCAAAAAAATAGATAAACAATGGTGTTCTAGTTCCGGTTTCTGGCTCGGATCCAACCCAGATTGCCGACCCGGTGACCTGGGTGTCGAACCGACCCGGCTAGGACCGGTTTTGCGGCGAGTTACGTGCCCTTGTCTCCGCTCCGTAGACTCTCTATATGTACTTTATGTACTATATGTACATGCACGTAGCAAAAAAATAGGTAAACAATGGTGACCTAGTTCCGGTTTCTGGCTCGGGTCCAACCCAGAACGCCGACCCGGCGACCTGGGTGTCGAACCGACCCGGCTAGGACCGGTTTTGGGGCGAGTTACGTGCCCTTGTCTCCGCTCCGTAGACTCTCTATATGTACTATATGTACATGCACGTAGCAAAAAAATAGGTAAACAATGGTGATCTAATTCCGGTTTCTGGCTCGGGTCCAACACAGAACGCCGACCCGGCGACCTGGGTGTCGAACCGACCCGGCTAGGACCGGTTTTGGGGCGAGTTACGTGCCCTTGTCTCCGCTCCGTAGACTCTCTATATGTACTATATGTACATGCACGTAGCAAAAAAAAAGATAAACAATGGTGACCTTGTTCCGGTTTCTGGCTCGGGTCCAACCCAGAACGCCGACCCGGCGACCTGGGTGTCGAACCGACCCGGCTAGGACTCTCTATATGTACTATATGTACATGCACGTAGCAAAAAAATAGGTAAACAATGGTGACCTAGTTCCGGTTTCTGGCTCGGGTCCAACCCAGATCGCCGACCCGTTGATCTGGGTGTCGAACCGACCCGGCTAGGACCGGTTTTTAGGCGAGTTACGTGCCCTTGTCTCCGCTCCGTAGACTCTCTATATGTACTATATGTACATGGACGTAGCAAACAAATAGGTAAACATTGGTGACCTAGTTCCGGTTTCTGGCTCGGGTCCAACCCAGAACGCCGACCCGGCGACCTGGGTGTCGAACCGACCCGGCTAGGACCGGTTTTGGGGCGAGTTACGTACCCTTGTCTCCGCTCCGTAGACTCTCTATATGTAGTATATGTACATGCACGTAGCAAAAAAATAGGTAAACAATGGTGACCTAGTTCCGGTTTCTGGCTCGGGTCCAACCCAGAACGCCGACCTGGCGACCTGGGTGTCGAACCGACCCGGCTAGGACCGGTTTTAGGGCGAGTTACGTGCCCTTGTCTCCCTCCGTAGACTCTCTATATGTACTATATGTACATGCACGTAGCAAAAAAATAGGTAAACAATGGTGACCTAGTTCCGGTTTCTGGCTCGGGTCCAACCCAGAACGCCGACCCGGCGACCTGGGTGTCGAACCGTCCCGGCTAGGACCGGTTTTGGGTCGAGTTACGTGCCCTTGTCTCCGCTCCGTAGACTCTCTATATGTACTATATGTACATGCACGTAGCAAAAAAATAGGTAAACAATGGTGATCTAGTTCCGGTTTCTGGCTCGGGTCAAACCCAGAACGCCGACCCGGCGACCTGGGTTTCGAACCGACCCGGCTAGGACCGGTTTTGGGGCGAGTTATGTGCCCTTGTCTCCGCTCCGTAGACTCTCTATAAGTACTATATGTACAAGCACGTAGCAAAAAAATAGGTAAACAATGGTGATCTAGTTCCGGTTTCTGGCTCGGGTCCAACCCAGAACGCCGACCCGGCGACCTGGGTGTCGAACCGACCCGGCTAGGACCGGTTTTAGGGCGAGTTACGTGCCCTTGTCTCCGCTCCGTAGACTCTCTATATGTACTATATGTACATGCACGTAGCAAAAAAAAAGATAAACAATGGTGACCTAGTTCCGGTTTCAGGCTCGGGTCCAACCCAGAACGCCGACCCGGCGACCTGGGTGTCGAACCGACCCGGCTAGGACCGGTTTTGGGGCGAGTTACGTGCCCTTGTCTCCGCTCCGTAGACTCTCTATATGTACATGCACGTAGCAAAAAAATAGGTAAACAATGGTGACCCAGTTCCGGTTTCTGGCTCGGGTCCAACCCAGATCGCCGACCCGGCGACCTGGGTGTCGAACCGACCCGGCTAGGACCGGTTTTTAGGCGAGTTACGTGCCCTTGTCTCCGCTCAGTAGACTCTCTATATGTACTATATGTACATGCACGTAGCAAACAAATAGGTAAACAATGGTGACCTAGTTCCGGTTTCTGGCTCGGGTCCAACCCAGAACGCCGACCCGGCGACCTGGGTGTCGAACCGTCCCGGCTAGGACCGGTTTTGGGTCGAGTTACGTGCCCTTGTCTCCGCTCCGTAGACTCTCTATATGTACTATATGTACATGCACGTAGCAAAAAAATAGGTAAACAATGGTGATCTAGTTCCGGTTTCTGGCTCGGGTCCAACCCAGAACGCCGACCCGGCGACCTGGGTGTCGAACCGACCCGGCTAGGACCGGTTTTAGGGCGAGTTACGTGCCCTTGTCTCCGCTCCGTAGACTCTCTAAATGTACTATATGTACATGCACGTAGCAAAAAAAAAGATAAACAATGGTGACCTAGTTCCGGTTTCTGGCTCGGGTCCAACCCATAACGCCGACCCGGCGACCTGGGTGTCGAACCGACCCTGCTAGGACCGGTTTTGGGGCGAGTTACGTGCCCTTGTCTCCGCTCCGTAGACTCTCTATATGTACTATATGTACATGCACGTTGCAAAAAAATAGGTAAACAATGGTGACCTAGTTCCGGTTTCTGGCTCGGTCCAACCCAGATCGCCGACCCGTTGACCTGGGTGTCGAACCGACCCGGCTAGGACCGGTTTTTAGGCGAGTTACGTGCCCTTGTCTCCGCTCCGTAGACTCTCTATATGTACTATATGTACATGCACGTAGCAAAATAATAGGTAAACAATGGTGACCTAGTTCCGGTTTCTGGCTCGGGTCCAACCCAGAACGCCGACCCGGCGACCTGGGTGTCGAACCGACCCGGCTAGGACCGGTTTTGGGTCGAGTTACGTGCCCTTGTCTCCGCTCCGTAGACTCTCTATATGTACTATATGTACATGCACGTAGCAAACAAATAGGTAAACAATGGTGACCTAGTTCCGGTTTCTTGCTCGGGTCCAACCCAGAACGCCGACCCGGCGACCTGGGTGTCGAACCGACCCGGCTAGGACCGGTTTTGGGGCGAGTTACGTGCCCTTGTCTCCGCTCCGTAGACTCTCTATATGTACTATATGTACATGCACGTAGCAAAAAAATAGGTAAACAATGGTGACCTAGCTCCGGTTTCTGGCTCGGGTCCAACCCAGAACGCCGACCTGGCGACCTGGGTGTCGAAACGACCCGGCTAGGACCGGTTTTAGGGCGAGTTACGTGCCCTTGTCTCCGCTCCGTAGACTCTCTATATGTACTATATGCTCATGCACGTAGCAAAAAAATAGATAAACAATGGTGACCTAGTTTCGGTTTCTGGCTCAGGTCCAACCCAGAACGCCGACCCGGCGACCTGGGTGACGAACCAACCCGGCTAGGACCGGTTTTGGGGCGAGTTACGTGCCCTTGTCTCCGCTCCGTAGACTCTCTATATGTACTATATGTACATGCACGTAGCAAAAAATAGGTAAACAATGGTGACCTAGTTCCGGTTTCTGGCTCGGGTCCAACCCAGAACGCCGACCCGGCGACCTGGGTGTCGAACCGACCCGGCTAGGACCGGTTTTGGGGCGAGTTACGTGCCCTTGTCTCCGCTCCGTAGACTCTCTATATGTACTATATGTACATGCACCTAGCAAAAAAATAGGTAAACAATGGTGTTCTAGTTCCTGTTTCTGGCTCGGGTCCAACCCAAAACGCCGACCCGGCGACCTGGGTGTCGAACCGACCCGGCTAGGACCGGTTTTAGGGCGAGTTACGTGCCCTTTTCTCCGCTCCGTAGACTCTCTATATGTACTATATGTACATGCACGTAGCAAAAAAAAAGATAAACAATGGTGACCTAGTTCCGGTTTCTGGCTCGGGTCCAACCCAGAACGCCGACCCGGCGACCTGGGTGTCGAACCGACCCGGCTAGGACCGGTTTTGGGGCGAGTTACGTGCCCTTGTCTCCGCTCCGTAGACTCTCTATATGTACTATATGTACATGCACGTAGCAAAAAAATAGGTAAACAATGGTGACCTATTCCGGTTTCTGGCTCGGGTCCAACCCAGAACGCCGACCCGGCGACCTGGGTGTCGAACCGACCCGGCTAGGACCGGTTTTGGGTCGAGTTACGTGCCCTTGTCCCCGCTCAGTAGACTCTCTATATGTACTATATGTACATGCACGTAGCAAAAAAATAGGTAAACAATGGTGACCTAGTTCCGGTTTCTGGCTCGGGTCCAACCCAAAACGCCGACCTGACGACCTGGGTGTCGAACCGACCCGGCTAGGACCGGTTTTGGGGCGAGTTACGTGCCCTTGTCTCCGCTCCGTAGACTCTCTATATGTACTATATGTACATGCACGTAGCAAAAAAATAGGTAAACAATGGTGACCTAGTTCCGGTTTCTGGCTCGGGTCCAACCCAGAACGCCGACCTGGCGACCTGGGTGTCGAACCGACCCGGCTAGGACCGGTTTTAGGGCGAGTTACGTGACCTTGTCTCCGCTCCGTAGACTCTCTATATGTACTATATGTACATGCACGTAGCAAAAAAATAGATAACACTGGTGACCTAGTTCCGGTTTCTGGCTCGGGTCCAACCCAGAACGCCGACCCGGCGACCTGGGTGTCGAACCGACCCGGCAAGGACCGGTTTTGGGGCGAGTTACGTGCCCTTGTCTCCGCTCCGTAGACTCTCTATATGAACTATATGTACATGCACGTAGCAAAAAATAGGTAAACAATGGTGACCTAGTTCCGGTTTCTGGCTCGGGTCCAACCCAGAACGCCGACCCGGCGACCTGGGTGTCGAACCGACCCGGCTAGGACCGGTTTTGGGGCGAGTTACGTGCCCTTGTCTCCGCTCCGTAGACTCTCTATATGTACTATATGTACATGCACGTAGCAAAAAATTAGGTAAACAATGGTGACCTAGTTCCGGTTTCTGGCTCGGGTCCAACCCAGAATGCCGACCCGGCGACCTGGGTGTCGAACCGACCCGGCTAGGACCGGTTTTGGGGCGAGTAACGTGCCCTTGTCTCCGCTCCGTAGACTCTCTATATGTACTATATGTACATGCACGTAGCAAAAAAATAGGTTAACAATGGTGACCTAGTTCCGGTTTCTGGCTCGGGTCCAACCCAGAACGCCGACCCGGCGACCTGGGTGTCGAACCGACCCGGCTAGGACCGGTTTTGGGGCGAGTTACGTGCCCTTGTCTCCGCTCCGTAGACTCTCTATATGTACTATATGTACATGCACGTAGGAAAAAAATAGGTAAACAATGGTGACCTAGTTCCGGTTTCTGGCTCGGGTCCAACCCAGAACGCCGACCCGGTGACCTGGGTGTCGATCCGACCCGGCTAGGACCGGTTTTGGGGCGAGGTACGTGCCCTTGTCTCCGCTCCGTAGACTCTCTATATGTACTATATGTACTATATGTACATGCACGTAGCAACAATATAGGTAAACAATGGTGACCTAGTTCCGGTTTCTGGCTCGGGTCCAACCCAGAACGCCGACCCGGCGTCCTGGGTGTCGAACCGACCCGGCTAGGACCGGTTTTGGGCGAGTAACTTGCACTTGTTTCCGCTCCGTAGACTCTCTGTATGTACTATATGTACATGCACGTAGCAAAAAAATAGGTAAACAATGGTGACCTAGTTCCGGTTTCTGGCTCGGGTCCAACCCAGGACGCCGACCCGTCGACCTGGGTGTCGAACCGACCCGGCTAGGACCGGTTTTGGGGCGAGTTACGGGCCCTTGTCTCCGCTCCGTAGACTCTCTATATGTACTATATGTACATGCACCTAGCAAAAAAAAACCGGAACTAGGTCACCATTGTTTACCTATATTTGGTGACCTAGTTCCGGTTTCTGGCTCGGGTCCAACCCATAACGCCGACCCGGCGACCTGGGTGTCGAACCGACCCGGCTAGGACCGGTTTTGGGGCGAATTACGAGCCCTTGTCTCCGCTCCGTAGACTCTCTATATGTACTATATGTACATGCACGTAGCAAAAAAATAGGTAAAAAATGGTGACCTAGTTCCGGTTTCTGGATCGGGTCCAACCCAGAACGCCGACCCGGCGACCTGGGTGTCAAACCGACCCGGCTAGGACCGGTTTTGGGGCGAGTTACGTGCCCTTGTCTCCGCACCGTAGACTCTCTATATGTACTATATGTACATGCACGTAGCAAAAAAATAGGTAAACAATGGTGACCTAGTTCCGGTTTCTGGGTCGGGTCTAACCCAAAACGCCGACCCGGCGACCTGGGTGTCGAACCGACCCGGCTAGGTCCGGTTTTGGGGCGAGTTACGTGCCCTTGTATCCGCTCCGTAGACTCTCTATATGTACTATATGTACATGCACGTAGCAAAAAAAATAGGTAAAAAATGGTGACTTAGTTCCGGTTTCTGGCTCGGGTCCAACCCAGAACGCCGACCCGGCGACCTGGATGTCGAACCGACCCGGCTAGGACCGGTTTTGGGGCAAGTTACGTGCCCTTGTCTCCGCTCCGTAGACTCTCTATATGTACTATATGTACATGCACGTAGCAAAAAAATAGGTAAACAATGGTGACCTAGTTCCGGTTTCTGGCTCGGGTCCAACCCAGAACGCCGAACCGGCCACCTGGGTGTCGAACCGATCCGTCTAGGACCGGTTTTGGGGCGAGTTACGTGCCCTTGTCTCCGCTCCGTAGGATCTCTATATGTACAATATGTAAATGCACGTAGCAAAAAAATAGGTAAACAATGGTGACCTAGTTCCGGTTTCTGGCTCGGGTCCAACCCAAAACGCCGACCCGGCGACCTGGGTGTCCAACCGACCCGGCTAGGACCGGTTTTGGGGCGAATTACGTGCCCTTCTCTCCGCTCCGTAGACTCTCTATATGTACTATATGTACATGCACGTAGCAAAAAAATAGGTAAACAATGGTGACCTAGTTCCGGTTTCTGGCTCGGGTCCAACCCAGAACGCCGACCCGGCGACCTGGGTGTCCAACCGACCCGGCTAGGACCGGTTTTGGGGCGAGTTACGTGCCCTTGTCTCCGCTCCGTAGACTCTCTATATGTACTGTATGTACATGCACGTAGCAAAAAAATAGGTAAACTTTGGTGACCTAGTTCCGGTTTCTGGCTCGGGTCCAACCCAGAACGCCGACCCGGCGACCTGGGTGTCGAACCGACCCGGCTAGGACCGGTTTTGGGGCGAGTTACGTGCCATTGTCTCCGCTCCGTAGACTCTCTATATGTACTAAATGTACATGCACGTAGCAAAAAAATAGGTAAACAATGGTGACCTAGTTCCGGTTTCTGGCTCGGGTTTAACCCAGAACGCCGACCCGGCGACCTGGGTGTCGAACCGACCCGGCTAGGACCGATTTTGGGGCGAGTTACGTGCCCTTGTCTTCGCTCCGTAGACTCTCTATATGTACTATATGTACATGCAAAAAAAATAGGTCAACATTGGTGACCTAGTTCCGGTTTCTGGCTCGGGTCCAACCCAGAACTCCGACCCGGCGACCTGGGTGTCGAACCGACCCGGCTAGGACCGGTTTTGGGGCGAGTTACGTGCCCTTGTCTCCGCTCCGTAGACTCTCTATATGTACTATATGTACATGCAAAAAAATAGGTAAACAATGGTGACCTAGTTCCGGTTTCTGGCTCGGGTCCAACCCAGAACGCCGACCCGGCGACCTGGGTGTCAAACCGACCCGGCTAGGACCGTTTTGGGGCGAGTTACGTGCCCTTGTCTCCGCTCCGTAGACTCTCTATATGTACTATATGTACATGCACGTAGCAAAAAATAGGTAAACAATGGTGACCTAGTTCCGGTTTCTGGCTCGGGTCCAACCCAGAACGCCGACCCGGCGACCTGGGTGTCGAACCGACCCGGCTAGGACCGGTTTTGGGGCGAGTTACGTGCCCTTGTCTCCGCTCCGTAGACTCTCTATATGTACTATATGTACATGCACGTAGCAAAAAAATAGGTAAACAATGGTGACCTAGTTCCGGTTTCTGGATCGGGTCCAACCCAGAACGCCGACCCGGCGACCTGGGTTTCGAACCGACCCGTCTAGGACCGGTTTTGGGGCGAGTTACGTGCCCTTGTCTCCGCTCCGTAGACTCTCTATCTCTGCTCCATAGACTCTCTATATGTACTATATGTACATGCATGTAGCAAAAAAATAGGTAAACAATGGTGACCTAGTTCCGGTTTCTGGCTCGGGTCCAACCCAGAACGCCGACCCGGCGACCTGGGTGTCGAACCAACCCGGCTAGGAGCCGTTTTGGGGCGAGTTACGTGCCCTTGTCTCCGCTCCGTAGACTCTCTATATGTACTATATGTACATGCACGTAGCAAAAAAATAGGTAAACAATGGTGACCTAGTTCCGGTTTCAGGCTCGGGTCCAACCCATAACGCCGACCCGGCGACCTGGATGTCGAACCGACCCTGCTAGGACCGGTTTTGGGGCGAGTTACGTGCCCTTGTCTCCGCTCCGTAGACTCTCTATATGTACTATATGTACATGCACGTAGCAAAAAAAATAGGTAAACAATGGTGACCTAATTTCGGTTTCTGGCTCGGGTCCAACCCAGAACGCCGACCCGGCGACCTGGGTGTCGAACCGACCCGGCTAGGACCGGTTTTGGGGCAAGTAACGTGCCCTTGTCCCCGCTCCGTAGACTCTCTTTATGTACTATATGTACATGCACGTAGCAAAAAAACAGGTAAACAATGGTGACCTAGTTCCGGTTTCTGGCTCGGGTCCAACCCAGAACGCCGACCCGGCGACCTGGGTGTCGAACCGACCCGGCTAGGACCGGTTTTTTGGGCGAGTTACGTGCCCTTGTCTCCGCTCCGTAGACTCTCTATATGTACTACATGTATATGTACATGCACGTAGCAAAAAAATAGGTAAACAATGGTGACCTAGTTCCGGTTTCTGGCTCGGGTCCAACCCAGAACGCCGACCCGGCGACCTGGGTGTCGAACCGACCTGGCTAGGACCGGTTTTGGGGCGAGTTACGTGCCCTTGTCTCCGCTCCGTAGACTTTCTATATGTACTATATATATGGGCGTTCTGGGTTGGACTCGAGCCAGAAACCGGAACAAGGTCACCATTGTTTACCTTTTTTTTTTGCTACGTGCATGTACATATAGTACATATAGAGAGTCTACGGAGCGGAGACAAGTGCACGTAACTCGCCCCAAAACCGGTCCTAGCCGGGTCGGTTCGACACCCAGGTCGCCGGGTCGGCGTTCTGGGTTGGAACCAAGCCAGAAACCAGAACTAGGTCACCATTGTTTACCTATTTTTTTGCTACGTGCATGTACATATAGTACATGTAGAGAGTCTACAGAGCGGAGACAAGGGCACGTAACTCGCCCCAAAATTGGTCCTAACCGGGTCGGTTCGACACCCAGGTCGCCGGGTCGGCGTTCTGGGTTGGACCCGAGCCAGAAACCGGAACTAGGTCACCATTGTTTACCTATTTTTTTGCTACGTGCATGTACATATAGTACATATAGAGAGTCTACGGAGCGGAGACAAGGGCACGTAACTCGTCCCATAACCGGTCCTAGCCGGGTCGGTTCGATACCCAGGTCGCCGGGTCGGCGTTTCGGGGTTGGACCCGAGCCAGAAACCGGAACTAAGTCACCATTGTTTACCTATTTTTTTGCTACGTGCATGTACATATAGTACATATAGAGAGTCTACGGAGCGGAGACAAGTGCACGTAACTCGCCCCAAAACCGGTCCTAGCCGGGTCGATTCGACACCCAGGTTGCCGGGTCGGCGTTCTGGGTTGGACCCGCGCCAGAAACCGGAACTAAGTCACCATTGTTTACCTATTTTTTTGCTACGTGCATGTACATATAGTACATATAGAGAGTCTACGGAGCGGAGACAAGGGCACGTAACTCGTCCCATAACCGGTCCTAGCCGGGTCGGTTCGATACCCAGGTCGCCGGGTCGGCGTTTCGGGGTGGGACCCGAGCCAAAAACCGGAACTAGGTCACCATTGTTTACCTATCTTTTTGCTACGAGCCTGTACATATAGTACATATAGAGAGTCTACGGAGCGGAGACAAGGGCACGTAACTTGCCCCAAAACCGGTCCTAGCCGGGTCGGTTTGACACCCAGGTCGCCGGGTCGGCGTTCTGGGTTGGACCCGAGCCAGAAACCGGAACTAGGTCACCATTGTTTACCTATTTTTTTGCTACGTGCATGTACATATACATGTAGTACATATAGAGAGTCTACGGAGCGGAGACAAGGGCACGTAACTCGCCCAAAAACCGGTCCTAGCCGGGTCGGTTCGACACCCAGGTCGCCGGGTCGGCGTTCTGGGTTGGACCCGAGCCACCAACCGGAACTTGATCACCATTGTTTACCTATTTTTTTGCTACGTGCATGTACATATAGTACATATAGAGAGTCTACGGAGCGGAGACAAGGGCACGTAACTGGCCCCAAAACCGGTCCTAGCCGGTCGGTTCGACACCCAGGTCGCCGGGTCGGCGTTCTGGGTTGAACCCGAGCCAGAAACCGGAACTAGGTCACCATTGTTTTACCTATTTTTTTGCTACGTGCATGTACATATAGTACATATAGACAGTCTACGGAGCAGAGATAGAGAGTCTACGGAGCGGAGACAAGGGCACGTAACTCGCCCCAAAACCGGTCCTAGCCGGGTTGGTTCGACACCCAGGTCACCGGGTCGGCGTTCTGGGTTGGACCCGAGCCAGAAACCGGAACTAGGTCACCATTGTTTACCTATTTTTTTGCTACGTGCATGTACATAGAACATATAGAGAGTCTACGGAGCGGAGACAAGGGCACGTAACTCGCCCCAAAACCGGTCCTAGCTGGGTTGGTTCGATCCCGGTCGCCGGGTCGGCGTTCTGGGTTGGACCCGAGCCAGAAACCGGAACTAGGTCACCATTGTTTACCTATTTTTTTGCTACGTGCATGTACATATAGTACATATAGAGAGTCTATAAGGCGGAGACAAGGGAACGTAAATCGCCCCAAAACCGGTCCTAGCCGGGTCGGTTCGACACCCAGGTCGCCGGGTCGGCGTTCTGGGTTGGACCCGAGCCAGAAACCGGAACTAGGTCACCATTGTTTACCTATTTTTTGCTACGTGCATGAACATATAGTACATATAGAGAGCCTACGGAGCGGAGACAAGGGCACGTAACTCGCCTCAAAACTGGTCCTAGCCGGGTCGGTTCGACACCAAGGTCGCCGGGTCGGCGTTCTGGGTTGGACCCGAGTCAGAAACCGGAACTAGGTCACCATTGTTTACCTATTTCTTTGCTACGTGCATGTACATATAGTACATATAGAGAGTCTACGGAGCGGAGACAAGGGCACGTAACTTGCCCCAAAACCGGTCCTAGCCGGGTCGGTTCGACACCCAGGTCGCCGGGTCGGCGTTCTGGGTTGGACCCGAGCCAGAAACCGGAACTAGGTCACCATTGTTTACCTATTTTTTTGCTACGTGCATGTACATATAGTACATATAGAGAGTCTACGGAGCGGAGACAAGGGCACGTAACTCGCCCCAAAACGGCTCCTAGCCGGGTCGGTTCGACACCCAGGTCGCCGGGTCGGCGTTCTGGGTTGGACCCGAGCCAGAAACCGGAACTAGGTCACCATTGTTTACCTATTTTTTTGCTACGTGCATGTACATATAGTACATATAGAGAGTCTACGGAGCGGAGACAAGGGCACGAAACTTGCCCCAAAACCGGTCCTAGCCGGGTCGGTTCGACACCTAGGTCGCCGGGTCGGCGTTTAGGGTTGGACCCGAGCCAGAGACCGGAACTAGGTCACCATTGTTTACCTATTTTTTTGCTAAGTGCATGTACATATAGTACATATAGAGAGTCAACGGAGCGGAGACAAGGGCACGTAACTCGCCCCAAAACCGGTCCAAGCCGGGTCGGTTCGACACCCAGGTCGCCGGATCGGCGTTCTGGGCTGAACCCGAGCCAGAAACCGGAACTAGGTCACCATTGTTTACCTATTTTTTGCTACGTGCATGTACAAATACATGTAGCACATATAGAGAGTCTACGGAGCGGAGACAAGGTCACGTAACTCGCCCCAAAACCGGTCCGAGCTGGGTCGGTTCGACACCCAGGTCGCCGGGTCGGCGTTCTGGGTTGGACCCGAGCCAGAAACCGGAATTAGGTCACCATTGTTTACCTATTTTTTTGCTACGTGCATGTACATATAGTACATATAGAGAGTCTACGGAGCTGAGACAAGGGCACGTAACTCGCCCCAAAACCGGTCCTAGCCAGGTCGGTTCGACACCCAGGTCGCCGGGTCGGTGTTCTGGGTTGGACCCGAGCCAGAAACCGGAACTTGGTCACTATTGTTTACCTATTTTTTTGCTACGTGCATGTACATATAGTACATATAGAGCGTCTACGGAGCAGAGATAGAGAGTCTACGGAGCGGAGACAAGGGCACGTAACTCGCCCCAAAACCGGTCCTAGCCGGGTCGGTTCGACACCCAGGTCGCCGGGTCGGCGTTCTGGGTTGGACCCGAGCCACCAACCGGAACTTGATCACCATTGTTTACCTATTTTTTTGCTACGTGCATGTACATATAGTACATATAGAGAGTCTACGGAGCTGAGACAAGGGCACGTAACTCGCCCCAAAACCGGTCCTAGCCAGGTCGGTTCGACACCCAGGTCGCCGGGTCGGTGTTCTGGGTTGCACCCGAGCCAGAAACCGGAACTAGGTCACTATTGTTTACCTATTTTTTTGCTACGTGCATGTACATATAGTACATATAGAGAGTCTACGGAGCAGAGATAGAGAGTCTACGGAGCGGAGACAAGGGCACGTAACTCGCCCAAAACCGGTCCTAGCCGGGTCGGTTCGACACCCAGGTCGCCCGGTCGGCGTTCTGGGTTGGACCCGAGCCAGAAACCGGAATAGGTCACCATTGTTTACCTATTTTTTTGCTACGTGCATGTACATAGAACATAAAGAAAGTCTACGGAGCGGAGACAAGGGCACGTAACTCGCCCCAAAACCGGTCCTAGCTGGGTCGGTTCGACACCCAGGTCGCCGGGTCGGCGTTCTGGGTTTAACCCGAGCCAGAAACCGGAACTAGGTCACCATTGTTTACCTATTTTTTTGCTACGTGCATGTACATATAGTACATATAGAGAGTCTACGGAGCGGAGACAAGGGCACGTAACTCGCCCCAAAACCGGTCAAAGCCGGGTCGGTTCGCCACCCAGGTGCTGGGTCGGCGTTTTGGGTTGGACCCGAGCCAGAAACCGGAACTAGGTCACCATTGTTTACCTATTTTTTTGCTACGGGCATGTACATATAGTACATATAGAGAGTCTACGGAGCGGAGACAAGGGCACGTAACTCGCCCCAAAACCGGTCCAAGCCGGGTCGGTTCGACACCCAGGTCGCCGGATCGGCGTTCTGGGTTGGACCCGAGCCAGAAACCGGAACTAGGTCACCATTGTTTACCTATTTTTTTGCTACGTGCATGTACATATAGTACATATAGAGAGTCTACGGAGCGGAGACAAGGGCACGTAACTCGCCCCAAAACCGGTCCTAGCAGGGTCGGGTCGACACCCAGGTCGCCGGGTCGGCGTTCTGGGTTGGACCCGAGCCAGAAACCGGAACTAGGTCACCATTGTTTACCTATTTTTTTGCTACGTGCATGTACATATAGTACATATAGAGAGTCTACGGAGCGGAGACAAGGGCACGTTACTTGCCCCAAAACCGGTCCTAGCCGGGTCGGTTCGACACCCAGGTCGCTGGGTCGGCGTTATGGGTTGGACCCGAGCCAGAAACCGGAACTAGGTCACCATTGTTTACCTATTTTTTTGTAACGTGCATGTACATATAGTACATATAGAGAGTCTACGGAGCGGAGACAAGGGCACGTAACTCGCCCCAAAACCGGTCCTAGCCGGGTCGGTTCGACACCCAGGTCGCCGGGTCGGCGTTCTGGGTTGGACCCGAGCCAGAAACCGGAACTAGGTCACCATTGTTTACCTATTTTTTTGCTACGTGCATGTACATATACTACATATAGAGAGTCTACGGAGCGGAGACAAGGGCACGTAACTCGCCCCAAAACCGTTCCTAGCCGGGTCGGTTCGACACCCAGGTCGCCGGGTCGGCGTTCTGGGTTGGACCCGAGCCAGAAACCGAAACTAGGTCACCATTGTTTACCTATTTTTATTCTACGTGCATGTACATATAGTACATATAGAGAGTCTACGGAGCGGAGACAAGGGCACGTAACTCGCCCCAAAACCGGTCCTAGCCGGGTCGGTTCGACACACAGGTCGCCGGGTCGGCGTTCTGGGTTGGACCCGAGCCAGAAACCGGAACTAGGTCACCATTGTTTACCTATTTTTTTGCTACGTGCATGTACATATAGTACATATAGAGAGTCTACGGAGCGGAGACAAGGGCACGTAACTCGCCCCAAAATCGGTCCTAGCCGGGTCGGTTCGACACCCAGGTCGCCGGGTCGGCGTTCTGGGTTGGACCCGAGCCAGAAACCGGAACTAGGTCACCATTGTTTACCTATTTTTTTGCTACGTGCATGTACATATAGTACATATAGAGAGTCTACGGAGCGGAGACAAGGGCACGTAACTCGCCCCAAAACAGGTCCTAGCCGGGTCGGTTCGACACCCAGGTCGCCGGGTCGGCGTTCTGGGTTGGGCCCGAGCCAGAAACCGGAACTAGGTCACCATTGTTTACCTATTTTTTTGCTACGTGCATGTACATATAGTACATATAGAGAGTCTACGGAGCGGAGACAAGGGCACGTAACTCGCCCCAAAATCGGTCCTAGCCGGGTCGGTTCGACACCCAGGTCGCCGGGTCGGCGTTCTGGGTTGGACCCGAGCCAGAAACCGGAACTAGGTCACCATTGTTTACCTATTTTTTTGCTACGTGCATGTACATATAGTACATATAGAGAGTCTACGGAGCGGAGACAAGGGCACGTAACTCGCCCCAAAACAGGTCCTAGCCGGGTCGGTTCGACACCCAGGTCGCCGGGTCGGCGTTCTGGGTTGGGCCCGAGCCAGAAACCGGAACTAGGTCACCATTGTTTACCTATTTTTTTGCTACGTGCATGTACATATAGTACATATAGAGAGTCTACGGAGCGGAGACAAGGGCACGTAACTCGCCTCAAAACCGGTCCTAGCCGGGTCGGTTCGACACCCAGGTCGCCGGGTCGGCGTTCTGGGTACGAGACATGCCACCCCCTACATCAAAGGCAGAACTGGAGACTGTATTAGGCATGTTCTGCTATTTGCAGAAATTTTGTCTAAGTATGACCGAATTGACATTACCCCTTCGGGCCCTACTGACAAAAGAGGTTGAAGTTTCTTGGGATAAACCTCAAGAAGAGGCATTCAAGAAAATAAAAGACCTAATAACACAAATCCCAGGTCAAGTTTTAGCATATTTTGACCCGAAAAAGGAGATAATTTTATGTCAAAATAAAAAAATACATATTTTTGAACCCTGATACGGCTTTTTGTGATTCTTGAACTGAGACTTAGGACCGTCGTGTGACACCCCTGAACATGATTTAGTATATATGTGTAGCTAAGACCTAGACCTACATAACCATGCATCAAAGTCATGTATACCAGGCCTGTCTATGCTTGAACCAGGTCTAATACCCGTAGTCTAAATGAGTCAAAATAAGCTGTGGGTTGGGATTTGTATAACTGGCCGGTGACCGTTATCGCAGTGTCATACCGTTAGAGTGCTTGTATCGGCGCTGGAATTCGAGCCGATAAACGGATCGGGTATAAACTTTGCAGGCCTTGATTGTGGCTAACTCTCGGGTGGCTGTTTGAGTTTCTACCTGATCGACCGGGGTATTTCGGATGCTGAGCTGTTACAGAAACCGAACTTGTGACCCCGGCTCGGAAGCAGAACGGGCCGTGCAATCTGGCCGAAATTATAACAGAGTGTTTAACAGACGCCTGCTAGTACGCGTATAAAATCTGGAACGAATCGATTCAGAAACGAGCCCTGTATAAGGGTTAGATTCTAATCTATACTATTAAATTTGCGAGTTTACTGTTTTGTTAAATCTTTTGTTTGTCGCTGGAGCACCTATATACCGGCATATCAAGTTGACAATTCTTTTTTGACAAAGCCTCTTGATATTTGCAAAAACTGCCAAAAATCAACAAAAATAGTGAGTTTTGTGTCTAAAAATAGTTCTAGAGGGTTTTTTGTGTCTAAAAATAGTTCTAGATAAAACTAAAAATAGACACGTCAATTCAAACTCCCGCAGTGGTTATCTCCCTTTATCAATAGTAGCAAAGCGTGACTTAAGCACTGTGAGGAGTTTGCTAAAGCCCGTGCTTGCACGGGCTCCCATCTAGTAACTATAAAATGTATACTCTTTTCTGCTAAGACTCGCGTGGGTATCATTGCAAAATGACCAGAAATGAACTACGTACAGCTCTTTAATACTTCGAGTCGAGGCGGAATCTTCGCTGTTTTCTCCTTAAAACCGTAGCACTTGTGATGTCATAGTCACTTTGTATAGCCACCGTGTTATGCATCCTTTTTGAAATACAAAGCGATAATAAGAATGTCCGATTGTTGGTCGCTTAGTCTTGTCAATAGGCGTCCGGTGCGGTCCCGAAGCAAAAAACACTACATATGAATATGTATATATAGTGATTTTGCCTGTGGTCTTGTCTTCCCGCCATCTTGAAAACAAGATCAATTTAATAGTACATGCATGTTTATCTATATTTCAGGGGCATTTAAATTATATGATTTAGACAGTGATATGGTTTTATAACAAAACAAGAGCTCACAGATATTGTAGATTCGATATATAAAATGGTGGTAGGTATATTGTTGTGTATCAATCAACAGTGTAGCTATAGTGTCTTTATAAAAGTTACGTACACCTATAAATTTTGATAAAGACAGGGAGAGTTTTTCTTTTCAGCATTTTCAATTACTAAGTATAAAGCTAGTAATACATGTATACTAAGTATAGAGATATAGTTACGCGAGTTGCTTCCCCTTAACCATCATGTATTTTTATAGTGATTCTACTATTGTATACAAGTTAGAAAAAGTGGTATAAAGTTAATGTTGCAAACGCTTTAGGGTGTAAATTGGTAATGGTATCGAGTTAAAACATTGCAGACGCAACTAACATACACAGGAAGAATATGTCCCTCTCTTCTTTAGGTAGAAAACTACCTTATCGTCATCACCATCATCATCATCGTCATCACCATCATCATCATCGTCATCATCATCGTCGTCATTGCTGTTCTGACTATGGGGCAAGTAGAAGAGTGTATGGTAACTATTATCTTCTTTCTATAGGAAATTGAAATATGGTGCTGTAAACAAAAAAATAAACAAAACATTAATACAACAAAATAGCAAACTTTATATGAAGTGGACAATTCACCAAACTATGATTCCTAGACATTCATTTAGAACTACTTAACTAAAATTCATCACAAGCAGCTGCCAAACCTTAACAATAAAATCCTTCCAGTACCTGCGCTTAAACCAAGGGCTGCAATGATGATGTGAGACAGAGCTCTGATGTTAAGAACTCACAGCTCAGTTTCAAGGTTTAAACATTGACATTGACGGGTCAAACCTAGGTCAAGGTCAAAATCAAATTTTAAAATGCTAAAATACATCCATAGTGTCAATTGAGAGTGAATACATCAGATGGCACAGAGTGTTTCAAACTATTTCATAATGCTAATGAAGGTCCTTGATGAAGGTCAATCTAAAACATCTCATAATTTTCGAAGCATCTGATATAAATTAAAAGTATAAAATTCATAAATAATGCAACTTACCTATACAGTTTGAGTGATCTCTTTTTCTTTTTCAATAATTTCAAAAACTGTCATCATTATCACCACCATTATCATCATCGTCATTGGTATTATGATAAAATAAATAAACATTAATGAAAATAGCAAACTTCATATGAAATAAACAGTTCAACTAACTATTCATAATTTCAACAATCAACAAGAACTGAACTAAAATTCATAATAAGTAACAGTTACTGACAAATTTCTAGCTTACAAATCGGCAGTGAGTGCTTTGTGTATGCTGCTACTACTATTTAAACTTTTATTATCCCAAACAGCATAATACAAAGAGGGGGGATTCATAGTCAAACAAGTACTATGTATATGCTTACATGGAAAAAACACTTTGGGTCAAACATTACATTTATATGTTCATGAGGTTCCAAATTTAAACCTGATATAAGACCTAACTGGAAATGTTCAAATTAATTTGACATAGACTGACAAGTAGAAGTAATAAAACTAATACATACCAATACAGTGTGAGTTTGTCCTTCTCTTTGGTAAACTCCAACAATTTTCATCAATATGATCATCAACATCATCATCATCATAATCATTTTTGATTATAGTATGAGTAGAAAACAATTATCTTCTTTCCATATCAAAAATAATTTGTGCTGTAAACAACAAAAAATAAATAATTTAGATAAGAAAAAACTTTACATGTAGTGGACAGTTCACTAGACCAAAATTTGTAAGATTCATTACAATTAATTAGTAAATGAATGAATTTTATTAACCTGGCAATGTCACATACATAAACCCTGCTGATTTAAATATTAATATATGTTGGACGATTCAGGTATATGTATATATATGTATATATTTTTATCAATCGCCAGTACAGAAGAGAAGTAGTATTTAAATCAGCCAGATAGGACAAACATTTTGATACAATTTTTAAAACAACATCTCGCCCTAAAATGTACAGGCAATACCTTAATACCTAAAACAATTTATCCTTGAATAGTGAACTATTACAGTGATAACCACCGGGTTATCTGGACCACAGACGATCTTCTTCTGTGGCTTTTATACATAATATCTATATATATACGTATAAGAGACACAGACGAAGATCGCCGGTGATCTGGGCAGTCTTATATCTGGACACTAACAATATACCAATGAGAGGCTGGAATTTCTACCTCTAGGAAGTTTCAAAGTCAACTAACACAGATTTGTGTGTTTTATCATATAAGGTAGAATGTTACTAAGCATAGTTTTAGACTGGTTATTGGATATAGGTTTCGCTGTATATAAGGGTAGTACTGTTACTGACTAGTATATAGCAGTTATACTGTAATTCTAGAAAAAGAGATAAGTAATTTAAACTTACCACTATATCCTTACTGCTATTCCTACCACTGCTTTGACAGTTACAGCTGCTAACTTCACAAACTCCATTGGGTAATTTTAATATGGTTAGTTCTTAAGATGAACATACATGTATTTGCATTATGTTGAATTCTACAGATTGATAAAAAAAAAGACTTAAATGTCTCGAAACTTCCCAAAATCAACTGAAAACATAAATAAACGGTAACTAGGAAGATAAAAGGTTAAGTATCGGCTATATTCTTTCTTTCTCGATAGTACTTAAAATAAATTAACTTCGCTTATCCCCTGGGCCCCGGCAATATCGCAGCAGTGGTTAATTCCCTTTAATGAATTATAAACAAAGAGAGTCACAATATTTGCAGGTTTAGACCATAATAATTTTGCATTGGAATATG
This sequence comes from Mactra quadrangularis, assembly GCA_025267735.1. Classification (NCBI taxonomy): domain Eukaryota; kingdom Metazoa; phylum Mollusca; class Bivalvia; order Venerida; family Mactridae; genus Mactra; species Mactra quadrangularis. Next base: position 21,467,948 of record CM046296.1, on the reverse strand, counting down.
TTAAGAACAACATTGAGCTTGTATTCCGACTGTGCAACCTCGGGTCCTGAAGCCTTTGACTCACTCCAGCTCCAGGAATTCAAGACTTATCTCACACTAACGATACTATATACATGTACTACAATAGTGAAGGAGGTTAGGTCCTTGACCTAGGGCTCGAACCTGAGACCTCATGCTTAGAATTCAAATGGTCAATGTACTAAATTTTTTAGTTCCGCATCTTTACGGAATTTGCTAAAGAAGTGTCAAACGCGTGGCATGCGCTGACTATTAGTAATTACAGTTTGAGGTTTATAGCTCGTTATTATTGAAGTAGGAAAAATCAAGGATTAAAACAATACAGAGATTAAAAAATATTTTAGATATTTTGATAATGTTATGTTCTTCACATACCGTTTAACTCATTTACTCACAATTATTTCATAGACAACTTCATATACTCCATAATAGTACTAGTCATTGATGCAGCATGTTTTTTTTCATGAATGTGAAGTTGGCAGTAACAACAGTAACCACACTAAGAACAATCCTACAGCTGTACTGTCAGTCTCATAGCTGAATCAACTAATTATCAGTATGTAATTAATAATTAATAACTTGTATTACCATTCCATATTTACTCTAGCTACATTCGATTATAGGCTTCAAATAAAAATGTAGATCTATTTTTAAGGAAAAATTGTAACAGGCGATATCTAAAAAAGTGATATTTCATTATAGACTTCATTACATGGTTTAATAACATGACCAAATTATATCACGTGACTTAGTACACGTGTATTTTCAGTAAAACAAATGGTTTTGATGTATTGCGTTTCTTAAAATGTTCAATAACTGCGTACGCCCAGAAACACAATAGTTCAATCTTTGATAGAATACTGCCAAACATCGTCAGGTGCCCATTGTTTGAATTTATCAAATCTGTAATAAATATACAGTTATTGTTACACATAAATATAGTTTGTTATAAATAAATAACAATTTGTCACGTAAACTGTCTCCAGTTTCGTTCATTTTGACGTTAATATAAAAATAACATACTCTATTCAAAACTTCGTACTCAATCGGATCACCTCGGCTATTATGCCCCACAATAGACCATAACGAACTATACAAAGGTTACGGAAATAACCGACGTTTTTCGTTCGCTGATCAGTAACTACTTGTTTGTCAAATTGAATTAAAACTCGTTAGAATCTACTTTAATAAGTTAATGAGAACTACCCAAACCTCAATGTTGGCATAGCACAAAAACTAGCTTATTTAATTAGCAAGAACGCAGTTTTTATTTAAATTGCAATGTCAGTATACAATTTAGTTGACTCTGCACTGTTTGTAGAATTAATCGAGAATTTATGAGAGCTATTAATTGTTGATTCCAGAACGATGTTTTTGGTTGCTTATGACGGACTAGGGTTGGTAGAATACCCGGACTACTGGGATTTAACCCATCTGGAACAATATCTTCAAGAACATGACGTAAGTTGTATCTTTAATATGTTTTCTTTGTCTTGCATTGTATTGTATTCTCGATAACTCTGCTGCATGGTAAAGGTAGTTTAATTTTGGTTGGAACATATTTCAAGAAAATGAGTAACATGAAGCACTTCATTTTGAGTTATTTGTGCCAGTCGGCTCAAGCTCATAGAAACCATATTACTGCATTCTCAACGGTATTCTTCGATACAGCGTTTTGTGATTTTTCGTCATATCTAGAAGGATATTTTTGATAGTGACAGACTTATCTTACTTTCATTTAAAATATTGTGAAGACATATTTTATACTTCATGTTGTTGGTTAGCTGAACAGACTATTGTAAATATAACTAAAACAAAATATTGATACCCAGCGTGAAAACATGTAAACAAACAAGCCAACTTTTCAGTGGTTCAATTTTTTATCAGAATACACAAGCACGTTCTACGTGATTTTAATAGTTAATAACCAAAACAAATTGATTTAAATACGGCGTATAATCCCAATGAAAAAGTTCCATTAGTAAAATCATGTTTCTCCTTAAGTTGAACATTGTTTATCATCTTTGAATAACCATGTTTATCTCGTATTATATTTCCCCTTTAGTATCACACCTCCCATTGACATGACACCAGCGTTCATCAATAAATTGATTAATAACATTCGTTTATCATATTTTTGATAGGGTACTTCTTCTGAAGTCTTTACATATCCTAATATCAATATAATAACCGTGAATATCTTAACTTTATCATATACCTATACAGAAATACATACGTGAGCAATGTTCAGTTATAAGTATATGTCTGATAATAAAAAACTTGCAATTTTATATAGTTTTGAAGTTAAATAAACGATTGAAAAGTATTTTGTTGGCTATAAACTTAGTGCTGATATTGCTTGTTTTTTTTTAATTAACGTAATAAGATAATTCATTGCAACTTGTCGTGAACTAAAGCTAAATTGATCAAGGAGCAAACTCGTTGTACAGTGCAAATTGTTTGAAGAACAATTATAAATATAGCTATGAGTAGTTCAAGCTTGGAGCTAAGCTCAAGAGGAATCGAGGTTCTAGGCTATTTCTGACAGTTAGCAGATATGATTGAGGTTGTTTGTTCGAGCACATGGCTTTCTTAGGAATAAACAATAGGGGATTTACTGTGCATAGTTTGTAAAATGATTCGATACGACCAGTCACTGCGGAAGGCCAGGTTTCAACCACCGTTCATTTTTATAAAGGTATAGATTTAAATTACTTAAAAGTAATTAAAAAATATACTGTCAAGTATCGCTTTTAATTACTTTAGTTATTAATTATTCATATATAATTAATTACTTTTCAAAACAAAATATCAATACATTGCCTGCTGGTTACTAGTAAAATGCAATTTCGACAAGATACATTCAGAACAGCAGGTGCAAATGAATTACTATAAACCACATTTCACGATACACCAACTTTTTTAACAACGACCTAGTTAATGCACAGGTAATGGTATAGATGTAAGCCGCTTAAGACTTTATAACTTAAATACCAGGGTACCTTATGTGTGTTTGCTTTTTCATCGCATTTCAACATGTTTTCAGTCATAGCGCGACTTTGTAATATATTATAGTAATAATTAGACTAAAGCAATGTTGCTTTCGATACATTCATTGTGTTTAGTCTATTCTAGACACTAGCATTGTGTATTTTACCAATGAAAATAACGCTCACTTCATCAAGCACTTTCACTTAACATCAAAATCAACATAGCCCTGTTACTGATTGTTGGTGACGATGTTCCTACAGTCGACCATCCTGTGCCTGTTACATGTATATAAGGAGTTAATTGGGAATTGACTTGGTTGAGATCTTTTTCATTCCCAATCATTGCCTGGTGGTGAGAAGTATTTCCATATCTATAATGACTTTTCAAGAGATTTTTAATCATTTCAATTATTGTTACAGTTTTACAAGGTTATGTCTCCAATTAATCGCCAAAAGTCATTGATATATTTATTTCTATTTATAATTCTACTCAGTATAAATCTAAATGTATTTCTTTATTTACTTTAACCGTAACAATATATTACTATAATCCTATATTGTAACGAATGGAACAATTAACTTGACCTGATTTGTCAGTTCAGCCTTTTGATAAGTAAACTTTACGACAAATATAAGCGTATGTGAAAGACAGTTAAACTCATAGCTAAAATCAGTGCTATATACGTTTTAGTTTTGATTCCAAAACGAAGTTAAAACTTTTGTCTTGTAATGCCAAAAGATGGTATGCCTTCTGAGCAACTTATTATAATGAAGAGCTGTGTTTGGAATATGGACCTTCCAAGAATAATTAATGATAGCGATTTACGCTATTTTTTTATAAAAATCATCCCACAACGACAGATCTAGATTTTTATTTATCTATAAGATTTGAGATCTATAATACATAGTAATTCATACATTATTATTTGGTTTTCAATTAACTAAAGTTAATGCTTAAGGTAAACAAACGAAGACTACCTTTTATTGTTGTCCACTTTTCACACGGGTATTAATTATCACATAATTCAAAATTACAATGTATAAGTTTTAATTTAAAATCAAAGTGCTGAAATGTCAATGTAGTAGAATTGAATTATATTTAGAATAGCTTTATATAGACAAAATACTTCGAGGATTGAAGGTGATGAGTAACAGTTTTGGTTCAAACAGACATCCCAAGGTAGAATGTTGGGCAGTAATTGTATTTTACCAAAATATGAAAATCCCGAAGTGCTTTACTTTTAGTAAAATATGAAGTACTAGCATTGCCAAGAACTATCCATTTAAAACTGAGGAAAGTACCATTGAGCATAGAACTGTATTTTATTGAAATATGCCTTAACACTGTCAAGTGAAGCCACGAGATATTGTTTTAGTTTGCGAAGCTTATCTGTTAAATGTTTTATATTAACGGAACATAGAAAGACAAACAGCTATTGTAATCATCGGAATACGTTTAACGACATCCATTCACAGATAGTTTTATCAACTAAAATGTGAAATACATTAAATTCAGTTTGACATTTTATCGACATTAGGGGTAATACAGAAATGTCATCAAGTAAACCCTTGATTGCAATGTTGACAGTATATTGTCATTCACTCCTATATATTAGACAAGTCATAGCTTATAAACGATAAAAACGATGACACTTCCATTTAATTACTACTATCTTATAATAGACTCATACAATTATTTCAATGTCTTGGTCACCAGGTTTAACCCAGCAAATACGACCCTCTCTACTCAAGCCATCGCTTAAATAAATGTAACTATATAGTATATAATTGCTGATATGGACTTACGTTGCAAAACAGAAACATACCAGTCATCAAACATAATTCTCAAAACCACGATCGTTAAAAGTCGGGTATTTCCGTGGTCTTCGTAAAATTGCGTAGCGTAATAGCCTTTGTGGTCAGACTGCAACGAATCTTAGATAAGGCCACCTTGTCAATTATGCTACAAAATAGAGATTCGTAAGTTTTACGAATAGTACGGAAATACTCAGCTCTTATGATTGTTACTTTCGTGCAACATCGTAAAGCTCGAAGAATACGGAAGACCTCGATGTTAATAGGTTGTGTTCTTTCAGTGACTATCACAGAGCCTTACAATACAGTGAGCTAGCTTATATTGTATTCTTTAGGCTAATTGAATAACTAAACTCAAAGTTATATGTACTTCTAAAGTGTTAATAGTCATTGAAGTTTACAGAAAAACAAACATTTAAATGACCAGAATAATGATTATAAATACATTATATAATTAGGTCTTTGTTGAACGTATCAATTACTTCAGTTTAACCACTGTTAACTATTTGAACAAAAAGAAGGGGGGGGGGTAAACTATGAATGGTAATTTTAATTACAAATACATAAAACTATACTGCTTTAATGTGCAAGAAACATAAAACGGTGGTATCAATGAACAGTATATTGACACTTTTACATTAACCTTAGCTTTGTTTATATGTTAAGTTTATTCTATAAACGAGTGTCGTATTAAAAATTAAATGAAATACTCTTTAAGTATGAGATATATACACGTTCAAAGTAGCTTAAACCCTACCTAACGTGAATAAAATATACAAAAAACACGTATCGCGATTGAACGTTAGGATATGCATGTATTAAATTATACAAACAAAAGTTTGATTTCTTAACGGTTTTTTTTTTATCTACCTTGGATTTTAACTTTGAAGATTTTAATCTTAAAATATTTTCACTGAGATTTCACAGGCATGCGATAGCAAGTTGAATTCTTATTTTCTAACCAGTGAGAGATATCACACACAAAAAGTCAGAAAAGTTGGAATTATAATGATTTGAAAGGATAAAGAAGATTTAAGATCTTATCATGATATTGCGACTCAGAGATAGTGAAATTTGTGTAATAAATGAAAGTGGGATTTACGACTAAAATTTACGACTGTGTTATGAAACATAATCTTTCGATTATATATGCCATGGAAATAATGATGTTATGATTGTCGTAAATATAAAATCCGGCACACGACTCTAAAATGGACGTAATGGATCAAACAGGTATCATAAAAGAGGTAAAAACATTTACTTCATGAATTACTTTCAAGCTAATTTAACTACACACAAATCAAGCTTTTCCTGATGCGACATCAACAAAACTTACAAGTTCACTTTACTCGCACTACACGTTCTTTCAGAGCCAGCATGTCTGTTTCACTAATATTTCAAAGATGGGATCTGCAGGTCTAAATAATATGAACAAATTACATGTCTGGTGACAGTTACAGGTACCCGTAAGGCTAGATTGGACAAAAACATGACTGACCATCAATCTAAGGGTCCTTGGTTCGATTCCATAACGTGACATGTAATTTTAACATGTACACTCCGACCGTTCCCCCTCCTATCACTGTATTAAGTATGACAGTTGCATGTTTATAATTGGTGAAGTGATGTGATCAGCTCTTTTTACAACTTGGGTCAATAGATCTAAGCCTCTCTGAACACCTATTGAACCGAACAAAACTCTTTGAAGGTTTTTAGATTACCAAGGTAGGTTATCTTGCATTTGTATGTCATTTAAAGGTACCAGCACAATTGTTAAAGATCAAAGGATTCAGTGTTCTTGTTAATACCGCCTTACAATAATATATAATATACGTTTCATATAATGTGACAGTGCCTTTATGTATCTCCACCAACATTTCTTTGATTTTCTGTTTGATTTCATAATCTAAGGTGGGTGCATACAAACTTTCATTAATTGAATCTAATGAATCATGCTTCAGTGTTTTCATATTTTGATATGACTATTATGAGGTGAATATTACCGCAGTAAATCGCATCAGAGTATTAGCAATTCATTCATGAACTTTTGCCTGGGATAAAAATTGTCAGCGATTAAAAATATTTTGACACATTTAATACCCAACATTATGAAACTTGTCATTTGGAATAATAACTGTTTGAGATTTGTTATAAACTTCTAATATTCACGGCAGGTGTATAGCCCTGATCTGTATGTTACACGTATCTAGTCTGTGACTGCAAGCAAATAGTTTTTGGTTGAAGTGAAGACCGTAGCAACACATTGCATAGCTTACGGCGGCCAGTCAACCTACTTACCGTTGCTAGAAAGGCTAAATCTCAAGTTCAAGTTCATTCTAAGAAGCCGTCTCAGGAAGCTCCAAGGTCAATTGAATAAATTTTAGCCTTTTAACATTTTTAATGATTCAATTTTCTTGAGTATATCTATGTAATATTTGCAATCATTTATATCATTAGTTAGATGTTTATAACTAGTAGGTAAACTAATATTTTGATTATGTGCACTTAGAGAACAATTCTACTCGATAATTAAAAACAGGAAATGTTCGAGGATGGAAAGGTCTTCCATCATTTTTATTTTCACAGCGTTTTGAATCAACAAAGTGCTTCAGTAAGTACTTTACACAGAAAATAAGAGAACACGCACTTAACCCTTGGATACAAATGACACGAAAAAATGAACTCACGAACATGCATACGTCAATAGGGAAAAAACTTTTAATTTGATTAATTTCATACTTATTTCTTATTTTAGATGTATACTCCTACTAGTACAGAACCATATTCATACGTTAAGCCAATTTCATATTTCCTAATCTAATGGATTATATAAAATAATAATCCATTCATCCATGTATGTATTTAATTGAAAATTTAAGTCCTTGACTTTAGTGTAAATATCTTAAAGAGATTTAATTCATTTGCTATACTCTCTTCAAGGTAAATATTCATATTTGCATGGTAAATATAATAACTATAATAAAGTTCAACTTCATTAATACTCATTTCATTTATTCATGGTTTTAATTTATCTGGTGCTATATGATGAAATTTCTGTTGTTGGTTGAATTATTCCAAAAATCACCAAGCCGACAGCAATCGTAACTAATCGGCAATTTTCGGGAACTAAAAATATATTTATACGACAAACCCCGCAGAGTTCAAAGTGAGTCGACAGTAAACCAAGTGCTGAATCAACAGTAGACGAAATTTGCCGAGAATTCCTGATTTCAACAAAGCAAGATCTAATGTTAGTGGAATAACCCAATCTTTACTTTAAAACGTACCAAAAGCTAGTCCGACAGGGCATTACCGAGTTTTTTCCACCATTAAATGGACACTTAGTTCCCAAAATCAGATGACATTGACTATGATATACAATCTATTTTACGACAGAATGAACGCGGAAATGCTCAATGTTTTATATATGATTGTAGTCCATTGTTTTCATAGCGCAAACAGAGTTTTAATTTTACAAAACCGAATTCAGCAAATTGGAAACAATATAAAGATTGCATATAATGCTCCCACATTTTCATATTGAAAAAGGTTCAAGTTATTTCTATAGGGCTTTTATCTCTATTAAAGCCCCTTTATCAAAAGTAATGCAGGTTTTGGACTGCACAGAAATTAGACATTTATCTACTTTTTGTATTTCAAAATCTCTACTAAACAAGATTTTTTAAATAAATGCAAATGTTTCTTAAAAATATTTATGTTATTAAATGCATTTTAAAGTGAAAGTAGATCAAAACCGAAAGTAGCATTTGATTGTCAATACATTAAACAATAGTTTTATTACAGTTTCTTTAAGATGAAGTCATATTATAAGATAAACCTTATTCCAAATAACATAAGTAAGCTCTAAAACTATTGTGGATCAGATATATTAAAAATTTGCGTATAAATAAATGTAGTAAGTTCTTATAAAAGTACCCAACTTTTTTCAGAAATAGAAACTTTATCAAACTTAAATTTAGAAAGCAGAATGGTTTGAATTGTTCATTGTGTCTCCAATACATAATATATTTTGATGACTTCGAGGCAGTAAAATAGTTTTCAAGACTATTGTTAATAAATGTTTCTTCACATAGTGGCTTGAAGGTAATATTTAGAAATAAGGTAGTTATAGTATGAGACAATTTTCACAAACATGCAATTCATTCAGTTCCTGCTCATTCTGTTGTGTTCTGTATTTACAGACTGGCGAGCCCAACTTTACAATAAAGATTCCAGTGGCATCAAATTATGGTGAGTATTGTACAATGTTGAAGGTTCATTTATGTTAATAGGATCGGTTTTAAGTCTGTTTCCATGTAAATGTCCATCCGATTTTATAATACATGTATTATACCATAAGCTCTGTTTCTTCGGTAGTATTACTTATTAGAGCTGCAACGATTCACCGGAAAGTCGATTCGGTGCGATTCGATATTTTTTCTTTCGATTCATTTTTTTTCGATTCGATTCATCTATTAGAATAATTTACTCCAAATATGCATTTATACATTTATTTGAGATTAAAACTAAATTATTGATAAAAAAAAGTGTTACTCAAATTAAATTCGCATGAAACCCGAAAATCTGCTAAATTAAGATTGCTTTTTTAGGTACGAAATGGACTGGGTACGAATATAAAGGTCGCGAAAATGTATCATTAATGTAATATCAACTAAAACGTATCTATATATACAACATGAAACATAAATTGTATCAGAATATGCAGCTCTTAATATACTGCAGATAACGCCTTGCTACTTGATTTAATAAAGGGAAATAACCGATGCGGGGAGTTAGTGTCTTTTAGGTGCCCTTTTGCTTTTATGCTTATGACTTATCAAGATACGTTTAAAGGTCAGTATCGAATCGAACTTCGTGGGTCCCGAATCGAAATCGAATCGCCGCCCTCGCAGTCGAGTTTCGATGTATCGAATCGAATCGTTGCAGCCCTATAACTTATCATTTTCATACAAAACTGACTTCCGTTGTATGCAAATATTTGCTTAGGGCCAAACCCTTCTTTAACGCCTGCTACAATGAATAACACTTAACAGTCACCTCACTGTCACAGTCACCTAAGATAGTCCCCTCTAGTACAATGTCCCTAAAAATACAACCCGTACATGTACATGCACAATGGTCGCCTATACAACAGTCACTTAATCATAGTCTTTATGTTGGTTGTTATAGAGAAGTTTTACTGTACGTAAAGACACGCGTACGTTACAATACCTTATCATAGTATTTTGACATCTAAAATCTTCAAATCTAACATTCTATGATATTATATGAATGTTTAATCGTACAAACAATCATACGCTCATTAAGATAATTATACTTGTCACGCTATGGCACCTCTTAATTATTGAACATTTTAAGGTCTACATCACCTTACTCAGTTCACTGATACAAATCTGTGTTAAGTATAACAAATACAATGAAAGTTTTGGGCGCAAATATAAACATATCTCTTCAGCGAAATTGTCCAAAATTATACAATGTCATGTTCAAAACCAAGTGTCTCTGTGACTACAAGTTTTCAAGAGTAAAATGTCTAACCAACTGACAATCAAATATACTTCTTCTAACATATTTTATAAGCGACAAATAACCTTCATTTATAACAAAAAGTGGATTCTGTACTTAGATTACTAGATACTTAGATTAGCGGAAGGGCGTTCTATAATGGGTATAACTACACTTGTTCCAGCACTACTAGGGTCATTATTAATGTCCCTGTGATTATTTCACCCCAACCCAATTGTTAAAGAGAACTAGTAAGTGGCAAGTGGCACCAATGCTAGTGCAATTATTCCTAGAACATTAATACAAAAAGCCTTAGGACAAGGTGATATAGCTATAGAGTATTTTGAAAACGAGACAAATTACATTTGTAAACACTAAGAAACAATCAATATCAACATTTAACCGCACTCTTTGCAGGATAAGCCACGATTCTAAATTTAAGGAATTAAGAAAAGCTTGTATAGTAAAGTTCTGCAAAAAAACCCACTTTGATCATTGTAAAATTGTGCAATGTTTATGATTCGTAAGACCCAAATGTTTAATTGGAGAAGAAAAATACCCCTGTGTCCCTATAATAGGACCGTTCTGTTATTCAGGCCGTCAGTTTGGTCCTAATAGTGGAGTTTTACTTGCGTCCTTAATTTGCTCAATCTTTACGTAATTCGATTATCAAATATGACAATGTTATTTATGGAAACATGTAGAGCAAGGAATTGTTAAAATGATCAAGTAAAACAATCGGTTAGCTGTGACCTCAGTCTTTGTATTAACTTAGTCATTAACCCATTATACCATTATGTTAAGTTAAGAAACTATTATAATATTTGAATAAACTACGATCTATAAATAGATAAATAGATATTAGGGCGAGTCAATATGAGCTACCACACGCAAAGATATAACGATAAATTATACAATAACCACGCGACGTCTTTGGTGAAATTAAAACTCCTTTGGGTTAGTTTGTATTTAAATTTGGGTTTTGAATGTCATTATCAAATAATAGAACTAAATAGCGTAGATCAGTTTAAGTTGATTGGGTTGAAAAAATGATACAATTGTTACAAAAAGCTAAATAAATATATCCGATCAATCATCAGCAATGGGCTCTTTATATCAACAAATTGTTTCATATTGATCATTTACTTTGACAAAAATTGTCAAAAGATATCAAAATCTAAAATAAATAGAAGAAAAATAAATACAATATAGAGTCTCTCTTTGTCGGTTAGCTGATCAGTGGTTAGTAAACGAATGGGTGTAAATTTCACATTGAATCCATTCGTTATCAAGATAATTTGGCACGTATATTTCAATTGGCTTTTTTGATTAAAATACCGACACTATCATGATAGTCTAAACAATAAAAAATATCATAATAAAGTCTTTTAATAAAGTATCAAGTGTGTTAATTACAAACAATTACAATAACATTGATTCAATATAGGTTTTATTGAAACTATATCAAACTCAATGTATGTACGTGTGTCTCTTTTCATTGTAATAGTGATATAAAGCTAGTAACATTTCAATGTGAATATGACTTTTGTTTATTTTTAATTTGATTAAATTAATGATGACTTTCTGATAATTATTAGAAAAGCTATTTTATATCATCAAATGGTCTCGTTTTGTGCACAAAGGATTATAAATGACTTTATTCTTCACTAGATGGATTAATTAACAAAAATGAATAATAGTTTTAGCATCACAGAGAGTTTTTGCTTTCCTAAGGCACGTGGTGCAAAAACGCGCGTGCTCTGAAGAGAAAACAGACATTCTCTATTTTCATCTGCACGTGGTGCTAATTCGCGTGCTCTCTGTGTGAGAAATTACCTAGAATCTAAAAATGGATTAAAGCATACCTAAAACATAGCGATTTTTCTCTAATGTTTGTAAAATGGGATATACATACGTATAACACGTGCATGTAGAGCACGTGCATGTAGACTTCAATAAGCACATGTTATGTTTTAACATATACAAGAAGTATGAAACACAGTTTTATGTATGACTTTGAGAATGTAAAATGACAGCGTTTGAAACACAAATAGTTTGTCCGGTATATGCAAATACAGGTAAGTATTATCAGTTCTTACAACACATTTAACTGTAAGTGATATTCATAGGCTCAGAGGAGTTGGAACGCTTGTGTCCAGTTAAATAACCACCCTAAAGTCTAATCAGTTATTATTAAGTTAAAAACTTACTTAAATACTTAAATTCAATATAGGACTTAACAGAGCAAGCAAACTCGGTTGAGTGCAAACTAAGATTTATTACACTTTGCTTCTTACACTAAATCTTATTGGTCGGTAAATTAGTGGACTTAAATAAGTCATATAATTAAAACATAATAAACATTAAACATCACTTGTTTACAGTGTAAATACTGACGCATGTAACTGGTCAATTTGTAAAAAGAATAATTTCAGGCATGATAGTCCACGACTGGACCTACATACGATTGTGTATCTTTTTCTAGTTTGGTCAAAAAATATCTAAGGTCATTCTCCCACCTATAATATAAAACTTTATTATGAATAATACGAAGTAACAAAAGTAAAATCATGCAATACAAAACCAGTAAAACACAAGGTTGCGATCTATTTATATTCCTACCCATCAATTCTGAACATTTTATGTGTTTTGCAGACGATCAATTACGTCAGACCTTTGTTAGTTTCACAATGTAATCAACTCTTGGATGTAAAAGAATGTTTTAAAAATGAAGGCCTTATTACTTTCCCTACATAACATTGGCAATCAAAACTCATGATCTTTGAAATCTGGGGAAAGGTAAACAATAGAAGCAATGCTTTTCTAACATACCTATACCTTTTGTTTTTTATTGTAAACATATATTACACGTGCGATATTTGTTCCAAGTGTTCAATGAATTCTAAGATCTATAGATATAGAGTCTACTGTAGAATATATTTGTTCAAGATACCGCAGTTCTTTATTTCATGGTAAAACACATTGTATATGGCTACTTGGAGATTTTACTATCATAGAAAACTACGTAAGATCATTATAACGTATATTATAATGCTCGGGGATGAACAGAGGGGTAAGGTAGAAACATCATGTACTCATACTAGGTATATCAAAGAATTCAAGGCTGGACTTCTTAAAGTCTATTCTAATGTTAGAATAACTCATTTTGAAGATTAAAGTTTATGAGGGGGGACAAATGTAAAAAGCTGTTCTCATAACTAAAGTGTTGCAATTAACCACCCCTTCCACAGAGTTAAAAAAGATTTTTAAAATTTATTATTGCTGGTATGTTTACACCATTGTCAATGAAGCTACAAAACAGATAGAAAAATAATAAATGAGAGTTGAAATATTTCCATATATATACACAAATGTCAATGATAACACAATGTACTCTAAAACCTTATTCCGAGTATGATCCCTATTAACATTTTATTGTTTGACTTTCATTTGTATTTGTATACATGGGATGATACCAGGGTTATTTTCTAAAATAAAGAGAACATAAAAACATATTAAATGCACGAACACCCGAAACATATGGTAAATATTGACACCACTATCAACGTATCAGTTAGTAATAATAGTGAATGTCCCTTACATGAATGGACTACGTCTCAACCCATGCAAGCTCAAATTAAGTATTGCCATGAAGGTTCCACTTGAAAGTAAAACTCTTGCAAATGTCACAACTCAAACAACAGTGAATTTTCTATAGTCTTGCTACTTTCGGATTTGTTGTACAGTAGCCTGACTATTACCAGGATCGCGTGCTGACCATTTTCGCATTTTATCTATTCGCCACATAACCTCATATAAGTTGAATCATGACAACAATGTTATTATCTTTAACAAAAATCTATCCTAAGTTTTATCCTAACCCCTGTTAACATTATCATACAGCACACATTTTCATTTCCTTGGCAGAGACTAGCGTTCATTGAACGCAACGCCTGCCTACAACTGTAGTTTCCAATATTATATATCGATCGCTAGCATTGAACTGACTTGCAACATCACAAAAAATGGCGGATGGTGTGAGTGAATAGTGTTAAAAACGTCAATAGGTTTTCTACTATTATCTTTGCTGCACTGTTGATTGGACTATCAATATTAGGAATTTTATACTAATTAACGTAAGTGCATTGTTATAATTATGTATATTATATTGTATTTATAGCTGTTGTTGTTTTTCATCATTTTGTTGTTTTCAGATCTTGACAGTGATTATGACTATATCATGTCCAGGGCTCTCAAGTCCTACAAGCAACACCGAGAGAAGGAAAAAGCTGACACTAGAAAGGGGCCGTTCAAAAATGCCTACATGAGGCGACATCATTTGCGTCCAAAGACGGCCCCGCCCTCAAGATTTGTTGAATCTATAAAAGTAAATAATATGTGCTCTTCTACACAGAACGCTGAAGGTATATATGTACCTCAGTTAGATGCTATCAAAGCTGTGTCTAAAGCTAACCCTGTGTTTGAAGACAAAGACAGGTAAGGTATTGTTATGGTCAAACTATTTGATCGACTGACATTTTTTTAGTTTTCACGATGAGTGCATGTACTACATATGTATACATAGGTTTCAGAGCTTTAAATATCGTTTAGTTGCTGTGTCTGTAATTCCATTTTTGCAATCGTAATATTTCTTGGCATAAGATCACCACATATCTTCCGTGTACATGGAATACGTTGTACAGTTTATTGCGAAGTATTTAACTATTGGAAAGGTATCAGGAATGAAGTCGCTTTCAAAGGAAAAACTGGACAAACATAATTATATCGTAGGGGAACTTTTAACATTACTGCATACAATTAAACTGATTTATTAATTTTGAAAATAATCTGATAATGACAAAATGCATCATACATAATTTTATAATCCTCTAGTGAAATCTCAATCAATACTATATGGTGGCATATTTCTGCCATCAGATAACCACATAACTAACTAGTTAATTAATAGGTTAATTAGTTACGGTAACTACATTGTAGTTAACCTCTTAAGTTAATTAAGTTACCATAACTAGTTAACCTCTTAATTAACAAGTTAGTTATGTGGTTATCTGATGGCAGAAATATACGACTATAATACTTTTAGATTTAGCTTAATAAGATACATAATACATGTAGAAACAAACTTTCTTAATTAAAATGAGTCATATTTTCACACAGTGATTCATTATAAAATCATGCCTAAAACACTTCCTAATTACAAATATATTAGAATTCCTTATAAATGCAGTCGATATGCTGTCATAAAGTCCTAGCTTTAAACAAATTCTGTTTGATCATTTATCGATCTAACCACAATACACCATAAACAACAGAGCAGTCTTATTCCAGACATTGGTGATGGCAGTAAATGTGTATGTTTGTCTCAAAATGATAATTATATGTCATATTGATGGGTCATTGGCATTCAGACTCGAGAATAGAAGTACTTAGTAGTTTATTTATGTAGAAAATGAGTAGATTTTTATGTTCTAGTGAAAAGAAACTGTCAAAATGGTTAATACTCTAAATCATTAGGGAATGCTTCCTGTTCAAGATGTTAAGTAAGGAGCTTCCTGATCATGTACTGGCACTTTGTTTCACTATCAGAGCAAAGAAAAACTACAAACTAAATTACTTAATAATTAAAACACTGAATTTTGTACTTCAGTTTATGTTCACACTCAAAACACAGGTATCAAGTCTGAATTAACAATAGTACTTTAATCTGTATAATGTGAAAAGCCACAAAACGCATCAACTTTTAATTTTATTACCTGAGACTTGATTATCAAGAACTTTAACATTATACATGTCAGTATGTTCGGAAGCCAGTCAATCTGATCATCTAAAATATCGAGGTTTTCCGTACCCATCCAACTTAACAGAATCACTGGACAAACACTCATTCGATCTCTGGACTTCCCGTACCATTTGTAAAATCTACCAAGCTCTTTTGTGAAGCATAATAGACGAGGAGAACATATATGGAAATAGATAGGCTGTATTTAGTTCTAGGACTAGGGACATTGATTTGTTGCAATCTCATCACCTTGCAATATAAGTATACGTACTTTGTAATATTGTATTGCACGGAGGATACGGAGATATCCGGTCTTTTACGATTTGAAAGTCAGTGTGATATTTGGACCAATGTCAGAACGAACTACAAAATTTGACATAGTTCTCAAGCCACAGATTTCACATGTAGATAGTATTGTTCATACTTCATACAGTTAATCCTCATAATTACAGCACCTAGTAGATCCATGCATATTTGGCTGTTATATATATACAGAGCATTTGGTGTCGTCATGAAAATGTAAAATACCCCCTCCTCAATTGTTGACAACTGGTTGATATTTTACTGTATAAACAATATGAAACTAGTTTTGACCTACATCGTATAACCAAATTAATCGGTTCCAAGGACGTGCAAGTATAAACTCCTGTTTGCATTTTGGTAATATACGTCTAATGTCAGTATAGCTTTGTTTGTCACTTAATATATGTAGAATAAATCAAATATGTGTTTACTCCTTTGACAAATACTCATTTGAATAATTATAAGTTGAATTTGAAGTGTTTTGCATATATTAGTATTGACATTGTTCATGCATCGTAGGTGCCAAAACTGTCATGCAAACATGTGTATATCTATTTAGAGTATGACATCGGTACCATTCGGGGGTATATTGTCGAATATTTCGTGCAACATGTACTTTATGGAGACTATCCCTTATTTAATGGACTGCAAAATAATTTAAAGTAATGAATTGGTAAAATTATTTGTTATATCAATTAGTTAAGGGATAACAAGTTTATTTTAGTCATTTTTACTAATACTAACTAGTTTAATGTGTAAACTATTTGCATTTTAAAGTAAACGCATAAGCTTTGATCTAAACAGTCATACCACACTATGTAAATTTGTCTAAGCGTCATTATAAGAGGGCATTGGTTAAGTACTCATTTTTCATTAATTTTACAAAAGGCCAGCTTCTTTAACCAGCTTTCTCAAAATTCCTCCAATAACCGCTACTTGTAGACATTTTTTATAGGAATCAACAAGTTTTCCCTATACGGAGGAAATCAACATTATTGCACACTTTACTTGAATGATATGACCTCCCGCGAACTTCATTCTTTGTTTCTAAAAGTAACAGTTAATTCCAATTCTGACTCAGTCCTACTATACACGTGACAATATCTCTGACTGAGACAAAGTTTATTTCCAATACTTTTAATGAGTTAACACTTCTCCAGTTTCAATACTATAGTACCATACAGTCACTAGTTGTTTCATTACTTTTTAACGATTTTTTAAAGTCACGTGACGTACTTGTAAGTCACGCGCTAGTTGATATTGCACACAGGCGCGAGTCTCTTCGGTATTTAACATTGATCGTATCTTTTTTACGACAGTTTTAAGACACTCGTATCTATCAATCGTAAGTTACAAGTCATTTTGTGGTATTTTGTCAAAGAAGTATTCTCGCGGATAAAATCGTGATATCGATATTCGATTTATGATAAAAACTGGCTCACGTGACATCAAATCGCGATATTGATTAAAGATAACACGTGACCTTAGGAGAAAATTAGTGTAAATAAATTGTATTTGAACGCATGATATTATAGTATTTGCTTAAAAAAACCTTTTACGGTTCAAAGATATTGCACTGAATTTTATGATGAAATTTATTAGAAATAGTTATCAGTGTTTATTGGTTTTGGCAATAACATGTAAAAGAAACAGCAATTATGACGTGAAACCGATCATTTATTAATGTTATGCCTAGCGCACATATATACCATTTGGTAAGAATGAATTGTTTTGGCAGGAACTACTCATACGACGTAGAAATTGTACAACACAGTTGAACCTTAAGACGTTACAACTTTAATAAAAAAGTGACTACTTAGTACGACCCATATGACGTAATAAACTTATCGAAAAGAGGCAACTTAGCACATTTAAAACGGCGTCACAATCGTACCAAGCAAAGAATTCTAATCAATAGGGACAACCCATATGGCTTAGCCGTAGTACCAAGTAACAAAACCATTAAACATTAGCGCTCGTACTTATAATTTAGTTCCTCTAAAGAACATATAAGTTCGGTGCCCATTTGTGACAGACTGTTAGAAATCCGATCAGAGTTGAATGAAATAAATTCAATTACGTTGTAGCAGACTCCGAATGAATCATCTCTAGAATTGGTTTTCTATTGAAATAGTTTTCTACTGATAGGAAAATGTCGGTTTTCTTTAGCTATTAGGTTATGTATTCAGCTGGGAAATGTCATCTACATTTGTTAACATAACAATAGATTCCTTTACATAACTCTACATGAGTAACAGCCAAACAGCAACTTGTACCAAAATATCGTAGTATAAAGCGATTTATTCATTTTATGGTAGTTAAAAATACGTATTAAATAGCAGACATTTCTGGTGCTAACGACAGGGTTTCCTTATTCTGCCACAATTGTTTTTTGTATAAATGTTCAGTTTTAAGATACGACAGTGAAGACGACACTGTCACTACATCTTATTCCAATAATAGACCTTAGTCAGTTATTTCCCTTTTTATACTCTTCAAGTAGGTAGGTCCTATTAGTTAGATTACTCGGATTTTACCCTTACTTTTTAATTTCAATTTGCAAAAATTAATCTTAGATAACTTTTTTGTGAATCATTTCATTTGTTTGAATTTCAAGCTAAGTATTTTTTAGGGTAAAGAACTATCTAAATTTCATCACTTCTGTTAATTTCTTCATTGACAAGAAAGGTATTAAATGAAATATTTTGTTATCCTTACATAGGTATTCAACGATAAAATCCGAGGATGCCAACTGTAAGGATCTACTTACCAATTGGATTGCTTTAGATTTTATCAGCTGATATATATATATATGATTATAACTGACTAAAGTCCCTAATTCCAAATGAAATACATACAATGGCATGTATTGTTTAACTGTTCAATAATTGTAGAAATAGCAAAAACCAGGTAGTTAACAATTAAGCAAATAATAAACACCTTATCTGGCCATTTTGAATGGTAGACACATAAAAAATGTGACACACGTTAGGAAACTATGGAAATACAGCAACAGGTCACATTCTATCGGTAAAAAAGTTTTTATGTTCATGGTAACATATTGCATCATGTAACATATGGCAATCTGAGCTTATTTACAATAACAAACCAATACAGCGTCACCTGACATGATTGCCCCTAGATATTCAATGACAAAACTATTACTCTCTTAAGACCTGTAAATTGTCATGTTTTATGTTTGGCCCCAAGGATGATTGGATTTCTAAAGTGACAATGTCATAATGTTGATTGTTGTTGCTTGTTGTATTCAATCATCTCAAATCGATAATTCATTAGTTGATTTCTTGTTTTGGATTCCAATTAATAAGTACTTAATTATTTCAGTATTGGGTTATGTAATCGATACCAAACTTAAACAGTTTTGATGACATCACAATATCATATCAGACGTTTTAGATAATCACTGATTCGGTTGCATGGAAAGACAAACTTAATACTTTGTATGTAAATTTGACATTTAAATGATTTTGTTTTGTAAATGACATTCACTTTCTCATTTCAGAACTCCACGACGTGTATTACAAGTAACAAAAGTAAGCCTCAATATGATGCAAGAACAGAATAAGAAGACGGCGTCTTACTTGAAAAGAAATAGTCCGTCACATCCATGGCATAGTCACAGTTACCCATCTGTAAGACCAATGGAAAAGTTTGTTCGTCCGCCTCATGCGTACATGTCAGCGTCTGTTGGAGAGCGGGAAATATCTGCATTGTCAGGATCGAGTTCACGAAGTTCTAGTGCAAAAAGTAGTCCGTCACATGTATGCCGATCAAAATCTTCGAAAAACACTTCGAATGTTTACGATGGAGGTTTGTTTACGCATCCTAAGGATGGAACTCCTGGATATTTTGTGATACATCCAGACTGGGTGTCAGAATCAATGTCAATCCAAAAACTCAGCCTCAGTGAACGAACTAAAATACTACCAAAAAGTAAATCTATGACTTGGCCTGGAAGACGTTGTAACAGCGCACCACCACCAAAATACCGTAACCCAATAACTTGGGAAAATATCATTTCCTGACCTAATTAACTAAATGATATTATTTTTTTTCTTATTCTAATTGTACCTCATTGGGTTGCTTCAATTGATTTTGCATATTCTAAATACTGATTTAGATTTGATTCAAGGAGAACGTTGAGTTTGTTAAAGTGTGGCTAATCCAGGCATCATTGCATTTATGCTTTCTGCTAATCTATCGAGTGTTTCGCGAAGTGATTTGAGACAAAGTAGTTCCTGATCGCCTTGAAACGTATCTTGAATTTTACGCTTGGTGCTGTAACAGTGAAACAAATGTTGATGCATTGAAACAAACATTTATTTTAATCTCAATGCTATATTGTGCCATTTACTCTTGAAGCATACCTTGGTAGACTAAAATAGCTATGGACAGACTTTCTTTTATTTTCAGTGTTTGTTTTACGTTTGTTAAGGAATGTGCTAAAACGGATTCTGATACAGTGAAGTTGTGTTGACTAGAATGTTTATATTTGTGCTGAAAAGCAGCCAATGCTGGAAGAAGGGTATTCGTCGATTTGGCGATTTCGTTATAAATAGCATTATTAATTTTATTTGATCTTACTTATACTTCTGTTACAATGTTCACAAATAATGAAACGTTCAAACACAGAAAACAGTTAATTTAATACTTTTGGTCAATCAATGCAAAGTTTTGTTTAATAAGAAGAATTACAAGTAATGGACAACCATGAAGTAGGAATGACCAATTACGACTTTCATACTATCAACAGACAAATGAAATCTAATCATTACGATTCACACCGAACATTTGTCATATACATTTTGTATAATAACGTATAATTTATCATAAATGTAATGTTTTGTTTTATTGTTGCAAAATAGCTATTCGTATTATACGTTCGCTACAAGCTTTGAAATAACTATATGTCATAACATAATTTTGAAGTTCCTTTGTAGTATATCTTAAGTATTTATTTCAGTTATTTATTTAACGATAATAGTGCTTTTTCTAACTTTCGGCTTAGTGAATGTCATAAGTCTTTCACATTTTTAAAAGCCTTCTGTACCATACATGTAATTGTATAACATTCGCAGCTATTCTTGTACTTAAGATTTATACTTTCAAAGTTATTACGACAGTTTAAGATCCTTTCTCAAATCCCCTGAGCTTGAACTAATTTGGTATAGTATTGCTTTGTCCCAGAGGTAACCTGTTTTACATTAATTTTACTGGGAAATTAAAATATTCTATAAGTATTCTTCCAGAGTCTAAAATGATATGTTCGGGACATCATGACCATCTGGTACTTGAGATTATTCATGATTATATTAACGTATATATGTATTATGTATTATATTGAATTGTCATTATACTGCTTGCATACATTTACCATGGCCTTATGTTTAATAATGCATTAGTTATCTGCCTTTGTTCATCTTTTGTCGCCGCTGTCTTCCGTACATGCAGGCCTAAGTATCTCCCAAACAAGGAACGACAACCTCGCATACACGTTTATGTGGTGTACATCTCCAGCACAGTTACTTCCCTTTCTGTATTGGAAAATGCACCAAAGAATTTTGACACATTTGTTTGTGTGTTAGTTTTATGTATGTTTGGCTTTATTTTTATAGACAAAATATCATTAAATGTACAGTACATTAAATAAAAAATAGACAAATACATCATATGTTTTCAATGGAACTATGTTTTTGGTGGTTGCAGTATTGAAGGCGGTGAAAAGGACAACTAACTAAATAGAAGATAAGAAAATCTGTTATAATAGGAACACAGTAATTCAGTCAAGCTAAAAACAAATGCACACCTTAGTTGTAGTTTAAAGCTGATGCGATGCATGTTTTATTTGATGTCAAAGGAACCAGATTCAGTAGATAGTTAGTTATAAGGTCTACCAATTTATACACTCTAGATTGTCGTCTCTTGTCTTTCTAGATACTATGGTCTGTGATGTTCTATGTCTGTCTAATAACATCGTCTGGTTTTAGTCATTTGTCATTTATTTGTCGTGTGCTCTTTGTATTTATGGTTGTGCTTAAATAATCGAACATCGAGGAAAATTTGTAGGTTACACTATATACAGTGTAACATTGAGTATCCGAACACTAGAAATCC
The DNA here is from genome assembly GCA_025267735.1 of Mactra quadrangularis. Lineage (NCBI taxonomy): Eukaryota > Metazoa > Mollusca > Bivalvia > Venerida > Mactridae > Mactra > Mactra quadrangularis. Next base: position 21,445,361 of record CM046296.1, on the reverse strand, counting down.
GGAAACCTTTTAATTTCAAACGATGTTTTGATCTCATTTTGGACACAGCAATAAACTGAAAATGCTTGAACAATGTGGAAATTTATAAAAATCACAGCTTTCTATTCGGGCCCAAAAGTGATGGATCTCGTAGGCTATTCTGTATTAAAAATATTCTAAAGATGTCTTAGTTGTCATATCAGTAGTTTTACTTGTCATAAACTATGTAATAATTATTCTAATGTATTTTATTTTTAATTTACCCTCCGAGTATATTATAAAGTGCCTGTAGAGTGAAAACTGCATGCATTTACGTGGTAAGTACATTTAAGACTTGAGTTTAGTTCAATAAAGTTATCAGTATTGTATTCTTGAGTGAAAAACACTAACCAGAGTTCTATCTAAACCCAACTAGGCTAAATACGCTTTACTATTGTTACGTGTATTGCGGTAGCGTATACACGTATAGGATCTGACTACAATGTAATTTTACGTCACATATTTCTATGTCGATGTCTCAAAAGTAGTTCCCAGCCATGTGCTTGGAATTAAGTCTATGTATCCCTACACTTGTTAAATGTCTGCTTTAGCCTTTCTGTTTATCTTATAGACAACTGCATGCATTTGCATTAATATTCTCACAATGTTGTCTATGGAGAGTATGATTAAGCTCATGAATATTGGTGACCTAGTTCCGTCATATATAAAAACATGCATTGGACGTCACGAAATAGTGCACTTGATTTATACATTATAATCTATGATTTGCCAGTATATTAGTGCACATTTTAGCACCAACCCATTGTATGTACACATGTATACTTTCTGTTACACAATTTTGAACTTATTTTCGCTTTTATTTGTTTAACAAAAAGTGTTAAACACAGAGACGTTTACCGAATTTAAGAACGAGGAAGGAATGATGACACTGTTAGAGATTGGTTAGATAGAGTAAAATGTATTCATAATAGAGCTGCAACGATTCACCGGAAAGTCGATTCGATGCGATTCGATATATTTTCTTTCGATTCGATTTTTTTCGATTCGATTCATCTATTAGAATAATTTACTCCAAATATGCATTTATACATTTATTTGAGATTAAAACTAGTTATTATTGATAAAATAAAAGTGTTACTCAAATTAAATTCGCATGAAACCCAAAAATCTGCTAAATTAAGATTGCTTCTTTAGGTACGAAATGGACTGGGTACGAATATAAAGGTCGCGAAAATGTATCATTAATGTAATATCAACTAAAACGTATCTATATATACAACATGAAACATAAATTGTATCAGAATATGCAGCTCTTAATATACTGCAGATAACGCCTTGCTACTTGATTTAATAAAGGGAAATAACCGATGCGGAGAGTTAGTGTCTTTTAGGTGCCCTTTTGCTTTTATGCTTATAACTTATCAAGATACGTTTAAAGGTCAGTATCGAGTCGAACTTCGTGGGTCCCGAATCGAAATCGAATCGCCGCCCTCGCTGTCGAGTTTCGATGTATCGAATCGAATCGAATCGTTGCAGCTCTAATTTATAAGCTTTCAAATGAATACTTCGTATTGATTTTAAGTCCTAAATGTTTTATTTCAGAAGAAAAATCTCCCTGTAACAAGTACATTCAACTATTAAGATCATCGATTTTAATGGACCGAATGGTGGATCTTTCTTGTACTTAGTATACATACATTTTATAATATAAAACTTTTATATTGGTAATCAATGACAGTTGAGTCTAGTCCAATATAAGTTTATGCTAGAATTGACCACGTGATTAATCTGGCATTATAACAGTAAGCGGAAATACATGTATGATCAATTGTAGTTCAGTTTAGAACGGACGAGGGTGGTCAACGATGACTGGACATTATCACAATCTTCGCGAAATTATTTAAATATTACATTTTATGGTATTTCACTCACTGCTGCATGTATTTTATCGTTAATATTTTGCCATGTTTGTAAATTTATTTAAATTGTTTAGCGTCGTTGTCTTTGTATATTTAAAATAAAATGTATTTTATCATTCCAAATTTGGTTTGTTTTCATTAATAAGTAACAATGATTGGTACATATTGAAGCAGTCGGTTAACATCGACTTATTCCATCATACACCAGAAATTGTTAAAGTTATTGTGCAGTGTCCGTCTTTACCAACCGTACATTGTATTGAGAGCTGTGATTGGTTTACATACAACAGAGACTAAGAATGTCATCATGGTAAGAACAAACACTCTGACTTATGAAAGATTATCACAGAGGTTCTTAAAATTCCAAGTTGGATTTCGGATCGTAAATTAATGTCTTAAAAATTAGTCGATTACTGTCTGAATTGTGCCTTCCATGGCTTCGGTGATTTAGAGTATTTAAATCAGCGAGGTACATGCATGCGTCACTGACAGTTGAATAAAAAGTATTAATTCCACAGTGAATGTTAAAGAGAGACAACTCCAGTGTCTGCTTTTACAAATTACCGGATTGAATTATCTCCCTTGTATTTCGACATCTGGATTACTGGCTACTTGCATTACTCAGAATTTATTTGTCAATATTCCAAGAGCAACACATACATATTGAAACTGAATTAGTTTATATCACACGATTAGTGCATACTCATTAACATACGAGAATAATAAATGCAACGTTTTTATTTCTAATTTGAAGGCCTAATTAGAACGTCATTGAGCGTCTTTGAAACTCAAAACTTATCACCGATTTCAAACCATGTTAAATAGTATAAAATCCACTAAAACAAGACATAATGTGTAGAAATGATGGATCTAAATTGATGATTTGGCACTGAATTATTTTGGTCAATGTTGTAACCACTGCATAATGTCATGTGGTCATTGTTCAAGACATCGAATGACTAACAAGTATCATGAAAGCGAACAGAAAACAAGACGCAAATACAGTAAAACATACAAATGTAGTAAAAAAACTAATAGCTTCAAATACGTAAAACATACTTTAACCCTACTTTAAACAACATTAACCTTCCAAACTGTCAACAAAATGATGTTTGCATGTATATTAAGGACAGATTAAACAGACATGCGGTGGTGATGCTATTGTTTTATGCATTTCTAAATAACTAATGTTCCATGTTGAAAATATTCATTTTATACAAATATCCCTGGAGAGATATATGCTAAACTTTGGTCTGGACACTGTTGGTAGTTGTTACAATAAACTCATCATCATTCATAGTAGAGTTGATGTATTATAAATATACAAATATATTGTCTACAAAACATACAAGATCAATAAATTGTTTGCATAAAATCTAGAAAAAACTGACCAGCGCCTATGGTACCACCCAAAATGTTAATAAGCCCCTACAAGTAATAGTCTCAGTGGGTATATCTATACATGGGTTCAGGTTTATGTTATACAAACATCACAAGCATAACTTGTTTGTGTGTAAGATGTTTTATTCTGAACAGCTGTTGATTCACCTAACCAGCGTTGACATATGTTTACCCAGAACTCGCTAATTCTTCTACCAGGAATCGACAACCGTATACAGAGGTATATCAACTCTACAGTCGTGTACTTATGGAAGAGTGTAACCTGTCTCAACCTAGAATCAAATCCCAATCCACAGGTAAACCTGATAAGCACAAGATCACGGCAAAGGATAAAATTGAGTTACACATATGTTGTTGAAAAAACCCACGGAATATCTTCCATAACTTTCATCGATCTTTTATAACCCGGCAAATGTAATACTTTACTGTATTGTCACAAACTAAGGTTAGGAATATTTCAACTCACTGCTTGACATAATGAGAGTTTTGTTGTCAAGATAAAAAGGTTTGTCTAATAATAGGAGTAATTTGTAAACCACTAGAGGCAGTGTTCAATAGACAATCACAAATTTATTGTATACAAAATTAATATTAAATAATAACGTCTAATGAAACATATGACATCATTTGGAGAAAATCAATATATGTATTGATAGAATATGACTTGAAAAGAACCTACAGGGGTTAAGCAAATTTTGTGGAGGTCCACCCCATCCATTTGTTACTTCTATGAATTAATTAGGTTTTATTTGGCAACAAATTATATATAAATAAGGCATTTTAACCATTTTTTAGGTTCTTAAAGTTTCATTCTAAACTATTTCATTTATATGCATTAAATGTATCAAAGCGTGGTTGTAAATTAAACAAAAACATCTGGAATTCTTGTATTTAGAATTTCCAAGATTTCATTCATTTTAATATTTTAACATACTTTGTACTTCGAACAATAACGATTTTTACATATTTCAAATAGTGCTGATATTCAGGACCAGTTCCTTCAACTTTTACTCATTTTAGAGGATTTTGAAATAAAACAAAAATATTACATAAATAAACTTTCCATGCTTTATGTTATACGACTACAGCCCTGCGTTCAGTTACCGCGAACGTTTTAAAACGTTCCGTAACGATACATTCGGAACTCCTCGGCCATTCGCTGCGAATAATCTCGGACATATTTAGACGCTATTTTGAAACTACCGGTGTTAAAGTAAACAAATATATGATCGTTTAGGCATTGAGTGATGCTTCGTTTTTAGTCCATAAATTTTGAAACATCACTCATTGCCTTAACGATCTCATATTCGTGTATAAGATTAGGTTATTCGCAGCGAATGGCCGAGGAGTTCCGAATGTATCGTTATGTAACGTTCTGTAACGTTTTGTGTAATTGAACACGCTACAGGTCGTCCACATAAACATTGCGTATACAAACATTACCGGTTTCATTACACACTAATATTCGGGGGTGATTTATTTTCACAAATTTATAGTTAAGTTAGTTTTACTTATTCTATAAACCCATCATTACACATAATATGTATAAAATCTATAATGTGCATATATACTATTGAAAATAAATGATAAATAACAAATTTGCATGTTTAAATAATTTAAATGCTGTTCGTGCATTAGCTTATTTGCCTATTTAAAGGGCAAGTCTATTACTAAAGTACAAAAACACGCATGACCTAGAATACGATCTGTAGGTAATAACACGGTAGTAACACGGCATGTGTAAGCCGGTTTCATGAAACAAGCTTGAAAAATATGAACATGTTTTTTTTTAAATAGAACAACTGATACTCGTGCAAGCAAGCACGTGAAATTGTGGATATTGTTAAAAATAGAACTAAATCACGGATTAGAGTATACATAAACCTCTCACTAGTCAGGGGTGTAGCAAGCTAAACTTTTTCAGATAGTAAGAAAAATAACCCACATTGTAAGTTAAAATGGCAACAACCGAGAATTGATAAATCTAAAAATTAAATCATACTAGGTACTAGAGGTTTGGTAATAGAAAAATGCTCGGCAATACTTACATTCTACAGGAATCAAAGTCCAAATTTTTTTTAATTCATTTATGTAATGCAAAAATATAAATGCTTAAATTCTATACAATTCCTATTAAAACATTTAATCAATTATAAATTTTCAAAAAATTGAGAATAAGTTTAAAGAGTTTTTGTCTGACATCTTGAACATAGAGACTTTTAAGTCATTTGAGAAAGATTTTAATTTAGAGTCAATATATATGCATTTCTTTATTTAGAAGTCGAAGATCTAAAGATGGGCATTCAAAATGTTGAATCATTTTTTTGTAAAAAAACGTATTATTAAAAAAATTATTTTATAAATTTAACATGTATGCTCACTCATGTTTAAATTCACTAAAATTACCGCGCATGTTATATTATTCGGAACAACTTAGCGATAGCTGCGTCAATCAAAGGAACCATCCGTGTGGTTAATTTTTGCAAATTAAGTATATCTTGTATGGTGAAAATAAAGTCAGGGGAGAAAACTCTAATCAAAAGATTTAAGACATGCTTTTAGTCAAATGTGGACAGGTCTAAATAAGTGACTAATAAAAAGGTCGATCTGTGCAATACATCACATATTTATAAAAGCGTCAAAGAAGAACACAATGTCCGTTCTTTGATCATCAAGGTTTGGTCTTCTTTTGAATTAATTAACAACAAACATTAATTAACATGTGCATTAGAAATATAACTAGATGAAAAGTCCGCATTGAACTTATTAGCAAATATTTCTATTTAACATTTTTGTACAACAAATAGGAAGTTCACAAGGTTACATCGTCAATTTAATTAAAACTATTTATGGATGCGAGACTTGAACGTTTCAAATGAGTATACTGGATGAAAAATACTTTACATATTATTTAAGTCAATATTGCTCGGATTAAGTCAACAGACAATTAATACCATTTGCATCATTAAAAAACGTTTCAAAATAGATAATAAAATGACATTTCATGAATTCTGAATTCTCAACCAAACAAGTACAGCAATTAAAAGGTTAGACAATGAAATGCTGAGCTGATAACAAAATATTTAAATTCCTATGAATTATTCTTATTGATATAGTTGCTATTTAACGTCTTTGTTGAGTTGTTTGGATAAAACTTTACATGAATAAAAACTTGGATTATATTTTGAATTGATATTGATAAAATTATGAGTCGAATGATAATTGCACTAGAAAACAGAAATATCAATATTCTAATTTTCACTGATAATTAGATAAACAATATAGAGAATAATTTATATATTTGTGTATTCCCTCTGTCCCAACGAACCAAAATAAGCAGTCAATATACAAAGCATTTCATAACAACATTCTCAGAAGTGTTTGTCTTTTATATATAATGAGCACTAGTCCTCGAAGAACGCTGGTCCTCTGAGAACAAACACAAGTTACTTTGTTGGACAATGTAAATTAACATACAATCTAAATAACGGAAAATAAATAATACAAATATTTAAAAACACCAACACTTGCATTAGCCATGTAAAACATTATTAGTTGCACCAATTGTCATTTCATTAAGGAGTTCCGAACGTCCAAGACTTGGGAAATCTGGAAACCTGTAAACAAGACCACTGGCCTTTGGAAGCGGTTTGGATTTGGATTTCTACAGTCTACTTACTGTGTCAATACTTCACATCTACGGATTCAAATAAGCCTCATTGTTTACGTACGGATTGAACTTTAGAACGGAACCATTGTTTTCACTGAACACTTCAGTCAGTATGTTTGCGACATTGGTGTTTGTCATGTAAATTATCCATACAGAAACAATGAAGTATTGTGAACTAAACCATGAGGTACATTAGGTTCATGGTATATCATACACACAATGTAGCATGGCTGATATGATGACAAGGACAAAAATGAAATCAATGAATTCCATTCAATAATACATACTCAAAGTCATACAAATATGTAAGTGTTAGTCTGTCACATTATAAGTGTATACAAGTGTGTGTTGTTATTTTTGCATTACGGTGCATATCAACAGTTTTTTTTAAGTATTTTCGGCGCATCTAGTCAGATTGCCTAGTTCCTATCGTTGCCTTCCTTTTAAAAACTCGTATATTTTCTCTATACAGAAGAAACTCATCATTAGTGTCAAAGTTTAAAGAAGGTATAAACTGGTTACACATTTAAAACAATCCTGACTCAGGTCACCGAATATCAACTCCATATGAACTAACCATCGTTCGTTCCTCGAATATAAAATTTCAAGCAAAATGAACTAACATTTTACTGTTACTATATATATAAGATTTCTGATCATAACAGTTTTACAATAAACTTCATAATTAATTGGCCATGCGAATTAACGTAAGCACTAACAAAAACATTAACCTGCGACAAAAAATGAAGTCGACCGAATGATCATGACAATTTGCGTTTTGACCCCTAACCGTACGTCATTATTTAAACTAACTCTAGTGTTTGTATTGGAGTCAGAAGCAATAATCATGCAACATGTTTCCTGTTTAGAGCAATATCAAGTGGATAAACAACACAATTGTATCATTGTTTTCATATTGATATGAAATACATGCGATAATAATGATACTCGGCTTCCTTTATATAACAAATAATACAAAATGAACTATTTGCAATGCTTTTAATAGTCTCTCTTAAACAAATGCCACAGGAGTACACGTGGCACATAGCAGATAGAGCGTTTGTATCTTGGAACAAAAATGGAACAAAAATTGCTTAGAATAAATATTGAACAATTGAACAGAAATAACTGAACATTTCTAGGGAAGCTTGAAGACTGTCGAAACAACCCCCCTTAAAGAATCCAGCATCTTCTATGTAAAACCAATGCAAATCGATTCATCCGTATTTTTCTTTTAACATTTTAACATTGTATCCTGAAATCGCATCAAAGAAAAGACAAGAAAATAAAGAGATCGTCTTGTAATACCTCATGGCTTAACTGTTTGGAGTCTTTATAAAGTGTCCCTGATTAAACTCGGATATAATCTGGTAGCAACAAGTTAAAGATCAATGCAGTCTATTGTTATGACTTGACAGTGATGAATTTCATTCATATGTTTGATTCATGCGGAATAAATGATGTTCACCAACATTATAATGTCGTTTTCTTGATTTCTTCCATGCTTGTCACAATAAACCAAACAGAACCGATAGGAAAAAAAAGAGAAAGTTTATATTCAGCAAGAAAGCTCACATTGAAATCATTCTACGTGCGGTGTTTCTATGGTGTTATATACATGTAGTTGATTTAAACAATCACGTGGTTAGTATTAGGTTTTTGGGTCTTATAGAAGCACGCATTGTAAGGCCTGGATATGATTATCACATTTTGAAGAATGTATGAACCACAAATGTCATTTTCATACAATATAAATACACTTTAATGTACAATGATATTCTTTCACAGTAGAATTGTATATGAGAAATATGTCTATACAATGTATACGTATATGACTTCAAATAAAATGAAAAAATAACAGAAACATGCTATGATTAATACATTTACATACCAAGAGAAAAGGCTAATAGAAAAAAAAACATTGGCAAATTTCGAGGAGGTCCGATTTCGTTCACAATCTAATATGTTTTGTATTTCTAATACAAAACTAATAATCCTTACAGCAAAAAGTTATTCCGAAGATATTTAGAATAGTCACAGTAAAAAGTTTGTAACGTAATGGTCATTTGTGGCGACTAGTCACTGTTCCTAGATAGCCCAAGAGTTTTTAAAGTCAAGCTTTTAACATAGTTCTAAGCACATAGCCTCGCTAGTTGAATGATGGCACACCAAAATGTTTAAACCCAAACGGTTAAGGGTTATTCTAATATAGTTTAGCTCGATTGTGAAACAAATCTTTCAACTTATATTATTTCTCTAATGAGTCCGCTTCCTGATCCCTTCCTGAGAGTGTAGAATAAAGTATATTGCTCAAGGAAAACAACAGGGTAGGTTTTGGATGGGATTCGAACCAACTTGAAGATAGCTATCCAATGATAACCAGTCAAAATGTTAAGCAACGATTGACATTATGTACTGAAAATATCTACAAATGAACATTTCTTATTTGAATATTTTGTTAGAACAACAAGATTAATGTTTGATTAAAAAACCTTATGAGGTAATAAAAATGTATAATAGGCTGAGATGTTGTTATAGAGAGATATCAGGGCTTCATTTAATTGTGATTGAAACTAAGAATACATCAATAATCTCAACAACTAAGGTTTCATTTCATCTTATCAAAATGAAATAAAACTGCAAAAAAACTATCAACACTAAGCTTGTAGGATAGCTTGTACTGAGTAACAATGTATACAAGGTTCTATCTGACTAATGCAAATATACATTATGAGAAAGGCGGTAGCGTGTATTTCATAATTTGACAGAGTCAACAAGAAGTTGAGTTTCAGCCTAGACTCCGCCAAAACGAAACTCTTTAGTTGTAAAAAGTTACTAAAAAAGGACCTCTCAATAAAGATTGGTTAACAGCGCTTGCATGATTTGTGAGTGTTGTTAGAATCAATTATGTGTAATTTGGTAATTTGACAAATAAAGTATTATTCCGTTCTATTCAACAATTCTCATCTTTTATTGCAGCAATTAAGCACACAATGCGTTTTTTCTGCACTAACATAAACATTTGCAAATAACTCAAATAAACAGCAGATCACCATGAATACTGCTATAAAATATTAAACATTTCAACAAATTCAAACTTAGGTGTCAATTTGTTAATATATAACATGTAGCTTAGTGCATATATATAGACATGAGTGTGTCCCTTTTTCTTAGTCTTAGTGATACATGTTTTTCACATATGTTGTGATTTATATCATGTTATTTATATATTTATTATGCTTTTCTCTTTAATTTTCTTTGTATTTTGTATTATTATATGCTCTCCAGCATGGAGGAAATAAAAGTAAAAGGATGATGATGTGTTGGTACATTTTAGCAGTTAACATTTATAAGCTCGTGCACACAGTCTTCTGCTCAACTATAAAGCTGTCCGCCATCGAGGTTCAATTACTACAACCCATTTCGAAGGGCATATAAAAAGTGTTGAAATTTAGAACGTCACTGGCGACTGTCCCTTGTTGTCGTATGGCTTTAAATAGTAAGTTCTCCCACTTCTGTAGTCATTTATCCATTCTGATATTTGTGTACTGCAATATACAGAATTCATGATTTAAAGTTACTGTATCTGGAACACAAAGAAACACTAAAACATATGTTAGATAACAATAATGAAAAACAGTTAGTAATATCATGAAAGAGAAAATAAATTAACTAAAAGGCTGGAATAAGTTTTCATGTAATGTTATAAATCATTATAGAACTATTAACTCTACTGAAATAAACGTACAACTGATAGTTGTAAGACTGATTTCGTCTTAATGTTTTGGTAAACTGCCCTATTGTCAATTACATATATTTATTTTTTAAAAAGTAGGTTGAATTTTTACGCACCGTTGAATAGTTCATTTTCTACAGTGTGTATGGGTTAGGTTCATCAACTTGATTTACATTAGTTCTACCTTAATACAGTAAAACTTGATTATAACATGCTCAGTTAAAATATAGCATATCCAACTACGTGATAGCCAGCCTAGTAATAGTATTAACTACAAGCTACTATAGGCACTGTTAAAACGTATGTCCATTCTTTATTTAATATCATATATACATGTAGCTGGTAAAAGGGGAATCACAAAGCATATAAGGAACAGCAACAGTAACAAACACAGACCTTCATCACTAAGAGGGATGTTTAAGATGTTAAAACTTTTGTTATAAAAGGGACGACACAAAAAAAAGTGGAAGTAAACAATGCCTTTAATGTATTTTCTAATGAACTCTCCCTGATTTAGGTAAATCTACTCTGTATGTATTTATTATTCAAATACATATCTCCTTATATCGTTGTAATACAACAACCTTATATAATTTTAAAATACAAATTAAATGGTAAATTCCTTGCATTACAGTGTCAAATTGACGATGTTGAATAAGTACATACAATAATGATTCCCACCACGCACTGTGAATGTTTTCCTTTTCACATATTTTTTTTTAATTATCTGTGATAAGTATATTAAACAAAGCACTGTTATATTTGTCCATAGCTCTAATTATTTGATCATGTTTCTTGTTAAGCATGTTCATGTTGCACGCATATCGTGAAAGTATTACAGTGTTTTATATAATCTTTATTGTTTTTGTATATGAAAACATCGGAATTTACAGATGACAGGAATATGCGCTTATAGATGTGCGTGCTTGAACATTAATTACCGACTCCCAGACTGACTTTTAAAAGTCAATTTTTAATGAATCCTCAATAAAGGATTGGAAAATTAAATGCTTAACAGGCTATCAGATCCAAGCTTCACGTTTTCTGCAATGGCGTACCGAGTTTGTGTTCTAAAAAACGAACGAAAAATTTTCACCAGCACAGTATAAGCAATACGTAAATGTCAAATCAAACACTAGTTTGTGAAATCTTCATAGCTTGTTAAAGTTGACCTAAGACAAAAACACAATATAAATATCATTTAAAAAAGAGTAGTTACCAAAAAGTATAATGTATTTAACTGTTTCAGGGCAATTTGCACAAACAATAATAAGATTCCAATTTTCAACGAAAGTACAAATTGAAACTGAGGCTTGGTATTCAATTTCATGAAGATGGCTTACAAATGTAACTTTAATACATTGTACATCGAGGGTTGCTTGCAAGACTGTAGTAACTCGTTCTTTGATGCAATGTACTTACTACAGTCTTGCGGGCAACCCTCGAAATGTATAATTTTCAAAGCAAAACAATATTAAATTACTTAATATTAATATACATGTAAGCCTTTTAAGCTCACCAAGTGGTAATAGAAAGTCATTATTATAAAATATAAATATTTTAGGGTGCTAACCCTTTACCTAACTCTGTTTGCTCAATTAATTGGTGTAATTTTAAATAGGCCTATATAAACCAACAGAAAAGACAAGAGACATCAAGAATTTGGTGTATGCGCAAAAATTCATTCAACCAACCGACGACGTATTCTACCAATATTTCATTTTCAGTGTTCACGTCCTTGTCGTTTTTAGATGAAAATGTCAAACATGCGTTTTCACAATTAAACGTTTCTTAGTTTTCTAAATTAGTCGATTACATAGACACAAATTACAAACGACGTTAATCTCTTTAATTCTAGAGTACTTGTCATTTATAAAGTTTAAAGTGTGCTCGACATTGAACTAGGTTAAATTATTTTGTCACACAACAGTGTTTCATAAATACTGAACGAGAAACTCTCAATAATTGACAAATGTACATACACCCAACTACAGCGTACATGCTGAGGTATAGCTCTTTATAACTAAGTCGCAAATTTGTCTAAAAGAGCTTTTAAATCAAGTCACTGATTGTCGTCAATAATCACACTAATCAAAGCACTTCATGTCGACATTGATGCTCTTACAAGACACATTATAACTGGATCATTAAATTAGAAATGTACGTTTGCATCCAATCTGGAAACTTTGCAGTCTAACACATCCACGTAGCTAGAATATATGATAGTTTGATCCAAGCACGTCTTACATTTTATCCTTCACGCCTACTTGGCTACAATATTTGATACTTAAATCCATATGAGGCTTCTAATACAGCCATGAAGTTGCTTCGAAACTGGAATCATTGATCATCTCACAAACCCTTGTAACCACCAGAGTCCGCAAGTATTTGTTCATGTCCTTGTGGAGCTTGATACATTGTAGCATGGTCCATGTACAGTGTCCTTACAGCAACCTTTATATACATGGGACTGTAGTTAAACAAGGGAATGGGAACTGTGTTTGAAACCACGACTGTTTAAATTGACTATGGGATCATACTTATTTGGCAAAATCTCCAGATTTGATTGCTAATATTGAAATGAAGGTGATTTTTATATAAGACAATTGTGGGGTAAATTTTATAATGTATTGAGTCATGGTAAGTAGAATCTTGTTTTATTTAAAGAAAACTTATATTTGAAAACTACTTGATTGGAGACTTACTTGTTTAATAAACAAAAACTTCATGAGGCGTGGTTATGACTCGGTGCTAAGAAAGCTGTGTTAATATTTGATTCTGGAAACTCGAAAAATGCAGCATACGTGTGTGTAAAGGTGACTTTCCATAACATAGCTTCATTAAATGAAGTCCAATGTTACGGTCCGCTAATGTACATATGCTCCCCTACTGAGTTGACAGATGTACCAAAGCAGTCAAAGAATGGCCCACTCTTTCATTTCTATATCTAATAGACTATTTTATTTTCATCTTATTTTCAATTTACCAAACAAATTTGTCACCAAGAATGTTTCAAGGATGTTTCACAGTAGTTATTTCAAGAAATACTTTCTAGTTTATAAGTTGTAAGACAAATTCGAGAAGAAATCTTATACCTCATTATCTACGCAGCTAAAGTTTCGGGACTCTACCAAACTTCAGTTTAAAACTTGAGACGGATAGGTGACTCTTTTGGAGACAAAATCGATCCATGATTACTACATCTAAACTATATATATTGTATAGAAAAGGACGGAGAATTTGTTTCATCACGAAAATCTCCACTTAATGATTTCCCTAATTAAGCTATTGTATGAAAGAACTGAGGACAATGTTTAATAATTGCACGATATTCTCTCGATAGATTTTTACTCGCTTAAGTAGTTACAATCTGATATTAGCGACGTATGATAAACTGTGTAGACCGCGCACAGGCATGGATGTCATTTCTCCATTAGAAGAGGGTTTTTAAAAAAGCACAAGATTTGCGAGAAACTTTCATATAATGATACAGTAGTAATGTAGATTTAATTTATTTAACTAATGTTTTCAAGGCATTTTACAACATTACAGTGGATTTTAATGAGAATTTATGATTGAACAGTTTAAACCATAGACACTGTTGCGTTCAGATTAGTTTTTAAGAAAATAAAGGAAAATACCGGTTTCTGATAAATTTTATGAATAATATCTGTCCTGCTAATTGTGAAGGGACTTAAAACTTTCAGTGTAAAATTTGTTGAGTCAGATGTCATCAGGAATTCTACAAGAATTGTGGAAGAGTGACAGGGTGACATTGCAGATTTGGAATTTATAAACATTTTGAAGAAAAGAGTTTGGGATATTATTTTTTTCCATATCGTAAGTATTCAAGATAGGAGGACGGAGTCGGCATTAGATTAATAACGTGTTTTCTTTTGATTTTATTTTGTTTTATAATATTTATATTTGTAATAATCGTGTGCGTTAGTTAACTAAGAACTTCTTCAGCATGTAAAAATTCTAAATTTTAGAATTTATCTAAAGCGTTTTTTACCCATTATAAAAATGCGTTCACAAATTTAATAGCTGCTTAGAAAAAGAGATAAATAAAAAAAATGTGGTTTAAAGTGAATCGTCTCAAAATATAATTACACGCTACTTTCACGTAGTCTATATAAAAATTCCTACATGAGTACTGAAACATTTATGATACACTTATAAATAGTATGAAAAAAAAGACTAAACAAAACTTCGAACTCGTTTAACTAAAAGACATTTACTCCAATTTATTGTACATTATTGTAAGTTAAGTTCACCCATTATAGAGTCGTTTTATTGAATTGTGTTAAGATCATGTTCAAGTCTTGTGATTGCTTAAAAACAGAAAGACAAAAATAAGTCATACAATGATGAGTCTCCCGACCAAACATACAAAACCAGCTTTTTGATATCGTACTATAGAATGTCTAAAAATCTTAAGTCAAACGATGCCAGAACCAGAGGACATGTGTCATTTCTTCTGCGTAATATGTTGTAGAATTCTCTACGTTAAAGTCTTTTTGGTTGCTCATTCTATTAGTTCTTTAATACTTTACAACATATACTCGAATTCAACTCGCATTATACCTTTTTCAAAGCAAAAGTTGTCGCGCTTTTTTCATGAAATTCCAGAATCATAAACAACGCAAAACCTCTTAATAAACGGCGTAAAAACAAAATTAAACGATAACCCAGTGGAATTAACCAAACAGAGTTCACTTTCAAAACTTAAGCCTCATAGAAACCCTTGATGATCGACGCAAAAAAACCCAAAATCAAACTCTACCTTTGGAATATAAAAAACCAAGCCGTTTAGATTTGTCGCATGTATATGTTTTACACGTTCAACAATGCCATGACAAACACGTAAATTCTGCATTTATTCAAACCAATACTGTCAGAATTAAATCGTGATATTCCGATAGCGAGAAACAATGAACTAAACCAATTAATAAAACACTCCCCGTAGACACGTTAATACTGACACACTCTGACTGTCTAAATGTTATATTTTAATACTTGCTTTATTCTACTAGAAACTGTTTGATATTCTATTAAAATAAGTACGCTATTTCATGCGTATTAAGCTGCACTGCTTCAGTCATGAAATTATTATATCGTGCACTTTCTAAAACAAATTAAACTGTCAAATTATAACGTAGATTTAACCTATTTAGAGTTTTTTTAGTCTGAGCTAATAGTCGTAAATTATTTACAAGATTATATTGATATTTTTGTAATAAACTCATGAACTGAAAGTAATAAATTCCATGTTTCCAAGCTGAAGTGTCTATTTCATTTTTCCGCGTAAATTAGACATTTATATTAGTGTATATACTATAGGCCCGTGTTTAACGATTTGAAATTAAAGTTGTAGTTGTCATACGTACTCTGACCAGTATTGTCTGAAGTTGGTAACTTTGCTTTGTTCCTTTTAGAAAACATTTTTGGAAATTGATGGGTTTCTCTATCAAAGTTTGATGACTACTACCATAGTAACAAATGAACAGGCAATCTTGTTTATTGGTCTTCAAAATTCAAGGCTAAAACGAAAACCCCTTAAGTGAATTCTTAAATCATCGCCCATGTTATAAAGTATATTATACAACTACATTTGTATTAAAATAAAATGTGCATGAAAACTGTTTCACACATAATTGTAGCACCGCCTTTATTAAAAGGTGGTAACCATTTTTTCTAAATTGACCATTTTGACCTAACTGCGTGCCTAGTGTTCTAAAGTCCTACCATAAACTTTAAATCAGCATAAACTCAAGGATCTGTTTGTACACAGAGGCTTACACTATAGACCGGACTGAATAGCATTACAGACAATGGTCATGTTTTCATGTATAAGTACAACTAGACGATATGTTCATATCATTCTGTATAGACGCATATGTAATAGACCAAGTCTGTTTTGTGGACCAGATCAGGCTTATAAATCATTTTTAACTTTTTATGATGCTTGTTTGTTTATCTTGGACGGCAAATTGTCTGATCCGTTTGTTGAATCTTGTCTTACTCATGCAATACGAAACAGAACAAACCTTTGACATGGAAGTGCAGGGGATCAGTTAGTTTGTAGTTAAATCATACAAATAATTATGCAAATATTGCTAGAAATAGTGAGTCATTTGTTGATATATACAGTGATACAAGAGTTTGGACAAAATACTGTTTAAGGATCAACCATTTACACATTTACTTATGATAACAAATGAAACAAAGAGTCATATGAGCAATCATACAAAATAAGCATTAATTAGTTTATCAACTTATACATCAAACTTTGTGACATGAATAAGCTTCAATTATAGCAAAATATTTGAGGTATGCACGCTCTATATTTCTCAAAATTTCGCAGAACTTTTAGTGGACAATATATGTTTTTATTATGGATACTAACTGGCTTAAATCACCATTTTTGTTAATTTCGCTTGTGTGATTATCTTATTGTACTTATATCACAACATTTATGATTCTATATCTACATTGACCCCAAAAATAATACAAATAAGTTTATAATTATATTATAATCTGAGGAATTAAAAACATGAGATACCTGTAATCTTCTGAATTCAGATCGAGTTTCTTGGTTCCATTATATACAGAAGAATGCAAAAAGCTGAGAGTTCCGGATGTTTACAGAATCCGAACATTTTTAGTCCTCTTAACTCGAATTTCTAAGGTTAAGTTTTATTCAATATCTACTGATTAGCAGGATTGTGAAATCATTTTACTTTCCAGAACAGAACAGAACATGCATTCATTGCCTAACAACCCTCGGTTTATCAAGTATTTTTTTGACAACTTTACGATCGTGGCAAAAAAATATAATAATACACAATTATAACCAATTTTAATTGTATCACATGAATAGCTTTTTTGACTCTTCCATTTCAAATACTAGACTTTGTAACCAAACAAAATTAACTAGAAATTTACTATGTGCGTTCATTTTTGTTACACATGATAATAAAATAAATACGGGGTAAGTCGCACCATTGTTTATTTATATTTGTATTTGCATAACTATTTATTACATTTTCTTTTTGATGTAATAATTTAATTAATATTAACTTTGAATAAAGAATGCAATTATATCAAAACAGTGCTTTGTAAAATTATTCTACTCTTACAACTAAAAATCAAATGGCATAAATATAAATAAATGAAAAGAAATACTTAAATGAAAAAGGACAAAATCACGCTATTATAGTAAACCGGAAGTAATGAAAACCGGAAGCGTCATGTAAAACGAGGCTAGCCTCTCTCTCACTATTTAGTTAATTGATATATTATAACAAATATAGTTGAAATTTGATCAGCTGTCATAAAATAATGAGACAGAATTTCAACTGGTCTAACTCTATACGTGAATGTAGTTCAACGCCAAATAACCAAGCTACCCATTGGTAATGATTTTCAAACCGGTCTAGTCGTTCATTAGTTTAGGGGAAATGAGAATGAAAGTGATAGAAAAGAAATTTATTACAACACGTGTTCATATTTTTGAGTAGACATCAAAATGATATTTATTATGAAAAAAAAACGACATAGGACTTGTTTTCGTCAAAAATCACGTTGAGGAGACTGGGATGAATGGGTAAAAATATATATTGGCATATATTTCGTATTTGTATTAACCTGCTTATATAGTTTTGCATAATTTGAAAGGAAATAAAAAAAAAACTCTAAAAAAGTAAATGTCGTATTTCAACATACAGTCAAAACTTTTAGAAACAAATAATGGAAAGTATTAAAATATACATTACAAAATAATATGCTAATTAATTTATATTCAAATTATGATAGATTTTCTTACGCGTATTTCAATGTTTTGTTCTTTCAGAACCGGTTTTTTTCAAAACTGATATACGATAGCTCATCTGCCACGACTGTTTCGTAAAATATCTACTAATTTCAGCTATGACTCAAATATCAAAATACTCTCAGAAATATTTATACATGTAACAGCCAATATAACTTTATTATATGTTAATGTAATTCTTAATCTAATGGAAAGAATTATAATCATATTCAGAGTTACAACATTTAAGACTAATTCAACAAAACAATTGACATTTTTTCTAATTTCAAACTAATTCTATTGTTTTAAAATTCTACGAGTGGTTTTATTTATAAATGAAATTTAATATAACAGAAATGTCCATATTTTACGTGCAGAAAAAGCTCTGTTTTTGTTAAAGCGTTTGTTTGTCTACATGTTTTGTTTCAGCAATTAATTAACGAATCCCAGTCGGCTCACGGCTCCCTTACAACCTAACTTGCAAGTACTGTTTTTATTTTTTCTCGCATACTTTTAAACAAGTAATTACCTAAGTTTTTATATGCAAATGCCAGCTAAATAAAATCTCACAGACCAGCGTTAAGCATTGTAAAATCAAACATCTTATTCTCGAAGTACTTGAAGTACACACCATATCGTGAGCAACAATTTATAGTAATTAAATAGTACGATCGATGGAATGTTCGTGGTCAAAGAAAATAAATAATTAAGAGACCACTATGCTGGTTCCTAGTTCTGACATCTTGTTTTAGAACCAAATATTAGAAATACACACTTCTTTATAGACCCCTCTAGTTAGGATACAGTTATCATTGTCTACAATAAGCATGATACAAACGTATTTAGAACATTCTGAAGGTCATATGGAAAAAACGTCGTTAAAACTTTGATTGACATTTCAATGAGTAAGTCTGAACTCTCATTTATTTGAGTTGAAGCTTAAATTTGTATGTGACGTTGAAATTATGAACAAAACATATTTTATAAAATACCTCTCATTTTAATACGAGTTCATAACTATTAAACTGAGATGATATATTTAAGAAATGATATATTTTCAAAATGTCTACGGTTTCATACAATTCATTCATTCATACAATTAATGAACTTCTCGTTGTTTCCTCAAATTATCTTAACGTACAAATAGATAGAATCAATACATAAGTACAAAACTGTTCACAAGTTTAGGTTTAACAAAACATCACACACAGTAAAACTGTTTTCCAACTAATTAGATAAACACTTTAAATATTCAGTTTTGTAGAACATCTTTTTATAATTATAGATAACGGTTTCAAAATATTGATGAATGCGTATGATGTATGTTTTGTATCATGGTGATGAAACCAGTGTAGGTGATGAAACACATGCTTAAATATAAATATATTTAGTTTAAATTATCTTGAATTTCATATTATTATTCATCGCTATTACATAACTTAAAGGCAATACTTCTTCATCCAATAAATCCTTTATACTCGTAAACAATCCTTACCACAGATGTTGTGCTAAAGGTCAAACTCATAAGCGCTTAATTGTTATAGACCCTCGCAAAAATGTCAATTTTTTACTTCACAAGAAAGTTGATGACTGTTTTACTATATGATATAGAGGATATTCGTCAACTTTGGTGTAAGATCGATTTTTATTTCACCGAGTGAGCTCAGAAAACATATTTTCACGAGTGGCATAGCCACGAGTAAAAATGTCACTTTCAGAGTTCACGAGTTGAAATAAAAATCATCTTACACCAAAGTTGACGAATATTTTGTTTCTTTCATGCTTAGTTTTGCGTTTTATTTGATGTATTGTGTGGATATGGAACGCCCGGCTTCGAAATCCATCTTTCACTTTGCCGGGGCCGCGGCTACAATTCATGCCATACCATAGCGGTCGATTTATAAACTATATTTTCTTGAAAATCATCCCAAATAACACTATTTCTTTCATGCTTTACGGTGAAACGTCACGTTATTCGATGAAAATAAACATTTCTGGTACAAGATAAAGTATGTAGCAAAGTTGGTAAGGTGATTCGAACAGTGGGCAAATAATAAAACTATGCTATCGTGTCTGACCTAGCCTGGCACAACAGAGCAAAACTAACAAACAAATGGAGGAAATCATGTAGGTGCCCTCAATCAACTGTTCCACGTTAATATTGTTTCATATTTTCTAACTGTGGTATTGTACCGTTCTCATTAGTTTTTATAAAAACAGTCAGCAATAGCTAACATATGTTGTATATAAACAATTTAGAAATAATCATTAATCAATAAATTGTTGCAGTGGTTAACTTTGATAATTTCTGCTATAAGAACTAGGGAATGAAAATGGTACCTTCGTACATGAATGCAAGCAATCACGTTAGATGCTCTGGTGCTGATCACATAATATTGAATCAAACTCAAAACGAATCTTATTAAAATCAGATTATTTAATTGTGCACTAATTTTCGCTTCTAGATCGAATATGAGATCTGATTTTCATGAGAATGGCCAAAAATTCCATGCGTAATGTTTACACTCTCATTTATATGTGTTGTATTAATTTTCACAGGTAAGGATATAGAATGTTCATTTTTACAAAGGATTGCTTATAACGTTGTAATTCGTACTATAGTAGTACTGTATAAATTAGACTGGAGCTGGGTAAATTTTATACCGATGTCATCTGTGCATTACTAAACCATTGGAAACCAATTTCAGAATTTATCAGATTCTAGCAGTCATTTATTTAAAACAAAAAAACACAGGAGCTCAAAGGAAACCTAACATGTTGATGTTTAGCAAGTTTTGTTAAAGCTATAATCAGCATGATTAATTTTCCTGATTATACTCTAAAATATTGCTAATGATTCTCACAATGGAGGAAGTAGGTCTTTAAGTCGCCTTGTTGGTTTTAAATAATGCAATCTTAATGTCTTTACGTGATTATGAAGGAATAGAAAAAATCGACAGTAAAAAACTTGGACACTATTTAATGGCTGTTTTTTATGGTTAAAAAGTCTTATGCATAAAAGTGACCATTTAAACGTCTGAATTTACGAAATTATCTCGATTATGACTCTCCATTGTTAAAAGCATCAGGACCGTTTAACAAAAGTATAATGAAAAATAGCTCAAAGAATTAATAGCAGAAAACATTTTTGAAATGAAAGAATCTCAACTAAAATGCTACTCATATGTCCCTGTGGTAAATATTTACTTTTATCAAAGACAAGTCTATACCTAAAACTTTCTTTCCAATCCCATTAGGTAACTATATGGCTACCATATTTTGGAACTTGTCACAAAACCTAGAAATGCGATACTTAAACATGACAATTTCACCAATCCTAAGAGGTCATGTTCAGTATTTTAAAGAATTTGTTTGCCTGAAACTCAAACTATCAAAATGTTAGGTGAATTGTCTAGTCTTTATAGAATAGTTTGCAAGATTTTCAATCAACTAAGGTGATGTGTTGTTCATGAACCTAATATACTTATTCTTGTATTATTAGTCAAATAGAAAATTTACAAATAACGAGGGTCTTTAATAGAAGTCTCAGTTACAGTATGAGAATCATTATTATGACATTTAGTTAATATAATATTGATTGATACAGTAAAACTGATGTTTATTCAATAGAAGTGCATTAAATTTGATATCATGTCACTGCTTTATTACACAATTGTTACTACTAGGTTAATTATTAGAGAAAATATGATAGCTTGGTGTAATGAAATTATCCTCTTTTTCTCTCATCGTGTTTTTCTTGTCTCAAATACTACGAAACAACGAAATAATGAATTGAGATGTTGCTGCTTTGCCGCAAGTTACAAGATACAAACACTTATTTCAAGTCGGATTACAAGAAAACAAAATGACACTAGCTTTGATAAGCTATTGTCCGATAAGTTTTAACTATGTTAGAATTTGTTCTTTAATGAATGGCTGCAATTTGATGGCAATAACAATAAATGCACTTTGATGACTGCATGATGAGTCCAATGGCTTAAACACATTTTGAGGGCAATACTTATATTACTGTATTTCGTGGGCAATGGCTATTTCTACCTTTTTAGGACAAAGGTTACGGCTACATTGTGAAGACAACAGCTATAGTTACTTTTTGATGGCAATTAGAACACTCCATACAGATTACTTCTTTTATTGTTCATGTCAGTAAAAAATAGTATATAAGATTCGTCTATGTTCCCTAATAATTATTTGAATATCTTAACATAATCTTTTCGTTCCAATCAACCGGAATATGCAACGATTATACATTGCATGATCATATTCAAAGAAATTCGCAGTATAGTTGCCTTCCCCAAAACGACAACTTCGTTTAAGAAAATCATACAGCATACACATAGTATGAATATGAAAAAAAATTAAGTTAAAGAATATCAGTCGCGAGTTTGGGCGGCATTACCTCATGTATGGCGATAATAAAATGATCCTGAAGAACCAGCTTCAATTTTTGCTGGACTTTACATGCAGCCATCTTTGACGATAACCCAGTAGTTTATAATACATACCTCTTCCTATGGCGGAATTGGCTGTTGTTGATATTATGCACTGATATTTTCAAAATACTAACATTTACACCAACATAGTTTGCTCTTTTGTCTGTAAACATAGTCAATATAAGAGGACAACTATCTTCATACCTTGTAACACTAATGTGACACTCAGTTAAATTATGGCATTCATGTGACTAACCTTTCCCTTCTTATACAGAACTGTATTGTTGTTTAAATTACATTTATTAACAATTATGCCATTCTGTTTATAATTAATTTCACTTTCCATTGATACAAATGCAATCTCAATTCAAACTAAAATGTTTGCAACAAAACAACGCTTAGATAATGTAATATGCCAATGCATAAAACAGGTGATATGTTCCGCTTTCTTTGTTTTGTCTACATTATGCATGATGCGTTCTTGTTGTACGACTAAATGTGCTTTTACTGGTAGAAAATATTTAGTGAAGTTTGAGTCATACATTTTACCGTAGTGGAAATGTGAGACATTCATATGAAGTCATCTTAAAAATATTATCGATGCCACTGTATACTTTGTTCAAATATTTCGGTTTTGAAATACTGAAAATCATGAAGAAGCTGTATTTTGTCATATTAAATACACAATATCTTTTATCCTAGTCTATGGCCAGAACAAAAACGTTAGTTATGGCCACGCCACTTCTGAAAATATTTTTCTGAGCTCACTGAATAAAAAAGAAATCCATGATACAAAACACTTGACTGGTGTCAATGTGAAGATATGTTATGTTCTTGTTCTCGTAGTTTGTTTGTGGTGTTTCTTTTATTACTTAAGTTTAAAAATAAAAAGAACATCTCCTTAGCTCAAAGCATTTTGGATGCGTGGAAGGTCTGTGCTATTTACTGTTGCTGTTCCTGATATGTATGCTTACACATTTTTTCAACATTTTTGTACTTAATGTTCAACAATATAGTTGCGGCTGCGTAATGTACAAAAAGACGAAAACCAAAAACTGTACGCTTAAATAAGAACTATTGACAAAGCACGAAATAAAGTGATTAATTCATTATCTTAATAAATGCTGACAGTTTGTGACAGAAAATTTTATTTTTATGATTATATTTAATAAAAACGTTTTCACACGCAAGTAACTTCCTTCTACAGAGAATGAGGTTTTCTCTATGAATGCAAGCTGATGATGTTACAAACTAAAGATAAATGGTTACATACTAGAAATATTGTACATTTAGTATTGGAAGAATTACATGCTGAAAATTATTTTAATCACTGTACAAAAATAAGGAGAAGTTTGAGTATCAGCGAAGCTCTGATTTGCTTTATAGTTTATTTATGTTACCGGTATTTAATATTTCGGGCATGGACGGTCGTCATCTAACACCAAACAAACTCTAAACTCGGGTCAGTTGTGTCTATTGACGGAACAAACAAACCAACATACTTAATAACACCATTTCAAACAGCAATGCAGAATTTGACCCATTAAGTCACTCAGTCTTCACACCAGAAGGCATTCCTTGGCTCATCTATTCTTTGTCTAACTCTTGCTTACGAGCACTTTACAAGACATTATATTACGCACATGTATGTCCTTAAAGTCGTTTTACCGTTAACAAAATCAAGCGATATAGGACAATGTCACTAAGGTATTCTCTTCAAATCTTAGACAAATACATGTATATTATGTTTATGCGCAATAGCTTAGTTTTACTTATAATGATAAGAAAACACATGTTGTATATGTTATATTGCGCAAACCCAACCCAACAACCATCAAGTTGGTCAATTATCTTGCAAGATAAACAGTTTCCCGTCTATAGAGATAGTTAAATGATATTATATACACAAAACAGCCATTATATACATTATCAGCACGTTTAAGTATAATTTTGCCAGAAGCAAATACCACAAGCGATAACTTTCATGTTATTCACATATCAGTTCATTTAACAAGAAGAGGATATTGCAACACTTTGAAATGTTTAAGGATGTTTCTTTTATATAAACACAATTACTTATAAACAAAATAAACACACATGTAAATTTGTTGTTTATTGTTACACGAAGAAACATAAACAAGTTTGAATAAAATTGGTTTGCAATATCTTGTAAGTTCCTATGAACATTTTTACACTCTTTGCAAATTTGAATGTAACGATTTTATTCATCAGTTTTTTATACGACTGGTATGTCTATGCTGCAGCAGCCATACCTGGATACCAAATATTTTTATTCAATGACTTATATCAAGCTTATGTTCGATCATATATACCGAAAACAAAATATCACATTTGTTTTGATTTTATTAACATTCTGTCAGATATATTCTATGGCTTGTTCACCTTCGTGACCATTTTCCATTACAAGTGCTAAGGTTTCTCTTCCAAAACTTCAAAGCTTCAAAGTTATTATTTTAAACAAATGATTTCTATACAATCTGCTTTCATGTCCGTTCCAACAATGGCTTCCAGATTTGATGACCTGTTTACACTTAAACATAATTACTTTGTTGTTTAAAGCCTGATCCCTGGCATACGGTCAAGAGATTAAACGTTTTAATACTTGTATTAACAGAATAGATTGCAACAGTGTTGATCAAAGGGTGATTATATATTTATAAATGTAAGTGTAATGTTTACAATTATTAGATAGGTGACAGGGGTCATGCTGTGTTTATGATCATTTCATGGGGGCTGCCTAATTAGAGATAACATACACACCAGGGGTCGGATCTTGGGTTGTCTAAGTAGAGATAACCATCAGGGGTCCTAAATTATGGATGGAAATTATATCGTAACGTATTTTAAAATGCGCTACACAAAATCCGGCGTACCATTCACCTCTGTCTATCTTTATTTCATTAACACAATCTGTTATTTTTGAAAACCTCTTCTATAGAAGACGAGTAACCGTAAATTCAGGTAATATCAAAGTTCTTACGATAAACAAAGATATTACGTGGGAAATTGCTTTAAGCTTTGCTTTGTGATTACTCTTTCTGATATAATTGTTTGATTTTTAAAGGATACTTTTCTTGCTTATTTGTAACATTTTATATGATAACTCGAATGATATTTTGATTCAACGATGAAGTAACGTTTATTTTATGAAAACAATATTGTAAAAGATATCCCTGATTTTCATTTCTTCAGATAATGAAATGATAAAACTTTCAAGTTTTATTATAAACCGGAAATGAAATACACACATTGCCAAATGTTAATGTTGAAGTTAGATATTTATAAAAATAATATTGGCAATGAGTTTTATTTTGGTTTTCGCAATTTTTACTCAAATTTTATCTATTTTTGAAAGCACATTTAATTATTTAGTCTCATTGTGGGATTTAATTATTTATTACATGTAATAGATAACATTTTACTAGTTGGTTAACTAAGTACAAATATTATCTAAGTTTCTTGTTTTGTATGCAAATGTCATAGTAAATATCCATGGTCACCAAGACACGTCCTGCAAATTAATCACCATGGAGGATGGTCTTTACTTTATTTCGTTGAGCTGTCGACAAATGGCGCAACAGTATTTGGAATAATCTACTCCTATCAGTTACCTGTTAACACCTGGGTGAAGCGATGTATTACTATATTTTTGTCTGACACGTTTTTAACAAACTACACCACGAAATGGAATCTAAAAGGCTGCTTGTTTAATTGTTGAAAGAAAACCATAAAACGGTTTCACCAGACCGTCGCTAAATCTGAAATCAACTTATTACTAGTCTTGTAAAATATCACAACTATTTTCTTTATCAAATATCCCATGGGGTATCAAATATTTTATTGTCCAGAAATGTGATTTTTACCAGCTATATTAAGCTACTTGAATGTGTATATATTTCTCAGTTCAAGAATTCAGACTGAAGTCATTCTACCATTGAATTGATATATGAGTTCCATTAGTGATAGCTGTTTACCATAATTCTACAATTCACTGTAGCGAGTATGGTGTTTTAAAACAAGTCGCTATATTTTCCCCATACAAAATGATCCAGTGTATAGTTTTTGTTGTATTAGCATTAATGTTCAATATGTACATGTACATGTAAATTAAAAGCCATTGAATTTTCATCTAAATTTTGTTTTAATTTTGCTGGAAGGAATGAGAAACCGTTTTGTTTTATAAACTACTTTGTAAATGTACAAATGTACCAAAGTATCTAATTTTTATTCCTAATATTTGATCTTCCTGGTTGTTCAAAGCAAATCATACATTTTCTAAATTCAATACATGCATTTGAATACGATGAGATAACATGACACTTTTCCTCACATGAGCGCCGCCATATTAGAAAGATAAAGCAATCGATTTGGTCATCCGAGATTGTTAATAAATGACAGGACATTCGCGTTTTTATGTATAACTGGATAGAAAATGCGTTGAATCTGATCCACTATATTTAGAATGGTCGTGAACTTTCAGAGAAAAATACTTTTAAAGGAACTCTCAACAACAGCTATCTCTTTTGACAGACATGGGTCTCATGCAAGCAATTGAGCGGAGGTTTTATTGTAGTGTTGGCATTACGGATTTCTGACTACAAAAGTTGAGCAGCCTTTTTTTCTCACACCTATACATTGAACTTGAATGTATTTCAAATGACGTTAAATGTGCACCTGCAGTGGAAAGACGCCAAATTATTGCCATTGTATTTTGAATTGATTTAACTGAAAGGAACTAGTAAATACAATAATGTTAATGAAGAACTATCTTACAAGAAATATGGCTTAAATACCACGTATTGTTTGAATTATTTGGAAATCTATCCCGAATCACCCGACAGTCGATATTTTGGGTTTATACGATTGTTAACAATTATCATTGTCGCAGTCATTGTGCCACAGGGGTCATATTCTATAGGTAAATGTACTAAAATTCTAACCAAGTCATAGGTGTTTCATTCTTGTTTTAAACAAGCATTCTTTCATTTGGGCAAGCATCGGTCAATACCGCCAATAATCGATTGAAAATTTAACGATTAATATAGAATAAATATACTCTAAAAGTCGGTATTTCTTGAATATGTCCTAAGACTTAACTGGCTAGCTGTATTATACCCAGTCACCAAAGAGGTTGGATCACTTTGGTTGTTTTTCTTTTCAAGTCACATTTAAGCGTAACCCACACACTATGTACTTTTTTGTATCGTTTAGTTAATATTTGAACTTATATTTTCAGTTGTTGTAGCTGTTGGCAGAACCATTGTAGAAAATGCTTGTGAATTTATCATTCAATTCAGATTTATGGCTGTGGATTTTTCGTCTGGGGTTGAGAGTTGTCTTTGCTTGGTTACTACAATGTAAAGGTAATGTACTATTTATAGAATACATGACATTTCTTCTCATTATCTCTTCAAGGTACAAAACCGAAACGAAAAATTTTAAACATTAATGTTATAAATATCGTATTTTTAATAGATTACGTTGAAAGTTTAAGGAACATTTAAAGAGTTTCTTCGATTCATAGTGATAGACAAATTCTAACAGAAGCTCACCTCACTGACCCAAACCTTATCCACCTCTCTAAAAGATGATCTTAATTGATTCATAATGTATCTTAAGAGGAGCTTAAATTACTAGTTAGTGAAATATTTTCACATGGTAATGTAATGATGTAATTTCTACATGTTTAATGTGTTTATGCAATGTTTTCTCATTCTTCTAGTATTAAATGTAAAATCTCCATGTAACAACATGTTATTTGACAATCTCTTATTCTTTTCCCTTAAAATCAATTTTCTAAATAGATTTGAGAGATGATGTTTAACCAATATTTACATTCCATCATCCTTTTCCCTTCTCTAATCTATCTTTTTTGTACCAAAAAAACTACTAGTAATTGTTTCAAGCGGTTTAGAGCTCAGCTAATGCATCTTTAATATTCTTTACTACAATTTGACATCCTTTAATTGCAAGTTGTCCGTTTCTGACAAGTCTGTATAAATATTAATCCCATTTTCTTCTATTTTCTTCCCACTAAATGATTGACTTATTGTTTTTCTTGACGTTTTAAGGAGACGCTCTTTTGACACATGAAATGTTCTATCAGTAATCAGGGACCAGGTGGCTCCCCCTTGATGATTTTGCTTCCACTTAATTGTTACTCATATTCATGACAAGGACTTTATACGTCGATGCAATCTCAAGATATCTTATTCAATGGTTCCACAGTCATTGATAGGCTAAGACTGAAATTGGACTCTATGGAATTCCTACCGGACACAAGCCAGGCAAACGGTAAAACCCGTTCCTCTAAAAACAGGCGGAACTGTATATACTTTATCCTAGCCAAACAATCAATAAATGTCGGAGAGAATAAACATATTGTTATGTGGTAATTTGTAATGTATCCAAGAACATGGAATACGTTTATCTCTAAAAGAACGCCAAACTCTTACTATAAAGCATTTACTTTGATGCATGAGATTGCGCCGTACAATCGAAGCCTCAATTATAGAACTATTTTCTGTTTCTGAAGTATTAATACGCCTGTATGTACTAGTGTTTGTAATGTGATACGTCTGTTGTAGAAAATAGTCCGCAAATAACATGTTGCTTCTGTCTAATATAGTTAGACTTGTGTCTATAAATAATTACAGTAAGTGATAAATTCGTCTTATGTCTATCATTTTTGTAAATAACTCATTATGTTCATAATCTAATTGGATAAACTTCAAGCTCAAATTACTGACAAAGCACAATACAAAATTAATCAGACGTTTCTGGTCCAATGATAGGTAATCAAATATGTAACAGTGGTATATTATCCTACATACTTTCTTACTGCAACAGTTTCATGATGCCAGAATAAAGCTGGTATTTAGAGTCCTAGACAGGTTAACTTTTTTTTTTATTTTCACCATTTTAACAGCAAAGGTCGCATTAAGTGTGCACCTGACGATCATTTCTAAGAAGCACCGTTCTTTTTAACCAAAGTTTTGCTCCTTGGCTTATTAGAACACAGTTGGTAGTTTTGGTAGCCGCTACAACAGTTGGTTTATACGTATTTTAGTTTAAACATTGGAATAGTTTGTTTTTTCTCAACTGTCAAAGCATGAATAATTACACGGTGAATGCGTTTGTTAAAATTTTAGTCGTTATACAACCATGAGTTTCCGAAAGAATGTACATGTATTATGATGGATTTAAGCTGCTTAGGCCGAATGATATGTTTTAGTTAATATATTTTTAATAACAATTAGGCCGCCAGTACAAAAACAATGCATTCAGTCACCGTGAAATTATTCCAGCTTTGACAGTTGAGAAAAAATGCACACTATTCTTATCGTAAAGTAAAAAAACTAAGCATTTTAAAGACTATATTACACGCTGTAGGTCGCTCACGGAATTGAAAGTAATTAATTTGCAACTTTTGGGTACTTATATTGTTTTCCACCGAGAGCCCTTAAAACATTTGTCTTAGAATGACACCAGATATTTCATCATTTTCATTGCTTGTAACTTGGTACCAAAATCCCACCGAGAAATAGTGAAATATTTGTAACTCAAGGAAATTATCAGATCTCTTACTGGAATTTGAACTGGCCATTTTGATTTCTGACCGCATGCCCTACCACTTGACTACTTGACCTACGGTTGTGTTCAGTCCAATTTTACAACCCTTTAAATATGTCAGGAAAAAAAATATCTATTTTAGCGCGCGGCGACATAGCGGGATGGTATTCATTGAAAGCTGGTGACTTTTAAACAGAAACTTTTAGCAAAAAATGTTTATGTATCTAATAAAAGTTGAATTAATGAACATTTTGATACCATGTTCATAACAGTACAGCGCAAACTAAATGTGTGACAGGCACAGTGACATTACTTCTGGATCAACCCTCGTACGTTATTAACAAATGCATGTTGTATATTAACAGCTCAATTGTCTTACATATACATTGTAAGTTGTCTTACTGGGGCTACAGAGATGAATGAATCATATTCATACTAAGAGACCACAGCTTCTTTCATAGTGCTATAGAATTTTTCTCCGATTTTACTTTCCACACAAAACCCCGAAATGATATCTTCTCTTAGAAAATGAATTCAAGGTCCTTAAATAAATCATACCAATATTAATTATGTGAACAAACCAGGACAATAAAAACGTTCTCCTATTCCTTTATGAATTAAATATCAGAATGAAATGAATATTAAAGTTGTAAATTATAAACGATCTTGGCGACTTTTTGTATCGTCAAAATACTCCTTAACAACTTTTAGTGCATTAGAAAATCATTGTGCAACAATTGAAAAAAAAATGAATATGATTTGGCATTATAATGTAACTAACAGAATGTGCGAAGGATGCATTCCATCCTCAACACCCAGGTTTGTTCTTAAGTTTTGCTATTATAAAGAATGTCGAAACACGATAATTAAGGTTAGTGTTAACTTCTGTGTCTAATACTTCATTCAAGATTGTTACATCTTTTTCTGCTAATTGAGAAATCAAGTTCAAGTACAGAGTTAGTTTTGAGCCTGGAGTCTGTTTTAAAGATTTATAATCTCTGGTTTGTGCGAACCTTAAAGATTCCAAACCACTTGAATTAACTTTACATATCTTTAAGACGTCATGCAGTCTATTTTTATTTATCAAACCCTTTACTCGCGGATTACATAAAATAAAGAATACTTAAATACAACACGCAAGACCAATGTGACGTTTTTAGCAAAACATGATACAAAATCAACGAACCTATTCATAATGTCAATCATCTTTAAGACTCACTAATTACTCTCTTACTAAATTACATTTAACAATTCTTACTTCAAACCTTCTTTGTCTTGTTTGTCAAATATAATGAATTGTACAGGTTTGAATGTCAGCGCTAAATATCAACCACCGAGGGTAGTGTTCCCTAACGAACTATAATCGTTTACAGATATGACGGTAGATGAGATACACTTCATGTAAATGAAGTGAAATTTCCTCCATAAAGAAAGAGTCTCCTAGATTAATTACCTCTGATCAGGCAATAGCTAATTAGTTATGGATAGAAAATTGCTTCTAACGTATATGATTGATATGAAACTTATGAGGTGATAGTTTTTGAAATTTGATATATTGTATATGTAGGATCGATACATTAGTTTAGAAAATTAATATTGTTCTTTCAATTAAGGCTAATTACATCATAGTTTGTACTCTGTGAAATAGAAGAACAATATTGCTATAGTAGTTTATATAATACTACGTACGCAAGGTGGAATATCACAGTCTTATGTTATAATTTATTCTTGACAAATGCTAATTAAGGCGTTTTTGTGGGTTTTGTCGTTACTTAATTTTAATGTCAGTTAATTGTAAGAAATCTATTTATTTTTTACACACAATATTGTTTGAGTCATAATAAGCATGGAATCATATATTTTTGAAAATAAAAGGTACTTGTCAATTAAAAAGCGTCCTGTTTTAATATCAAATATTTCAGAACAATGAACTTTAATTAATAATTATGTTCATTTTAAGATGGTAATTGGTTAAAAACTTTGAACAAAATATTTACATCATTTGGAAATAAGTGCAAGTCCAGGGGTTAATACGCTGGACTCTTAATCACGCGAGTCTGTTATGTCATGCAGTTTAGAAACCAATTGTCTCTAATAAAAATTCGTCCGTATAGAAAGGAATCAGTTTCTTATTGAAGAGTGAGAGTTCTGGTAATGAGCATAGTCCAGATCAACTAGTAAGGTTAGTTAGAGACTGTAAATGACTGAACAAATCAAGTAAACAAGCATTTAGACAGACTTTGAATGTTTGAAAATGTTATATATGTCATCAGTAGATATATTAATATTCATAAATTTTAATGATATTCGTGTTCTATGGCAGTCCGGAAAATTCTGTTTAGAATTCAAGCGTAGTCGGAATTAAACTTTTTTTGCCTAGGCGTTTTTGAATACACGTTATTAGCGCCCAACCGCTACCGATAAAAGACGGTTAATTATTGTTTAAGAATATTTTTCTCAAGCAATGTGTTTGACAACAATGTCTCTGATAGTATATTAACATTATTGATGATTTTATTGTTGATTTTACCCCATGATTTCAATGAACGTTGATTGATGTATTCATGTACAAAATATTTGGACAAACTATCGTTTTCTAACTGTGAAAATGAAGAAGAGAAAACTGTGTGACGTGACGGATATAGTTTTGAATTTATGTGAATAAAATCGCCCTTTTCTGAGTAACCTTATGGTGACGCTTTCTCGAGCGATTTGCGCTTGTGGAAGGATTAAAACGGACATTTAATAGAATCAGGCTAGCATTTCAGCACCTTTACCAACCTTACAGCTATTTATGCAGCCATTTTGTTACTGGTAATAAGTAGTAGTCCATTTAATACAGCTAAAAAATAGGCTAACCTAGACAAAATTGCAACAGAATTTTTTTTTGTACTATGTGAAAGTTCGTATTCATAGTGGTATCCAAAACAAATTTACACTCAAAAATTCGAGGGGAAAGTCCATTTTTGGGCAAAAAAACGTTGAACATGAACAAAAATGTGGATTAGCTCCCTTTACAACTATCTATTATCTTATACAAATGAAAAAATTGTGGATTAGCTCCCTTTATAACTATCTATTATCATTTACGAATGAAAACAATTGTAAAAATACAACTTATTATTCGAATTCTTTATAAATTCAAAAAGGTCATTTTTGAAATTTTTTGGATAAATAAGTCAAAAATGACCTGTAAACGAGTCATTTATCTGGAATCTGCTTTACATGTATCTTTCATGTGCTTGAACTATAATTAGTATAACATTAATAGATAAGAGACACAATTGTTCAGTTTTGGGATGAGTATTATGTATTACATAAATAAATATTTAAAATGTCATTTGTTACTTTTGTTTCTGTTTTTACACATGAAATTTTGTAACAGTATATTTGTTACAGAATGCACTTACTTACGTTCCGTTTTTTTATAACCCGAGGTCTAGCTTTTGATCATTGTCACTGTCGGCATTTTCGCTTTCAGAGGCTAAACTAGATCTTGATCTAGAACACTCAAGTCCGTGCTATTACAGGAGCAGCAACTTGAAATGCAATTCGGTCGACAGCTACATCGAATCACTTTAACATATCTTCAGGGACAGACTGTAACTTAGTCTTTACATGCTGAACATTTCCATTAATAGACTCACATCCCTGCTCACATGGATTTAAGGCTTTGTTGTCCTTCTATATTTGTGTCTGTATGTATACTCTTCGTATGTGGCATGGTGTTGCGTCATATGTTTGAGACAAGCTTTTAACTTGCATAAACGATGTTGCTCTGACTACTTCAGTAACAAACTTGTGCAAAGGGAGGTTGTTAGTGTGGCCAATTCATAATGAATGATAGAGCATTATGATCTCTCGCCAGGTTTGATGTCTACTTCCAACGTGATGTCTATATATATCTGAACGGCTTCTTTGAACTCTGAGTAAGTTCTGGGGAGTTTAAACACTTACTGATTTTACAACGTTAAATGATGTTAAAGTTGTTTTGCATCCAATTAGGGTATACATGAAAGAGAGAGAAGTAAACACAGCTTGGGATTTTTTAATTTAGCAAAGTCCCGTTCTTGACTTTCCTTACTTTGTCAGACCTGAAGACAATGTCTTGGTCAAACAGGTTAGTACGGTGGCACAACAAAACCAACAACAGCCTATAATTTTCAAATAATGACGGAGGAAAATTGCTACATGTAACTCATACACAAGAAAGTTAGAAATCGTTTAAGCTCAAATATATAGTGTGATGCTATTTTCATGTTATTAAAACAAATGATATATCAAGTGAATTAAGCTTAACTTGGTTATCATTTTGTTTTTCAAAATAAATTCTAAGAGATAACATTAATTTGGAGAATTTAAAGTTTCGTACTCAGCGCTCAAACAACAAAAATATCGTGACACGAAATTTAACACTAAACATGATCAATTTTGGTCCTAACCCGCTACCGTAGTAAAATATTTCTATTTTTCAAGGTCGTCACCAAAAACGGTATTTTTAATGAATTTAATGCCATATATAAAATTAATTAAATGTAGATAGATAGGATCACATCGGGAAGTCAACTCAAAATCAAAATACTACCGGCATCCATTACTTTTTGTGACAACAGCTATATTTACTGCGAGACAAAAGTACGGAAGCGTTGCAGCGCCTTTTAATATAAGTAGAAAATGCATTATTTTAAATTCATTTTCCATCACTTTCCCCTCGTTATTTGGAGTGCAACTTTTTTTTGTGTGTTATTGTATATATGGTCTTTCGCATAGTACAACAATATTTTCTGTTGCAATTTTGTCTAGGTCAAAAGTTGTATTGAATGGACTATAGCGCTACTAGCTGGATGGATTTAAACATCAGATCTCAATCATTGATCCACTGAACCACTGCATACAAGACAATGAAGCAGTCAAATACCATATCGATATATTGTATCTAAGAATGAATGAATCAATGGATTTGGTATTTTACTAAAAGAAAGAGAGTATACATATATTCTTAATCTACTTTAAAGTAACTCCAAGTTCTGCAAGGAACCCAATTACATGTAAGGCCAAAGTTTGAAAACATTTATAATTAAATCTCAACATGAAATACTTATGTAAATACAATGGCGATGGCAAGATTCCTAAGTTTTGATTACAATTCTTGACATGTCTAATAAACAGTACAAAATTATGATGGCGCTAGTGAGATTCCATAGTTTTGATTAAAACTTATTGACATGACCAATGGACAGTTCAAGATTCAATGCACAATGTACAACGATACAAGATATTGGATAATTAAAAACATTAATCATAATAGAGACTACAGAGAAAGAGAGGCCATGGACATTAGAGACTATCATATAAATGGACCCCTACACTCCTTTATTATCACCATTCTGTCCATTAATGGGAGCATCTGGGTAAGACTTCTTGATGGACATTTTATTCAAACATGAGATATTCAGATGAACATTCTTCCAACAATAAGTTCCAGTACCATTAATACAAACAATTGAGATTATGACTCATTCATTTATAAGATCATGTGATTATACTTAATCACTTCAATATGCAATTATTATAAGCATACACGTGATATCACGTGCAATCTTGACCCAAGATTTGACCTCTTTCTCTGCTTAATTGTTAATGTTCAAATATGATGTTTCTAGCTTATATTTCAGTACACGAACGACAGTTTCATTTGTAATAATGGGCATTTTATTTGTACGATTGTTAACACTGTTTGCAATAGCCAAATGACCATGCTATGTGTTACTGTTGATGAAATGGTCACGTGGTACATAAAGGACCCGTTCATATAAGTCGAGAGATCCTGGTTCAGTTATTTCAATGTGTACTGATTCTTTCTTAGAAAAAAGGTATCTGCTCATGATTTCTTTTCATCCATGCAGGTGTGAATAGATTTATGCGTTGTACCGTTTGCCAGCTGCATAATACATTGGATTATATGGATTCTTGTGAAACTCGATCATCAGGGTCTAACTGTCGTACAGCCGGCAAACATGCAACACAAAGAAACCAAGACTATAAACTTAAACTGAGTGTTAAATAAACGTCGTAAAATGGAAATTAATGAACAAAAATGTAAAAAATCTAAATCCTATCAAACGAGAAAAAATATCTAACAAGTTTGCCCTATTCTGCTTATTTCGTTGAATGTGACCATGTATAAAGAAACAAAAATACCCTAGCGTTGTTTATTGAATGACCAAGGCGTTAGTTTACATCCAATTTGATTATTACCAACATTTATTTTCATGTCGTAAATAGTTTCTCATAACATCAACTCACGCCATCGTATCAAGTCACAACGGAAAATCAGTACCACATTGTTAATTCAATTCATACCACGCGTAAAATCATCCGTAAGAAGTGTTTATGGAATAATGGCGCAATTTAGACGATCAGAGAAAGAATTACGGTTGTCTGATGATGACTGAAGCGTACAAGATACAATCGTGCTGAATTGGTTTCTACACTACTTATAGAAAACATCATCTTGTCTCGAGAAATGAAGAGGGACAAATTATAAAGTGGATAGTTACATTGTAACATAGAAGATGTTATGTTTGGTGAAACGATGTAATACGTGATTAATACCATGTAATACACATTAGTGTTAAAATATCCTTCTACGTATATTTGACTGCTGAGTTGTTTTAATAGGACTTGGTTTGGAATAGAAGGGAATCAATTAAAGATTTAAGCCACAAGTTTTTCATGAATGAAAGTTGGAAGGTTGGTCCTCAGTTAACATTTTTGGACATCAGAAAGGGTTTAGGTTTTCCATTTTAAATGCGACTGAAATAATGAAATTTAGTAACTTCAAAATCTGAACTCGTACACACGCATTTCAATTGAAAATCATTTTGGTATTGGTTTATTTATGATATAAGGCCAAATCTTTAAGAATCTGTCCCCTGTTGTAGAATAGACAGAATGCCAAAAAACCGCCTCACTACTATATTTCTTAAATGTACTTCCCAGTACCAAGTTAATCGTGTGCAAAGATATTTGATGTATATACCAAAGGTTTTCCATGTAAAAACAAACAGAAACATTACTACATAAATCTTGTTGAAGAGCATGTTATCACTGTTCCAGTACGGTAACAAATCTTACAATTGTATATACATATACACAAGAGCTTTGGAAACTAATGTTTTACAATCCTGGTATTGCCATGGGAACATGTAAATATATATGAACATAGAATCTTATCGACAAACTGATTTTGGTATCGGTAGAAAACTTTGACTCATTTAAATCAATTTATAATCATTAGATTTTTTCTTTTGCATAAGGTTATATCGTTGCCTAGCGACCCACCTAAAATGTATTCAATGAATCATTCGAAAGCGTATATATATAAATCTATCTAAATTGCAGCCATATTGTATCTTGGCAATGGACCTTGTTTATGCCAATAAAATATTTCAAATATTTCAATTATTTCAATATATTAATTTAGAAAACGTCTGTTGATTTCGTCCACCGACGATCTGACCTCGGAGATTTTTATGTTAATAATCTAATTGTATGGCTTCGTCCCGTTTGTATAACAATCTTTACATCAAAACAAAAATCTAATTAAAAGATGAAGTCATTTAAACCAAAAGTCCATATTGCCATGGAAGAACTTGATGATAAAACTGACTGAACAGCTAAGCTATACAAACATGCATCCTATACAAGTAAAATGGAATGTACCAAAACTTGAAATAATTAACGCCATTAGGGACGCAATGTTGTTTTACAATTTCAATTGAATCCCACCATTAGAAAACATGCGTTGTAAATGATGCTAACTCTTTGTAATATACTATTTAAAGTGACTTGGTAATGTTCTTGTCAACTCATGTGGTATCCATTTGTTGCGTTATTGTCGAGTCAATGACTTTAGATATCTTCATTTCATATTCATAACATATATTATATTCTACTTTTGTTGATATATAAGTAAATTGCTTTGTCTTAATTGTTTATTTTGGATACAAGACAAAGTCTACAACAACAATGCTGAAAATTAAAAGAAAACTTCAAAGTGCAAGAAACCAAAACACAATATTATGGTTGTACATGTATTATTGATATTTTGGTACCAAGTTTTCTTTCTAGCCCAAAGATATTTTTTCAACACAAAGGAACTGACAAATCAAAGAGATCCTTTTGATAATATTATTCAGAGTCGGCTGACATTTCTTTCGTGGCAACTGTTGACTGAATACCGTAAACGAGACGATATAAATGTATCCCCTCTGATTTCCCGATTTCGAATATTCAAATTCTGTATTTGCTAATTCTGTTTTGAGTCCCACGGGAGTTGGGATACAAGCTACCGACTGCGGTAACAAGGCGCTATTGACGTGGTAAATTCTTCCATTAATGAAAGCCTAGCATGCGATGCTAGGACAGTCTTAGTTTATGTCGCGTCATATTCTCCAAAAAATCTCTGCATTTTCATAATCGTTGTGAATTATAGATTTTGATGAAACATGAGACAAAATATGTTATTCATGAAGTAAGTCCCTAATGAATTTAAATGCAGTTGCGATCTGAAAACACGAGATTACAAAAACTTACTTCACCGGCCACAAAATATGGAGAGGGCTTTATGATCTTCGGTGTCACGCTGAGATAATGTTATATTGTCTCAATATCAAATCTTGGCTTGGTAAAAAGGTTTGTAGAATTTATATATAATACACTAGATTTTGTGACTTTTGGTGCATCTGATTTGGAACATGTCCAATGTCTTATACAAGCATTATACATGTTACTTTTATTGTTCATAAATCACTTAAAGACGTTTTTGTTGCTTTAGTCGCTATCCCATTATCAATTTACAACAAACAAAGCATATACATTATCTCTTTTTGTTCATCAACGTTTGTCATAAAGTGTACAATATGTAACACAACTTTCAATGTTCCATCTACAAGAAAATGTAACTCCGGACGCAATCACGTGATCAGTATTCATTACGACAACTAGGCTTAGATTCCTAGTAGCTATAGGTTATATTATTCCGTGCAAGGAGTATTCAAATGCCTTGCCTTACGAAAAGGAAAGTTGATGTAATGACGTAAACATGTGAAGACATAAACAAACTCCTTAATATATATATTAACTCATAAAATGACTTTATCATTAACATATTAATTGTGCTTTGTTCATCAACAGTTATAATGTTTATCTTCAAAAAATGGTTTAAGTTCGAGTAGAATTTTGAAGTAAACTCTTGTAAGACAATATATGTAAACTTGGAAACAACTTAAATCGATCTATTTGTGGGAGAAACTCTAAAGTTGAATTACAAACAGCAGTCACTTTTCTTAACAAGAATATTAATTTTCGTTGAAACAATATATTTTGTATATGATTGTTTGCTACTCTGACAGGTCACGTGATCTTCAAGTGAAGCATTTGAAACCTTTGAAAACTGTAAAAGATATAAAATTCGGCTCGCTAGAGACATATTGTCATAAAACATGGTCTGTTCATTTTGTAGAACCATCACTGATTTTGAAGTATTTATTTCGGTTTGGAAAATGTTATGGGATTCCCTTGAGCTTATTTATTTTCCTCTCATTATGGTAATGATAAATTCGTAGCAAAAAACTAAATGTAAACGATACAAGTGAGTCATGGCAGAATAATGAAAGTAGAACGCCTGCTGTATAGAATTATTAAATGTCATTGTAAAAACTAAGCATTGCTAATTTATGACAATTATTCCTTATGAAGTCACCCATAATATAAGACAAAAAATCTAACATGAAAACTCCGCAGATAATTTTGTCATGTGGTGTAGAATTTGCTTTAAAGAGTTTGGATCATTTGTAATAAAAACACTCATTTGATATATAACATGCACTGCATTCGTACCGATTTTGATCAACATGTTCTACTCTTTTTGATACCATATCTACATTTTTGGGCTCGATGACTATCAAAAATTCAGCCAACATCAACCATGGTCATACTATTTTCAAGACATAGTCTTTATCATGAACCAATGCCTAAAAGGAACAATTTCGAAGTAATCC
Organism: Mactra quadrangularis; assembly: GCA_025267735.1. Lineage (NCBI taxonomy): Eukaryota > Metazoa > Mollusca > Bivalvia > Venerida > Mactridae > Mactra > Mactra quadrangularis. The sequence goes on along the minus strand of CM046296.1, from coordinate 21,404,732 downwards.
AAATGTATAATTGGAATAACAATGACTAAGTTAAGAAAATGGGAATGGGCTGAATTGGAAATTCAAACACTTTCTAAAGTAACATGGACACATGCCTACCAGCGCAGTAAACATAAGAGTTAAATGATAATGACTTAGGTAAGCAAATCTGTTATTGGTTAATGCTTCAGAGAAAAATCCAAAATCTTTCAAAAGTGACATGCGTTCTAAACGTATTGTCTTTTACTATTTAGCATCAAAACGTCAAAAAGTTTCAATATAATCGTCCAATAGACTAGACTACAATAACTTGAGAGAATATTGAACAGAAACCTAGCGGTGATCTATACACGTTTGATTTATATCTTGGGGAATAAATATAAGCGATTAGTGTGAACCTGTCTCTGCTGTGATTAAGCAAATAACGATATCTACTGGGATAACATCATTATCTCTGTTTGAACAATTATTTTGTATAACGTATAGAAATATTCATATTATATGTATTTATTTTATCACAATGGCTAGGTAATTACGCTATACTGTATAGGAAAGCAGTTAAAATGTTATAGAGTAACCGGTTATACCCACTATAAACAAAACGTTCAAGACACAGTGTATACGGAACCACAAACATGCCCTATGTCTGGGTAGTATGATGGAAGTCCCAGTGACAAGAAGTATCTTAATTCATTTGAAAGAGAAACAGATATACGACCATCGACGTTTCAATAAAAATAAATTAAATGATTCTACTGCTACATAATGCAACTAGAACTTATACTTGTAACGCAGTTACACCTCTGCTTTATTAATTCATAATCATTTATATCACGTAAACGCTAATCGAAATAAGAATGAATAACCAGATGTTATCTAAATTTAAATGCATCTGTCCTCTAAGTTCATACATTTTTAAAAGGGTAAACATGACTCTTGGACCGTAGGTTTGGAATTTTGTGTGCATACGTGTTTGTTCTCACAGTGTAATTGCAATCGCTGTGCTCTTACATTCACGGTTATTTAACAAGTGAATATAATCGTTTAAGCGTAAGCACTGCAATATAATTGCTTCATTTTTTTCATTGTAGACAATTGTCACATTTGACCAAACAACATGAAGCAAATTTGTTTAAACTTTTAGATGGAAAGGAGCTGTATATGGTAATGAATTCATGCATGTCAAAGTGTCAAAGTTGAAAGGACTGTCCAAATAAAAATTAAAGATTTGTAATCATGTTATGCTGACAATCGATGAATATTTAGATGCTAAATACAAGATGCATATTAAAAAAGTAAAAAAAAATGATCAATATGATACTTGCTTTTTCTTCACTGCTTGAAAAGAATTATCAAAAAGGACAAACCTAATTTATGCTTGTATGCATTAAAGATTTACTTGTAGATATATGCACATATACCAACAACTCTAGTTTGTTTTTATTAAACTATTGTAATAACGTGTTTGTATTCAATACTGAAATTTCACTATAATATATATTATAATAAATTAAACAAAGTTCAACATTTATCTTCTCAGCCGAATGCTACTGCATTTAATGTTGTTGTCCCCATTTCAGTTTCTAGTTTATCGAAGTTCTAAAAATAAATAAAACTATATATAAACATTTCAAAATGCTGATCTTCATTCACTTACATACATATAGAACAATTTTGACTTGAGATTTTCTATTTTCATGAAAGTCTCTGTATAGACAAGGTACTAGATAATTACTCAAAATGTTCCAATATTTTGACGTATATTATTTTATCTTGGAACATTTTCCTCTATGAATATTAAAGTAAGAATTTTGTATATACAAATTATCTACACATGATGTATTGTACCTACCTGATTTTGTCCTCAGTAAAATCAATTGTAAAAATGTCTACATGGAAAATTACTTTGTTGAAGCTCTTAGATGTATGCTTACTATGATATACTTTCTTGTATCAATTCAGAAAAGCAGAGATAAAACTATACAATGCGCTGTTGGGTCACAATGTACAAGTTCAAAGTTCTCATAGAATATTACAGAATTTTAGATTTGAGAAAAGTTTGACTTATGAAGTAAACTGGCATTCGTGTTTGGCTTAATCAAAACGACGCATCCTTGTATAATCTAAAGAATATCACGAAAGAGAAAAAATTATATTACATCTAACATAATTTATAACATTAACACAACTATTTGGGTTTAGGAAACAAAAAAGAGCTACTAATTGTAACTTCACTGTGGTTCCTTATCAAATATATTTGTCCTACAGTCCTAGCATAATTTAAGCTGCAGTAGTTAACAATAATAATTGATGCAATGCAATTGCAGTGCTTACCCTAAAACGATTACTTTTACTTGTAAAATAACCACGAATTTTGAATGCACAGCGATTGCAATTACACTGTGAGAACAAACACGTATGAAAACAAAAACCAAAACCTACGGTCCAAAAGTCATGTTTACCCTTTGATATCATTGATCAATTAACCAAACGCATACCATGACATTTTGAATTGATAAATAGTTTTGTATTCAATAAAGTCTAAGAAAGCACACGACAACATTGTTCAGGTCTGGCATAGAACTGTTGCCCGAACATTAATTGTGCCAAGAAACCAAACAATTACTTGTAACTGTTTTGTAATTTTGTTTACTAGTCAGTAGCAATAATTTTCTCTCTTAAAACAAAAGCTAAGCAACTGTCTGTGACATTTTAACATCAAGAGAGTTGAATTTCATGATGAGCAATTACTAAAATATTTCATATAAAAGACAATGATATTGTATTCATGATTGATCCTAATAGCAAATGCTTATGAAATATGATGTTACTCATCAGCAATATTGATTTGTAGTCTCTTTGAAGTTCACTTCACGACAAAGATAGCGCATGGTCCGCCATTTAGTGTTTACATACGGGGACTTTTTTAGAAATGATTAATTGATAATAAAAGATAACCAGTCCGGTCCAATTCCGGAACAAAAACTAAATACAAAACTATATTGAGCATTATATTAATGATACTATACACTTTATATTTGTTTGATATAAATACAGTTGCATTCAAGTATGTTAGAATAAGATAACCAAACCTGTCTCAGTGTTATATTAAATAGTTACATTAAATATAATCCTTTGCTATTGTATTAATATATGATGGATAGCACATAAATACACTATAATTATAAAATAAAGATTATATGTATTTAATACAATATTAAATGATATGTAATTAGAGAAAGAAATTAGAATCTCTGGAAAAATCAATTCTCGCCTGTAATGTAACAAGTTGGTTTAGGATTGTATTAGAATCATGTTCCTTGGTTTAATAGGATGCAGATTATTAAAGTGTATACACATCTATCTACTTGTAATAAAGTAGTGTTGTAACGATGATCGGGAATAATCGATTAATCACTAGTTGGAAGCTACCGATTCTGATAATCGATTAAACTTTATCATAATCGATCATCGATCATAACATGTTTTCAGGTTTCTGAACAGTTATGAATAATGCTTTAATACATGTCAATTGCGTCTGACTTGCATTGGACACTGATTAATTTTGTTTAAGTGCCAAATGTACAGCTACTACACTATTCAAGAGAACTAGTCATTTGATCAATTATTTTTGGAGGTATCTTTGATTTTTTTTGCATTTGACTATAGAAAAATTATTTTCTAGACCATAATACATGAATTTATAAGGATTCACAGCAAAACATGCATACAAAAGCAAACTTGTCAGGAACCGATTATAATCGGAAGAATCGCATCGACAACAGAAACCGATTCCAACTGATGATCGATTACGATTTTCAGCCGATGTCCCACCACTATAATAAAGATATATTAAAAGGACTAAACAAGTTCAGGACAAACATATATTAATGTGGAAGGATAATTTAAAAACATTAAGTTTGCCTATAATGCTGGGTACCAGAAACTTTCAAATATGTAGAGTTCAGGATATGTTCAGTGTGCAGTCAAGTTTCCCGCTACTTCAAATGAATATAAATAAAGCATATGCGTATACTTAGCAGCAACATGCTTAGAAATTACGATGTAGAAACAATCACTTTATTTTCTTCCCTTGAAAACAAAATTACCAAGAGAGCAATTTTATAAAAAGCAATGGAAACCTATTCAATGCACAAATGGCCACATTTTCCCGCCTTTTTTACCATGTTTGTATGACAAATTGTGTCATTTCTCTATGCTTCTCTATGCTTGATTTAATACAAAATTACAAAATTACTGTTCATAAATATTAACCGCACTAAACCATCTTCTTTTCATTAGACTCAGTGCATGAAACGCGGAACAAAAATTACCCGCATGAATTATCGGTTTATGATGTAAAAACTGCCTCGATGATGTTAAAATAGCGTTACAAAAGTCGAGAACTCCTTTGCGATATTTTGCCATAATTTGAAAAGAGAAAATCATTCGGTTGGGAATAATAGGACGGTTTCACGCGTGTTTAGCAGCCTGTTGCGTCCATTTATGATTATATTGCCCCAAACATGCCAAGTAATCTATCATATCGCGGATGATACCACGTTTTGTTCAAAGATGTGTATAATTTGGAAGGAAAACAATTAATTTCTATCGACATTATGGCTACAAGATTTGACGGAAGTTCCAGAAGGTCTCCAAGAGAAATTCTAAAGAATTCTATATACAATAATACAATAACAATAGTGTGTACGTAGAGAGATAAGGTTCCACCGTATCTGATACATCCCTCTATAGAGATCTGTAACTAAATGATTTTAAAATGATGACTAATGCAATAAAGATACGAAAATATGTATTTGAGTTTCAAGTTTATCCGGTGAGTTACAAAAAGTGGTTTATTAGTCGGTGCTTGCATGGAAAGCCAAACATTTTTTTGAGGAAAAAATTAAGAACAGAACGATTTTATCCTTATATTCCATTTAATTTTTAATAGTTTATTTGTTATAATTATGCCCCCTTTTGAACAAGAGGATAGACATGTTGCTTTTTCCACATGTAAGACAGGTGGTCGGTAAGCCTGTAGAACATAATTATAGCCTACACCTGAATAACTCCTTTATTTTATTTATGATTTTCAAACTTTTGGGATGCAGTTTGCTATGATCATTAAATAGAAGATACCATATTGAACTATAAAGTTTGTGGTGATGTGAGAAAAGAATAAAGAACTTGGGTTCTTTCTTTTAATTCATTTACTTTAAAGTTAACAAAACAGACTTTAAATAGTTTTGACAATCAATCATAGAATAATGTTATAAAATTATATATTTTATCACAGAGCAAGTGAAAACAATATAGGTAATTTAAAAAAGCGTTTGAATCTATTAGTTCCATTTAGATTTGGCATCAAGAGAAATACATTATTCAAACAGACAACAAAATATAAATATTCCCTGCATGTGATGCTATATGATAATATAGTTTAACATGTTTATTGTCCATAAAAACAGAGAAAACATAAAAAGTAGCAAAGAGGTATAAGGGGTCGGTACATGGAGTGCGGATGATTGATATAACGATACATTGTAACCCTGAACATAACGCAAATCATTTCTTAGAACATTATATATAGACGTGTGTGTATTTGTATCGAAAATAAAACTGGACCAATGAATGAGGTAGTTATGTTTTTGTTTCGTTTTCCTAAATCATGCTTAATTACCAGCAACAGTACAGGCATGTAATAGTATGTTATATGTATTGTGTTTTCGAATTTCTCAGTGACAAAATTATTAGTTTCTTCTTTAATTTATGCCAATTTCATAAGCTTGGGTGGTAACGCCTTATTGCAATTATTACATGTATTTTGAATTATTAATTTGATAACAATCGCTTATTAATTTATGGAGACTTTAGGCGACAGTGTATTAACAAACTTGATTAACGCGACTTGATAAATGCAAATGATGCAATTTAGTGATATGCACAAACACCATACACCTTACATTTAGGTATTCTGCAATACATCTTTACTCTTGATGAACTCATGGCCAGATTCTTGTGATAATTATAAACTGGATTCAAGTTAAGCTATGGTTCTTGGTATACGAAGAGTCCAGTCCTTTCATAGAAGTTGACAAAAGATCGGTTCCTATTGAAAGAGTTCGTTGCATTGTTTTAAGAAATGGGCCGCACAATTTACGCTTAAATATCTTACAACTCGAATTTGTCTTTAAAATGTATGAAATAAAATATAAAGATGGAGGAAGGTTAGAAAAGCAATTTTCAAGTTTTTTTGGATATACTCAGCACTTATAAATAAGATTTGAGGCTAGCAAACAAAGTACGACCAAATGCTGTGTGAAACAGAGCTTAATACAATTAAACAGAGAGTGACAAATGATGGTTCATGCATGTATCAAGTGCAGATGTATATATTGTCATACCAAAAGATGACACAAATAGAGAAAATGACACTGAAGAAGTTTGTTGGACTTTTCTGAACCACTGATTCGAAAATAAGGAAGACGAAAGTAAAAAGAAACAGATTTAAGCCGTGAGCCAAATAAAAACATATCATCATTCAGTCTTGATCCCGTATCTCTTTAAAAGCATGAATGCTACATATTAGGTCGATCATTTAAAGTTAACAAAACAGACTTAATATAGTTTTGACAAACAATCATAGAAAAATGTTATAAAATTATATATTTTATCACAGAGCAAGTGAAAACAATGTAGGTAATTTAAAAAAGCGTTTGAATCTATTAGTTCCATTTAGATTTGGCATCAAGAGAAATACATTATTCAAACAGACAACACAATGTTAATATTCCCTGCATGTGATGCTATGATAATATAGTTTACATGTTTATTGTCCATAAAAACAGAGAAAACATAAAAAGTACCAAAGAGGTATAAGGGGTCGGTACATGGAGTGCGGATGATTGATATAATGATACATTGTAACCCTGAACATTACGCAAATCATTTCTTAGAACATTATATATAGACGTGTGTGTATTTGTATCAAAAATAAAACTGGACCAATGAATGAGGTAGTTATGTTTTCGTTTCGTTTTCCTAAATCATGCTTAATTATCAGCAACAGTACAGGCATGTAATAGTATATGTTATATGTATTATGTTTTCGAATTTCTCAGTGACAAAATTATTAGTTTCCTCTTTAATTTATGGCAATTTCATAAGCTTGGGTGGTAACACCTTATTACAATTATTACATGTATTTTGAATTATTAATTTGATAACAATCGCTTAATAATTTATGGAGACTATAGGCGACAGTGTATTAACAAACTTGATTAACGCGACTTGATAAATGCAAATGATGCAATTTAGTGATATGCACAAACACCATACACCTTACATTTAGGTATTCTGCAATACACCTTTACTCTTGATGAACTCATGGCCAGATTCTTGTGATAATTATAAACTGGATTCAAGTTAAGCTATGGTTCTTGGTATACGAAGAATCCAGTCCTTTCATAGAAGTTGACAAAAGATCGGTTCCTATTGAAAGAGTTCGTTGCATTGTTTTAAGAAATGGGCCGCACAATTTACGCTTAAATATCTTACAACTCGAATTTGTCTTTAAAATGTATGAAATAAAATATAAAGATGGAGGAAGGTTAGCATATTTCAAGTTTTTTGGATATACTCAGCACTTATAAATAAGATTTGAGGCTAGCAAACAAAGTACGACCAAATGCTGTGTGAAACAGAGCTTAATACAATTAAACAGAGAGTGACAAATGATGGTTCATGCATGTATCAAGTGCAGATGTATATATTGTCATACCAAAAGATGACACAAATAGAGAAAATGACACTGAAGAAGTTTGTTGGACTTTTCTGAACCACTGATTCGAAAATAAGGAAGACGAAAGTAAAAAGAAACAGATTTAAGCCGTGCGCCAAATAAAAACATATCATCATTCAGTCTTGATCCCGTATCTCTTTAAAAGCATGAATGCTACATATTAGGTCGATCAAACAGATTACAAGAAACATTTAACAAATCAAATTATTCAATCATTCAATAAAACAAACACCATATTTTAACAGAATATAAACAACACAATTAAATTATGTTTCTGTGGGAAGAAAGCTTTGGCGAACTTTATGTTTTGTCAAATATGTTTCTAAAAACAATATTAAATCAGATGTTTCAATTCTCAGATTATAGATGATGTTACCGAGATAATAAACATTCCTTAAATATTCCACGTCATGTTTTATTTTTGGACATTTCTGTTCATATTTTGTTCAGTTTTTATGAACGTTATTGAATTAACAATAAAGTAATTTAATACATTATCATTGAAATTACTCTAATATTTTAAGGAGCACCAGATATTAGAATCGTATTTTGTAGAGGCAGATGCCAAGGTTCTGATCCATGTAAGACACTACTATATACATGTTGTTCTGCTTATATAGCGTTTTGATTGATCGGGATTGTGATTGGCGACTACTTTGTTTTTGGCTTCATTACCTTATGATTGTTTAAATGGTATAAACAATCGGTCTATGTGGACTAATTGTTTTGTTCACCATTGAGAAATGCACACTAATTGTCTATTGGTATAACTCTAGATAAATCTAACGACAAAATACCTTAATTAGATAAACACAAACTTTGCATATAATGTTTTACGTACGTATAAATACATAGTATTTTTAGCTATAAGCATATATACTCAAGCAGAGACCCATACGTTAAATTTTATTATGAACTGGTCGAGTCTCAAATATTCAGTGACACTGTCATGAAAAAGACATACGACTATTTTTGCGGCAAATTTCACTGTAAATTGACTTGCAGATCAATATTATATTCTATTTTTTATTGAACTATCTCTATACTTAACTTGTATTTATAGTTATAGATCATGACATTTAACCACGTCTGAATCAATCAAACACAGTTGTGTCAGATATATGATGGTAAATTTAAACCCTAGAAGACAATTAGCACCCTGGGAGCTGTCAGTCACGTGACCCTGCCTACAAACCAGGATAATATGACATGTCGTCATACCAAGCTGGTCTTAGAATTGTTTGATTTTTTAGAAGATATACGAGTTGGTAGTCGTCTTTTGTTTTTGTAAAAGAGTCGTACTTATACATATGGAGCTAAGGATGGTTGCTTAGGATAAGTGGATGGTTGCTATGCGTCTTGGAGTGGATGTTTTGAAGTCACATTTGTCCTATGACGTTGTGCGTTAGGGTTGCGACGTTTATTGTCTGGACATTTGCGACGTTTACCGTTTAATGCGATATTTATCGTCAGTGTTGCGACGTTCAGCGTCAATTGCGACGCTGATCGGCGTCGCGTCATTAAAAGCCGCTCCAACGTATGACCTTCTACTTATTCACACAGAAAGTTAGTTCGTAAAAAAAGACATAGCGATCATTTATTATGAATAAGTGCCGTTTGTTAGTCTGGGGCAAGTGTGTATCTCTGATTACTCAGTTAATGAATAAATTGGCACAAAATGCCATTTGATATATACGTTGACCAGAAACCCACGATACAAAACAATTTTAATTTACAATTCTATTCAATACAGCATAACACAATACAATACAGGGAAAATAAAACAGCTCAATAAAATGAAATGCAAATCAACGCATCCAAAAACTTCACAATGCTGTACAATTAAAGAGAAATGGTCAACACACAAGCATAACAATGCACAAGGCAAACCTAAACATACATTTAAAATTGTAAAAAACTACAAAATTCTTCTATACTGATAAGGAATATGGTTTCATATGACTTAAGAATAGATGCTTATTATGAGTTAAAACTGTTATTGTTTTGATATATTTACAGTTTATGCTGCTGAGCCTAGTTTCCGTGTACCTCCAGAGAATGTAACAGTTATAGAAGGAGATGTTGCTGTGTTACCATGCTCAATAAATCATCTTACAGAAGAACATAAAGTAAGTATGCAACTTCGATTCTGATCGGACAACCTCGGAAAATTCCGTCAAATGGTAAATCTTTCAAATACATGTAGACTTATGAAATATTTGTCAATGGTACTCACTATCAAGATTATGCAATTTAAGTTTCAGCTTTACAATTCTTCTTGGACTGATAATGGCATAAGTTGACATTTTTTCTTTAAAAATATCTTATATACGAAACACAAAATTGAGCGTAACATAGCTTATATCCATCATTGATAAATTGTACTTAATGCTAATATCGTTTTGTGAAGTTTTGTGAAAACGCACCTATTTTTTATTTAAACATAGACTTTTTACTTGTGACCATTGCTTGGCTTTTTCTCTTGTACCTACTTGCAGTAATACAATGTACATGAAAATTACCTATTAACATGTCATTTATACATGTATATTGAGTCGAATGGGTCTATGACCTTTCGGTTTTGAGTATAAAAGTATAAACTTTGTTTGTTTGTTTTCTTGGGTTTTACGCCGTAGCAACACATTGTATAGGTCATGTAACGGTGGTCAGTCAACATATTCACTGTTCCTGGAAAGGCTAAATCTCTGGATTTAGATGTTAACCAACTCATAAGTGCATACTTGCGTCAGTGACTGACAACTGTCCTACATAATTAAGAATTATTGGTAGGAGGGAATATAAACTTTGATAGTCAAACTTATTAAGGGGAAGCTTTATAACCTACATTTTTTTAAAAAAAAACAGTTTTTCTGTACGTTCCCATTACAATTTTAAATCAGTTACCACAGTAAAGCTTTCAGTATATTGTTTTATATTGTTTTATATGATTACGTATGATGGATGAAACCTAATACGAAATCGTATTATGAGTTTTTGGCTTTTGTGTTAAGTGCAGCACCATCTGTGTAACAAATGTTGCATAAGGAAAAGAAAGTAAGACAAATAGAGAGGGTGAGTTGAGAGTGAGAGAGAGAGAGAGGGGGGTGAGAGTAGAACGATAGAAAATAGATCACGATTGTTCAAACGCAAAAAAACATCTACTAAGTTATTTACTAATGTAAATATATTATTTTTAATATATCGAAATACATCAGCTTGGTAATTACATAGTTTATTGTACGAACCGAATTTTCGGCGTAATTTGTAATAACCTACTCGCCATTACCGATAATCAGATTTTAACAACATGAAAAAAATGGTTTGATATACAGTCATGCTGTTATCTTATGACAATAAGATATTACGAGCCCATAAAATATTTAAAAATACACACTTTTTTACACTCGACAAAGTCTTAGACAACGTCGTTACTAGATTGTTTACAGTCAATATTTGATTATGTCTCCATGACTCTTTTCGTCAATTTGTCAAACTGGGGTCCATTAGTGCTGTCACCAACGCGAGACAACGCGATATTTCATATCGACACACGATGTAAATAGCTAGTGTATAAAATGTTGTCTTACTTATTGAAAGAAACAGACTAGTTCTTGTTTGCATAATAAATCAGTTTAGAATATATTTTCTTGAAACCAGAGCTTCTTAAAGACATGACCATTTTCACAGCTCTCGATTTGTATGAATAATTTAAGTCTCACGAGGAGTAGTGTAATGTGTTGTTTAAGCCGCACTATTTTAAGGATGATACGGTTTTTAATGTATACTCTGCACACACTTATTTCTAAGTAACCATTCCTAATGTGTTCATGACAATAATTGACATCTAATAGTTCCTTACATTTTTCAAATTACATTTTACATGTACTTTTGGTTATATTTCATGAATGACATGGGTTTTTTACATTATTTAATCTAAACTTAGAAGTAATGCAAAAGTATATAAACACGTATGTCGTACGAACGCGTTCAGACAATTGCCTGATTACTAGGTTCCATGGGAAACCCATTCATCCCATACTGATATGTTATTTTTATACTCATTTCTACAGTTTAAAGGACGCTGGGCTCTCCATGACCATACCTATGTGATCACGACCATTTGCAGTCGCCTACAATGTCATATAATTTCTTTACAAGAGCACGACTTAAACCCATGACTCTTTTGTCTACTTATATAAAATATGTAGATGTTTCACCTGACCCTGGGCAATTTAAAAAGGTTATCAACAACAACTATGTGGAGTGTATCAAATACACTTTAAAACTTAGTCTGAATTAGCTACAAACATTTTAGATATTTTTAACATTGGTGATGAAGTACTTCGACTAAATAACTCATAAATGTATCTTATAACTAGGGCTCGAATTTAAGTAAACTTTGTACTTGCAAATTTTTGCGAGTTGATTTTATTTTAAGTCGTTGAAATGAAAAAAAATCGCCGGCATTTTTTTCTCCAAACTTTTATGGCATACATAGTGACTATTAATATATGCAATAAATAAAAAACAACATAATACTAAATTGAACTACAGACAGAACAATGCCGTTATTGTGGGATAGACAACGAATATCGAGCATGTTTGTACTGTGAACCTTTAACCAATGCTATCAATCTTTCTGGCTGTTTAAATGCTGATTTGAGCCTCATTAGTTTGAAAAGAAATATATTGCAGCGATTTCAACTCGGAAAAAATACGAGTTAAAATAAAAGTTACTCGCAAATTAAAAAAATCCATTCGCATTTTGCAAGTATGAGAGCTTAAATTCGAGCCCTGAACTTATAACAATCTTAATATTTTTAAGGTTGTATGGACAGATGCCACCGGATTTGTTCTAACTCTGGATGATACAAGATTATTAGAAGACACAAGATTAAGTGTCGAAAGACCATATAAAAGATTATGGAATTTACATATAAGAGATGTACAACATTCGGATCGTGGGAAATATATTTGTCAAATTATGACTCAACCTCCAAAACAAAGAGAAGTATCGCTTGAAGTACTTGGTACGTATCCATTTTAAGTTTGTCTCTTCATTTTTTGTTATTCTTTCTCCTCTATTATTCAATTAAGAGATGTATGAGTCATGTAAATTACATAACCATCTTTTTTGGTTACCATAGTACATTGTACTTGACACTTATAAAAGCAAATACCTGCTTTGTCACAGAAAGAACCACGGTCTATATTGGTCCCAAACCCAGTAGCTTCCTTAAATGTCGCAAAAAGTATTGATAGGAGCACGACTGGAACAAGTGACTCTTTTCTACTAATGCAAAATATATCACTGTTTCAATTGACTCGGGGCAATATCAGCTACCTTCTGAAGTATTTAAAACAGTAACTAGTAATATTTTGTCAGTATGGGCGTTATAATTCGCGGGTTCAGTGCAAAACAGTTGTAACTAAATCTTTTCTTATATTGAGTTACGACCGTCTTCCACTAGACCCGCGAGTATATGTATAGGTATACACTGCACAGAAATCATATGTTTTCAGTACCACCACACATTCATGATGAGTACTCAAGCACTGATATAGTTGTCAAGGAAGGAGAAACATTTTCTCTTGTATGTAACGCTACTGGGTATCCTCAACCAGAAATAAGATGGTTCCGATATACCTCGGAACATATGCGCAAAAGAGAAAGTAAGAAATGACTTTTTGTATTCAAACTTCAATCATACTTAAAAGTAAAAAACATACGGTAACTTTATAAGTAAAAATTGGGTACGGTAAATCGTCACTGGAAGCCATCAACTTACAGCTTAGAGACGGAATATTTAGAACTTAATTTTATGACATAGCTTACAGAGTTTTTGAATTCATTGTAAATAACCTAATAGTATGTACATCTATCTATATAGAACCAAGTATGCTTTCCACAGAATATGAAGAGTGTGTACGATTTAAATTTTAAAACTGTCAATAATTCAAAAGGGCTGTCTTATCAAATACGTGTTTTTGTTTAACGTCAAGTTTTGCTGATGCGTTTTAACTTAGTCTTCTGCTAGTATAAAATACAGTTCCATTTAACATCAGTTTATAAACAGTGAATAAATGATAATAGAACCCAGTTCACTGATTGAGTGGTCCATTTAAGCACAATGATCTACGCTGCTATGACAAAGAACTAAAATACGATAAATAATTTATTTTCAGAGATTGGTAAAAGTGGTGAAATGTTAAAGATACATAATGTGTCACGTGAATGTGGAGGTACATATATCTGTGAGGCTGATAATAATGTAGATAAATTAGTTACTAAGGAAATAAAAGTAACTGTTCAATGTAAGTATGAAAGTGAAATCAGACTTTTTCATTAATTATGATAATCATTTATTGTTAAGCTAATAGCCCTAAACAAAGAGAAATGTCGTCTTTTTTAAGTGGGCGGAAACTGCATCACTGGATTAATTGAAAATAAAATCAATCAGGTGAATGTACCTGCAAGAACATGCAACATTTGTCTAGTATCATATTATAAATTTGTTCTAATAGAGATAGGAACTGCGCAGCTCACGTATAACTTGAAATACGATACGTGCATGTACACACGCTATACGCATTCGATACGTCCGTTGTACCTTTTAATTATTTCAATACCAACGATGCCAATTTAGAATATTATAATGCGTTTAATATTTTACGTACGTTCGTTTTACTATTTATGAACATTTTGTCTATTTCGTACAATGCATTAAACAAGCTAAACGGCCTTAAGGTTTTTGTTGTTTTGTTTTTCAGACAAACCGGAAATATATTTACCATCAGCAAGGTTAGGACAACATCCTGGCAAGGAAACATTTCTACAATGTAAGGTGACTGCTAACCCACATGGTGTGATGTACTGGGAAAGAAATGGAACTGATTTAATAAATGATGGGTATGTATTGTTTTATGACACTACTAGAAATTAAAACACGTTGAAATGTGGAATCGTTTGGATAAACCTATTTCTTTAAACAGTGTTTGTGAAGTCACTTTATTGTTAAAGTTTAAAGTCTGCTTCTATATACGTACTAAGCAGACTTCTTAGCCTTGAACAATGTTCCAAAATCATTGAAATTATTTTCAAACAGGTAATACTAGTACCCATTCCATCCTGGGTGGATGGAAGCAATCGCATTAAAATATCTTGCTCAGAAATTAACAATACTTTGGATCATTGAAAAAACATTTCAAGATGCACATATTTGCACAGTTACATTTCACAGAGGTTTTGAGCTAAGTTTACCCTCATTGCCTTTAATGTGATGCATCGGGCACAGAGCTTGCACTCTAGTACTGCGCATCCAAGAAGCTATGACTAGGTGAACTAAGAAAACATAAACGGAAACTAATTCAAACATTTAAGACGCATCGGTTTATAAACATCACTGACTTCTAGCACTTGTTTCAGCAGAAGTGGGAAATATTTGGAAGAAGTTTATGAAACTGATTACGACGAAGAGAAAACTATAAGTTTAAGAATACGAGCGTTACAACCTGAAGATTTTGGACAGTATACTTGTCACGCTGAAAATTTTGTTGGCAAAGATAAGGAGACTATGATACTTTATGGTAAATAAAAATACATTTTATGTTTTCGTATTCACTGCAACTCATTCTTAATAAGTAAAATCTACAGGTGAGCACTCAATTTAATTCCGAAGCATGCTGCCAATTTGTTGAAGCGTACAGGAAAGTCGTTCTATGATTTTGACCAATTAAGTACTTGTACTATGTTTTTAAACGAATATGAAGTTAGCTTGAGGCTTGGCGTCTGATATGAGCTAATAGTGATTGAAGCACAAATTAACAAACCATATGCAGACAACAGCTGACAAATGAAGAATACTGATGGGCACTGATTCAAACCAATGCAAAATTAATAAACAAATGACTCGGTCACTTGTCTTCGAAAAGCTTGGTCTACCATGCTGACCGTAAAAAAGAAAATTCAGAAATCAATTACTCTCATAATGTATCATTGCGCATAACAAACAGGCAGTAGGATTTTTTTTCGAAAAAAAGATAGAACTAATTATATGTCATCACGTATGTATACAAAAAATCTATACTTAATTTTGTTGTAGATTATTCAATACATGAGAGACATTCAGAGACATCTCCTCGTATACCTTTTGTTGAACGTCGTCCAGTGACATATAACCCAGTTGTAGGTATGACCTTCCAGCCACCATCGTTTGGTAAGTTACAAGTGTCTCAACTTTATTCCAATACATTCACCGCTTTATAGTTACTTTTATAATCAGTAGTTTTCGAAAACTTTAATTTTAAAGTAAAGAGTTGAAGAACTCAATGTGTTACGAATATGAGGCTATATAAATCAAGGTCAGTTGTAAGACTGTGTGTTATTAGGTTTGTGACTTTTACAAATAAATCCAATATTTATTCATGATTAGCCTTATGCTACAGTCCCATTAACATAAAAGTAGCCGTGAGGGCACCGTACGGGCGCCGTGCGATCAAGCTCCGCAAGAACTCGTACGAACTCTTCCGTACCCGTACAGACTGTTACGTTTTATCAGGGTCCGTGAGATGAGCCATGGATACACGTATCAATTTCAAAGTCAAATCGTGAACACAATTGTGGCCAAGTATGGATTAAACTTGCATATCTTCTAGCTACGGCTCCGTACGGGTGTGTTGTTTGTGCCATGTGCGTACCGTCATCTTAATACGCAAGGTTTCCCACGGTTAACGGCTGTCTGCACATACGGGTCGGCAACAAGCCACGATTTTATGGGACTGAGGCATTATGTCCATATCCCTTCATAAGCCTACTTTATAGTATTTACTATCTATAGTATTATGAGTACACTCAAAACTTCATCTATACACGTTAAATACCTTATATATATATATATATATATATATATATATATATATATATATATATATTTATATATTTTAGTTGATACTATGGAAAATACCGGACCAATGAGAGGAAACTACAAATCAGCTGCAACTAAAACCGGAAGCGGAAGTTCTGTTTGTCACATGATTAGTGTTTTCATGTTCTTTTCTTTATTAATACAAACATTATTGTGATTCTGTTTATGATGCCTTGATGGCGTGTACATATCCGAAATGGAGTAAAACATACATAAACAAAATTACGATCAAATTGGATACAATTCTCTGAACTAAGAATTCATGACGAAAGCTGTGACGTCATCAAATTTGATTTTTCAGATTTACTTTAAAAATCTGACAATAATCTGTAGTTTTTTGTAAGTGAAGAATCTGTCGATTTTATTGTTACTGAAAAAACATAATGTATCAAAATGAAAACAATGGATTGAATTTGGAAATCTATTCCATGATGTTTGAAGGAAGCGAACATGTGAATTTCGTCACGTGATGCTACAGATGATGTAAATATGCTTAAAAACAATCAGCATTATTTAAAATTTTGTGTGTAACGTGTTTTAATGTGAACAAACTTACATGGTTTATATGGTATTGTTTTATTATAAAGTATGATTGAATTGTGTTTTACGTGCATTCTTGGACAAAAGGAATACCAAATTTCCTAGCCAAATATCTAGTCCCTTCCAGAAATAAAACATCAATTTCTCTCGACATATTAACCAAACAGGGTTGTATTTGTTCTTTTCTTGTGAAGATTCACTAAAATCATAAAGAGCATTGGTATTTAAAACTCAATGACAAACTAAAATGACAAAAAATCTACGCTTTTTAAAAATGCTCCGCTACAAGAAGACAATGGCTAGCTTTTTGCTTGTTTAGGTACATGTTTAACTTCATAGCTATGTATAGCACAATTTTGTAATTTAATGTTTGAATTAACTTGTATTATCTTGCAGAACGTTCTATAGGAAATTGTTCAAGAGTTCTGGGACTGTTAGATATTACGTTTGATTGGTGTCTTAATAAAAACATTGTCCTTGCAAAAAGTGTTTATCTTAAAGAAGGGACACTTGCAAGAATATATAAGTCAGATTTCTTTCTTAAAAAAGTAATGCGTGTTTTCCATTTCACATAAAATGTAAACTTATACAATTAATTGGCTTTGTTTATTTTGTTGTATAGTTAATGTATGTATAATTATTAAATAACATGTTTTCGTATTGATGTAATTTTGTGTTTCATGAAATATTCTGTACTCAAAACAGAAATGGCTTTTCAAAATTAAGAAATACATTTAAATACAGTATATACAATTCATTCAAGATTAATATACTCGATGACTTGATGATATTAGACTTAATTGATCGCCAGATGTTTCGAATCGAAACATCACCTTAAAAGTAACCAATACCACACAAACGAGCTATCTCATTTTGTTTAAATATTTGTTTAATGGGTATATAGTTGACTTTATAGAAGTAGATTTTTAGAATAAACAGATTTGATTATGTGTCTCAGGTTTGTTTCAAACATATAAGTACAATTTATTCAAACACAGACACGTTTAGTCGAAAAAAAGTATTCTTTAAAAAGAATAAGGGCAGCCGTCAAATGATACATTTTGTAATGAAGTACAATACCTTTGTTTCGAAGTGAAATTATTCTGAGCTTTTATTTGGGTGTAGTTACTTGGTCACTCAAGCTACGTACTTATGTTGTAATGCCTACGCATTTAAACTCAATCCTATATACTATTGTACAACAAAACAGTAAACAAAAGTAAGTTATTTCTCAACCAGGTTATTGTTCTAACAATACTTGTTTAATTTCTTCAATCGGTGCAATTAAAACACAGTGTTTAATTGGTTTGCTTATTGGATTCTAAGAGTAACTGATACGTGTATATATAAACTATATATTATTATATAATACTTATTGTTTTCTTTGGCACAATAGTTCATATTGTTAAACTAGAGTTAACCATGTTTTTATATCAAAGTTTGATTCTATGTATAACTCATGATTATTGGCAATGTTAATTTGTTGTACAATGATACATGTGTATAGATATTTGTCATTTATATATTAAATGGCATGTCCTAATTAAATGATTAGTGTTTGTATTTTATTTATTGAAGCCTGTGATGACTTATCGGTTATGTCGTACCAAAACAAGACTTTATTTGGTGTCACAAGCAGGTAGGTAAACCAAATTTGAATGAAGTGCCCTGATCAAGTTCATGCAAGACATGCAGGCATAAAATCGGTACAAAGGGAGATTATTCACTAACACTTTTTCTGATGTGCATGTAACATAGTTATATCCCGTTAAAATTAAAATACAAGTAAATACAAGTAGCAAAGTGATTGTCACGGCAAACAAAAAAAAATATTAACTATAATCAAAAGGTAACTCAAAAAAGCATTATATTGAAAAGTCATGTTAAGGGTTTTCAGTAATAAAAAGGTAACTTGTTATAAACCGTTTTCCTGTTCAAATGTACTCGTTCCGAGAGCCTAGTAAGACACCTAGTTAGTTTGAGAATATTGATAACCTTGGAGTACGAGAATAGTCTGAATCTAGACACCATCTTTATGCCGACAGGACGTTTGGTTTTAGTTGGATTTATTTCCAGTAATTCATATTTGCATGGCGCTTAAAAAATGATCGGCAAAAGGGAAAACATAGTCTTTCAGAACAGAAGCTATTTACATGATTTATCGCTTCTGTTCAGTCAAGTGCTCCTTACATTGCGGATCTGTTCTTACCAATCCGTGTGACTATTGGTTCCCAAAAGCAATCTGTATAATAAGGGGCGATCATTGGTCTTTTTAAGCGTCATGAAAATATGAATTACTGGAAATAAATCCAACTGAAACCAAAATCCTGTCGGCATAAAGATGGTGTCTAGATCCAGACCATTCTCGTACCCCAAGGTTATCAAGATTCTCGATCTAACTAGTAACGAAAATCTTACTAAGCTCTGGGAACGAGAATGTTACATATGAACAGGAAAACATTTTATAACATAATTACTCTTTTATTTCTGAAAAACCTTAACATGACATTCAATATAATGCTTTTTGAGTTACCTTTAGATTATACTTAATAATTCTTTTTTGTTTGCCGTGACAATCAATTTGCATTTCGCAGCAATTTTTTACTTGTATGGCATGTTATTTAGTGTGAATCTCTCATATTATAGTGCAGTATAAAATGATCATGTATGTTGATGGCCTGATATGTGACCTTGATTATGGATACTGTATCAAATTAATTCTATTGAAAGTGGGTGTAAAGTCTATGGAATGCAACCATGCTAGCCTTTACACTACCGACGCCTGTAATGATGCAAACAATTACATAAACGATATGAAAACGGTGCAAATTTTCCTTAAACGAATCAGTTACAAGTAAGTGTGGTCAATTCGATACTCGCAGACCTCTCCCATTCGGAACGCCTCGGAGAGATTCGACGCAAATATATATATATTTAATACATGTATATTTGCGTAGATAATCAAAGAGGTGCCCATCTCCGATATTGCATCCGTCAGATTTTAGTTACTCACTAGGTTTTTCTCTCTTCATGACCAAAATTTGAACATTGAAATAAGGGCACCAGTAGAGAGGAAAAGGCACAAAATAGTTACTACTTGGCTATAAAAATCGGCCATCTGTTCAATTCGAGAAAATAGCCGTTGGTCCGTAAAAGCAGGGAGGATGGTAGACTTAGACCCCATGATGTCCATATCGTGATGTGTCTTTTAACAAAAACATTCAGGCTGGGCTATCACTCATAAATTTTATGTTTCCCACCGGATAAAAGACTGCCTCCCTCTGAAAATCGTCGGAATTATTCGCAAACCGCGTAAAAAGGATACCTAGTTTTCAGGACAAGGAAAAAATATGTATAAACTTATTACTTTATCTGTATCTGTATATATACGACTTAGTGACCACTGCTGGCGTGATGCGTCGGGGAGAGCGATGTGGTCAGTTGCGACCCTGGAGAGCTGTCCTAAAGCCCTCGATTGTCCTTGCTCACGCGATTTCCTCTTCAAGAGCGTTCCAGTCGTGAATAGTTTTTACGAAAAATAAATTTTTGTATTGCTGGGTTTTTGAAGTTTTTGTTTTGAAACAGTAAGAATGGTTTATGCAAAATTTAGACTTATTACATGTACCTTAAATTGTGTATGATACTTAAAGCATTGTTTCAGTTTCATGTATTCAGTTTAAATTAATTTTGCATTCGTTCAAATGGAGGGAAGGTTTACGTACGGTACATTATGTATTTCACATTTTGCAGTTTTATAACTGTACAAACAGTCATACATGTACATATTTTCCGCCTGAACGTTAAAGTCAGTTTTAGACATAGGCCTACGCTGCTACATATTGAGTAATGGGCTGCGAGATTAATGGTTGGATGGATGACCACAGAGATTGTCGTTGGCTCGGTGCACGTTTCTCATACCTTAGACTGACAATATATTCGGTACGCCTCGGTTATTCCCGTGCTAACACTGATCGTCAAATTACGGAATCATCCGAGAGGTAGCCACGAATAATTTTCTAATCTTTTAAGTCCATGCGTTTTTGTCCCGCAGTCAAATTTATGAAACCTCAAGATCGCTAGCGGTAAGCGTTTTGATTGGTTGAGAACCGTGAACGAAACTTATTTCACGTGCTATTGATACCTAATACAATGGTGTAGACAATAGGTTGAATGTGTGAAATGTTTGTGTTGAAATTTCAAATCTCGCACCTGTCAAATCAGTTGTTTGGATACTTTTATGTAGGTAAGACATTTTGAATTTTCTAAATTAATTTTGTTATTTGGAATTTATTTTGTTTAAAATGATTACATGTATTTTTTAAATCTGTGTCGGTATGTTATGATATGTCTTTATGGGTGTGTCTCTGATACCAAATCTTTTATTTTTGAAATGAATCTTGAATCGTGGTTTAAAAGTTGAAATGAGTGAATGGAAAATGTTTAGAAAGTCAACTGATCACATTCTCGTACCCAGAGGTTATCAAGATTCTCGATATAACTGGTATTGAGAATCATTCTAGACTCTGGGTACGAGAATGACTGCTTAATGATAATCAACTTTCTGCTATTGAGAAGAATCAGGTTTCCAATTATGAGTCTGCCAATTAGCATAACATGTCGTTAAGATATAATACTGACATTTATGTATTTTATGATGATTATGCATTTGTTCAGTAAAGTTGCTCGTCTGACTTGACTTGGTCTGCAGAAGACACTGTTTTCTAGTGATCATCTTCTCATTTTTAGATTTTATCAACGGCATTTCCAATTTATGTTTTTTTCTATCTGTGCGCATGCTATACATAAGCAGATTTTACACTTTATTGCTGGAAAGTATGAAACATAGATTATATCCTGTTGTTTTTTGTACACTCATTTTCAATTTACCATGGTAGTTAGTTCTGGCTTTTAAGATTTTATTAGTCAAGTAAATTTTATTTATAAATATATAAGATATAATTGGATACATATAATCATTAAATAAGCCAACTTTTTAACATTTTGATTTTCATCAAATGCAGCAGTACCCAATTATTAACAATATATGCACATGGTCACTGACCTTGAGCTACATTGTGTTTTGTTTGATGACTGCTGGGAAAACCCAAATATTTTAAATCTAATATAGTCTATTATATGTTTGTTATTGTACCCACAGGTGCCTTGTATGTACTTACATATATTCTAACTCTATGTTTTGTCAATTTCATATATCACAGACTTCATTGTTCATCACCATATCATCTGATGTCTTGCCAAACAACATAGAACAGATGGCTTTGTTATTGATACATACATGTACATGGTCTTATCAAACATAAAATTAACACCTGTGACACTGTGTCTATCCTGCATTCTTTGGTAAGTAGAACAGTTTTCAGTTTTTATTGTATAGTTCATACAAGGGCAGTCATTCAACCTACTCACTGTTCCTGGAAAGGCTAAATATCTGAATGTACAAGTTAACCAACATACTTTTGTCAGTGACTGACAACTGCCCTACGTAATTAAGAATCATTGGTAGGAGGGAGAATGGCTGTAGAAATAATTTCATGACTGAGTTCCAGGAAAGTATGCCCTGCCCAGGAATTGAACCCACAACTCCTTGATCAGAAGACTTGCGAGCTACCAACTTAGCTAGCTGGGCGGTTGCATAATAAAAACAATACTAAAGCTGGACAATATTATCCTGAGCTTGACCCTTTTGCAAGAACTTATTTGACTCAGTATTTACTGTCTAATTTTGTCTTTTTATATAAATTTCGGGGGAAATACATGTATAAATCAATTATCGAAACATGGCATGTATTTGTACTTAAAATTTTGGATTCATCCATTTATATGGTAAACACATGGGTCCATGCTATTTCGAATAGATTCAAAGTATTTAAATTCTTGTGAAAACAAAATTATTCATTCAGTTTGTGTGGCTGATTGAATAAGAGTGTAAATATTACTCACTTGTTTTATGTAAATGATAAAACAATATTTTTGAATGTTTTCATCCATCCTTATTTTTGACTGGTAGACAATTCTTTTGGTAAATCGATGCACCTTGTTAAAAAATTTACTTATACACTGCCCTCCAAAAGTTCCTTCATTCATTCACAATTTATATTGTAAGGCCACACCAAATTGATTACTTGTTCTACGGATTTTTTTGGAAAAAAATGGGGCTAGCGAGCAAAAAAAAATATTTTTTAGCAAATGAAAAAAATTGAAAATCAATGAGATGCTTAATAAAATGTGTGTACATATGTGTCTGAATTTAGACAACATCTTTAACTTTGAACTTAGATTTTCATTTTGAAGCATAAACATGGAAGTTATTTATTGTTTTTAGCTCGACTTTTCGAAGAAAATGAGAGCTATTGCTATTACTTTGGCGTTGGCGTTGGCGTCGGCATTGGCATTGGCGTTGGTTTTCAGGTTAAAGTTTTTTGAAACACTTATAACTTCAACACTATCCAAGTTATTTTATTGAAAGTTGGTATACTTATTAAGTGGGACTATATTAACCATTTTGTGAAAGGGGATAACTCTGGATGAATTATTTTATGAGTTATTGCCCTTTTATAATTAAATAATTGCAAAATATGAGGTTAAAGTTTTTCCTATGTAGAATATCTTCAATACTGATCAATTCATTTGACTTAAAGTTTGTATACTTATTTGTCAGTACAATATCTACACGACTGTGAAGGCACGTAACTGTGGATGAATTATTTTAGAGTAATTGCCCTTTTATACTTAAGAAATTGCAAAATATGAGGTTAAAGTTTTTCCTATGTAGAATATATTCAATACTGATCAAGGTATTTGACTTAAAGTTTGTATACTTATTTGTTGGTACTATATCTACCCGACTATGAAGGGATGTAACTGTGGATGAATTATTTTTGGAGTAATTGCCCTTTTATACTTAAGAAAAATGCAAAATATAATGTTAAAATCATTTCTATATGTAATATCTTTAATACTAATCAAGATATTTGACTTTTAAGTTTGTATACTTAGTTATGGGTACTATATCTACACAACTATAAAGGGACGTTACTTTGGATGAATTATTGTTGGAGTTATGCCCCTTTATACTTAAACATTTAAGATTAAAATTTGTTCTCATGGGATATATTTAGAACTTATAAATATATTTGAATGAAAGTTGGAATGCTTATTCATCAGTTCTTCATCTATCGGACTATAAAGGGACATAAATCTAGATGAATTACTTCAGAGTTATTCCCCTTTATACTTTGATATTTAAGGGTTATGTTTGCTCAAATTTAATATATTTTGTTTGATAGAAAGTTAGTATACTTTTTCATCAGTACTACATCTAGTTGAATACAATGGGACGTAATAATTGATGAATTATTGTTGGAGTTGTGACCCTTTTCAACTTTTTAATTCGGGAGAAAGTATTATGAAGTGAAATATTTTCAATACTTAAGAAGATATTTAAATGACAATTAGTATGCTTATTCATCAGTACTACATCTACGCGACTACAAAGGGACATAACTCATGATGTTATTTTTTGAAGTTATGCCCCTTACTTTAATTTTGAATGTTGTTCAAATTGAAATACAATGTATTTATAGTTCTTCATATAGATATTTAAATGAAAGTAGGTATGCTTATTCGTTGATACTATGTCTACTTTATTCTGAAGGGGCGTTACTATGGATGAATGTTCTAGGAGTAATGCCCCTTTTATATTTTACAAATGTGAATTGGTAATTATTGTTTGACTGAATTATATACTTTCAAAAATTATGTCCTGTCTTGAAATTACTTTTGTTTAAAGATAAGCCTTGCCATGAACAAAACACCCGAAAAGTCGAGCGCGCTGTCCTTGGACTGCTCTTGTTTTGTTTTATTACAAACAATTTCATGATCATGTGATTTTTTTTCAGCCAAAAAAGCCGCTTAAAATATATCAGATCACAATAGCCGTGCAATATTAGCTGAGGCTAGCCAAATTTAAATTGGGTCGACTCGCATCATTTGTATGAATTGATTTTGAACAAGTACTACTACGACTACTCTGGATATAAAAATTTTCCTATAAGTAAAACAAAACTTTATTTACTGGCACGAATTCAGTTCAAAATGAATGGTAGCGGCAACAACCCTGGGTAGCAGGAACAGGAAAAGTAATAAGTGTTTTTGTAAGCTGAAAAACTAATTATTTTCTTCTGCTTTTGGGAAAGAATAAAAGTTAACTTTTACTTATCGATTGATGCTAATTTGACTTATATTCGTTCACTTTTTGAAAAAAAATTTTGCTATGCATTTTTGAAGCAATCTGTTAAACCCTACGTAACAGAAGAACATCCGTATGATAAATAAGTTATGTAGGGTCTTATATTTAGGACTAAGTCTAACCGATCTACTATTTAAAGAATCAATTTATTCCCCGGTGAAATGAAATTCGTGAAATCATGTATTTTTCATCACCATTATGAATTATTCATGAACTGTTCTTCATTACTTCTTAATCTGACTTCATGAAGTTTTATGCATGAAGTGTCATTTGGTCCACTTCATGAAGATATCAAGCATTAAATGACAATTTAAAAAAATTCTTGAAATATTCATGAAGTAGTAGACGAATTAATCAAGATTTTTTCATGAATGAAAATTTACTGACATAATTCAAGAAAAATTCTTGAAAAAAGAAAATGAACATTTTCTGTACAGTTTTATAATATTTATTTCTGAAAACATTCATAACTCACAGTTCCTGACAAAAAGTCATGAATATTTTATAATGTTTCTACAACTACAATTCTTGAAATCTTCTTAAGAAAATTGACCTTAAAATACACCTGTTGATGAATAGTGCATCAAAAATGATTGATATACATTGTAAAATAGCTTGGCATTTATCAATGGGTCATAAAATGTGTATGGTGATCCTTAAAAATGTAACTAACAGTAACAGGCCCAGTACTTAAATGCTTTCAGGGGAAACTACTGTGTATTTAATAAATACAATGTAAACACATTTGGACATGTTTTGTTTTTATCGTTCCCATGAATAACTTGAACAAGCATGGTTGCCTTGTTTCCCGCTCAACATTTTAAAAAGGAAAATTTTACCAAGAGTGGAAATAAATTAAGAGATCTGTTGTCATCATCAGCTACTATAAGATGCAAAGATTATATAGACATCTATATACTTTAAAAATCTGCTACATTAGCTAAGGCAAGTAAGGTTTTAACTTTAGTGTACATATTTTCGGATAGCAAATTTTCGGATAATCTTTTTTTTAAATTCGTTATAATGATACATTGTTCTAATAAAAAGATGCATGTTATTATGACCTAGTTGGTCTATTTAAATTTCCTATGAAAATTATTAATTTTGTGGCACTCTGGTAATGAACTGTGAGCTAGATTAATAAACTGCAATTCATGAAGTATTCATGAATTAAAGAACTACCTGCTGGGGTGACGTCAATAAGAGTTTTTCACTAAAGATCTTATCATGTTTATGCAGAGCTAATTGATCAAACTTTTTAGATTAACTTGATTGGTTATGTTTTTCCTTTTTTCTTAGACCTACCAACTTTCATTCAACACTTCATTATTGTTGTTAACCTCATAAGTTTTGATCATCAAATAATCTCATCATAAACACTTCTTTTATTTTTGATATAAACAAATAAATACTACATGATTATTTCAGGAAATAGTGTGAAGTGAATTTTAATAATGTACTAAGATAATGTTTTGTATTATTCATGAAATATTCAGGAAAAGCACAAATTTTTATGATCATGATTTGTTAAGAATATTTATTCTTGAAGTGTTCATGAAAAAAACATGAAGTGCAAATGAGACATTAAAATAAAGAACAAAATAATGCATGAATTTTTCCTGAAGTACTTTTCCAGAATTTTTTCTTGCATTCTTCATGAAGATCAATAAATAAATACTTCATGAATTCTTCATGAACACAGGCAATGCTTAATTTCATGCATTTGTAATGCATTAACAACTTCATGAATAATTCATGAATCTGTTATCATGAGTGAATGATGCATTTGTCTCATTTGCAGTTCATGTTTTTTCCATGAAGACTTCATGAAGTTGCCCCTTGAATTTTGGCTGCAACTCAAAAAATAAAAATGTACCAATTGAAATTCCATTTCCATTGCATGAATGATAATTGAAATAAACAAAAAATGATAATTCTTCAAATGAACATAGAAATTGTAGCAATTTAGTTAAATTTATTGTTAAGAAACTTTTGGAGGGCAGTGTACTGAACAATGACTTTCACTGTGCCACAATATTGAGGACTTACACCTTTCCCCACGAACAAATAAGTCCAAAATTCAAAGTACAAAAACATGCCATGTTTACAAAATTGATTCATAATTGTATTATTTGTATACACGCATATGGAAACTGACAAAATAATACATTTTTTATGAGGTAGTTCAAGCTCATGCTAAGGGCCCCGTTACACCAAACTAGTTCGCAGAACGTTTGACCCCGTCCTAAAAATATCGCGAAACTGGTTGTGAACGAGCTAGGACGTGCCGTTTCAGTCGGAAAATGTCAGCTTTACGATCATAAATCGTTCAGAACCAGTTCCCAATAAGTGCATTTCGTTTTTATCCTGTCTGTAGTCAGTTTGTATCGGGATCAGATCGGGTAAAATTGCTCGTTCTCGTCACGAGACATCGTCTCCAACTAGTCCGAACCGTTCGTAGTCTGTTTTAACTCGTTCATAACTAGTTCTTCTAAGCTCTTTTACTATTGACTATCCCGTTTAAGACAGAACTACTTGTTCAAAGATGTTCCCATCTCCTTCTAAGAGCGTACTGAACGTAATAACATCACATTCTGATCCGATTGCTATGAATATCCAGGACGTTTCTACCGGTTGGCGTTCTCATTCCACGGTATAAGCTGTGAAAACACAATTTGTCAAGCATCACTGTGACCACCATGCTTCCAAAAAAGAGCAGAGCCTGACAGGCGGCACATGTTAAGACAATCGCTTCCAAAAATCAC
The DNA here is from genome assembly GCA_025267735.1 of Mactra quadrangularis. Lineage (NCBI taxonomy): Eukaryota > Metazoa > Mollusca > Bivalvia > Venerida > Mactridae > Mactra > Mactra quadrangularis. The sequence continues at coordinate 21,376,451 of CM046296.1, read as the reverse complement.
CTGCTTAGATGAAGCTTTTGAAGACCAGCCTCTATTTAAGCCTAAGAATTCTTAGCCTCCTGAGCCAGTCAATGAAAATAAGGGTGTTGTATCTCCTGCTCCTTCTAATGACTCAGACAGCCAGGTTTCGGGAGAAGATTTTTGGCAAAAAAGAAAAAAGAAGAAAACTAAGACATACACCCATCTCTTGGTGAGAAATGGTCTGTATTTATACCAAACCTTGCCAGATCGTACTGTAGACGTTATTGTGTTGTACGAACTGCATACGAACGCTATAAACGTATTAAAAACGTGTAGAACGTACCAAAAACCTACTGCGAACTTTAAGAACTGTGTGTAAACGTGTTGCAAACTGGTTCAGAACTTAATAATTTGTTTTCATACATTTAGACGGGATAACAACGCATTATGGACGTAATCAAGGCGAGTTAAGTCTTTGTGCAAACAGAATCAACCAAGTTACAAACGGAACAGGTCGGTGTGTAAACGTACTGCAAATTGATGCCCAATGGAACTACGACAAGTCGCGTGTCGAGTACGATGCTAGTACGGCAATTTCGTTCACAGTACATCCATTCCGTTGCCAGTACGTTGTTACTCAGTCTAGTTGCAGAACAGTGTGGCTGCAGAAAATTTTTGAGTTGACTCAAAGTTCTAAAACCCCATTCTTGTTCAACCCCGTCCGAGCTCATTCATCACGTTCGTACAAAGACTGTAGCAAGTTGCTACTACGTCTATTCCGTTTTGACACAGTTGGAACTCGTTCGGTCCAATTTTTCCAGAATATAGTGAGAACGAGTTTGGTGTAACGGGGGTAAAATATTGTCTGACTATAGGCCTATTTGTAAATAAATGTAGCTATTTAACAAGTTATTTCATGTGGTATTCTAGGTCATGCGTGTTTTTGTTCTTTAAACATTGGACTTGTCCACTCAATAGGTGAATAAGCTGATCCATAAATAGCATTTTACGGATTAAAACATACAATTTTGACATTCAACATTTATTCTAAATACTGTATATGCACATTTTAAATTTATATACAGTAAAACTTGGATATAACATACTCGCTGGGCCAAAGAAAAAAGCTATGTTATAACCAAGGCATGTTAAATCCATACAGCATACTGAGTATGTTATATACAAAATTAGAAAATTGGGCCAGGAAAAATGAGTATGTTATAACCAAGTTCTACTGCATGGTATGTTTATAAAATAAGTGCCAAATAACTAAACTATAAAACTGAAAAAAGAATACACCCCTATATATTGGTGTGTAATCAAACTGGCTATTATATGCAGTGTATTCGTGAACGACCTGTTGGTACATACTTCCATCAGTGATTGACAACTGCTCTACATAGTATAGAATAAGTAGTAAGAGGGAGATCATCCATTATTATTTCATTATTTCATGACCAAGCTCTGAGAAAGAATGCCCTGCTGGGTGTTTGAACCTATGACCCTTTGATCAGTAGACTTGTGTGCTACCAATTTATCTAGCCAGACGACTATCCAACAACTTTCAACAGTGTTGATAAAACATGTACATTGTTATTATATTGTAGCGCTCTGGCTTTAGAATGAAATTTCAAAAGATCTTAAGTTTAAGTTTTAACGTGTCAGCCAGGCAGCCAAAATGAATGTGAACCCCGCTCAAAGGTTCTCTGGCCTATTTATACTCACAGACATTCTCACAGTCACCCATGTGAGAATGTGAATTCACAGAAATAATGGTGCTCACACCTAACAGTGTGAGCTGTGAGCTCACAAAAATACGTTACGCTAACATTAAACGTTGTGCAAGTAGTGCACACAAATTCACGTCAGCGCCAAATAGTGCCTTTAAAGAAAGTTAAAAAGTTGAATGAAAATAGGTTTTATCAGTGATGAAAATGATCTTAAACGATCATTTAATGATTAATTAAACTGGTAGTAACTTCAAACGGCCTTTTAAACGTGTTTCTTTGGAGAGACATTGAAAAGTTTTCTTCATACAAGCAGTTGACATTTAAGTAAACAAAAGTTCTAAGCGGTCGCTAAGCAACCATGTCCCATCATGCAATTTCCAACGTGGCTGCCGGAAAAATGTGACAGTCAGTATGAAATGAAAGTAAAGTAAAATGAGGCCTTAAACACTACTGCTAAAAGGTAAAACTGACTTAAACTGATTAATTAACATGTATAAATATGATTTCAACCAGTAATCTTGCATGTCATTGCGTAACGGAGCCAAAATTCCAAGTAGAGTCGAAACTAGGTCATAACCCCGAAAATAAACAAAGTCCGTACTGTCGGTATAGAGCCGGATTGTTACAATATTATTGAAAATGTAATATTTTTATGTTTTCAGGATGTTTACCATAAAATGTGGATGGATGTAGTTGTTGTTTACTGTGTTGTTATATACACATATGTATGAGCTCAACATATTGAATAACAAGACACGGTGAAACACTTGAATCAAGGAACATGGAAAAGTTGAAAGAATGAAGAGAAGACAAAAGCTAAGTTTTTATATTTTATTTTATGTATTTCATACCATTATGTGTTTGGTAATATTGTCCATTTTTCCACCAACTCATGGTTCCATATTCCTGTTTTGTAATGATATTGTCCTGGAAGTCTTTACGTTTTGTTCATTATTATTAATTTGTTAAATACAAAGTTGATCTTCATGATCCCGAACCATCGAAGATCCTATATATACATTGTGTCGTGTATGGTTTTGGACCATGCTGGTCACCTTTGATTCTGTCTTATTGTTGTGTCAATGATACCTTACATGATAATACAGTGTACTAACTCAAATTCATCTCTGGGGATTTCAATTTATTTATTGTATATTTCTCTAAAGGGTAGATTAGATATTAAAATTGATCCTTTTTTCATTGGAATTTAGCTTACAAAGTCTATCTGCTTTTGTTCTACTTCTGTAAGGGCTAACTTTTATTCAGATGGTACACTTTCTTATATTGTATGGATATCAATGACTTTGTTTATAGTATACTTGTGTTGTAATGATCTTAGGATGTGTTTGATTTTTCTCAACTGTCAAAATTTGAATAATTTCACTGTGACTTCTTGCATTTAATGTTTGTTGCCTTGAATTGTGGGATTCATATTTGGTGTTTTCTGATGGGGTAGAATATACTTAAAAGCTTTTTATAATTTAATGCCTGCTTGCTGTGCCAATGTTTGCCTTCATATTTATATAAGAGAACCTATGCAGTCATGAAATTATTCAAATTTTACAGTTTAGAAAAACAAACTATACATGTAAATATAAGTATCCCCTGGTATTATTTTTGGAAATATATTTTCCATCATTCATTTGAGGCTACATTAGTTTTAGTAGGTTTTGTATGTTTGTTGCATCACAACAGGAACATTATTCTAGAATATACTGAAACACAGGCTGTCGGCACGGTTCTTAATAAAAAACACTTTGTATATATAGTGGTTTTTATTCAGGACCATGCAGGTTGTCTTTGTTATGAAATATTTCTGATGTTATTGTTATCCATGTTTATTGATGTTCATGAAAGGGAGATAATTCAATATTGATTTTTTCTGAATAGAAAAGATTCATACTGTATTGGCTCCCTTTGATCTATATCAATAAACTTTGTAAGTAATGTTTATTTGTTTTCAAATGTACATAAAAGATACAAATTAATAGCATCCAGATTGAATTACATGTGCAGGTTATTAATATGAAAAGATTATTATTTTCTGAAGCTACTGTATTAATGATTATTTACTTGAATTTTTATTTGGATTTTCTTTTTTTTGTTAAGCTTTGATTTTTATTGAATTTAAATTGACATGTTTATTTTATTTTGTTTGTTTTCATCGTATGCATCCTAGTTAACAATTTCAGTAAGCAACTTGACTTTTTTAAACTTTTTTTACTTTTATTTTTATTCAGATTATGGTCAATATATATTTTTGTTAGCATTCTTTATTCTACAGTTTGATAATGAATCATCACTTATTTTTGTCGTGTAAATTAATTTTTATTGTTTCTTGAAGTGTTCAACACATTCTTAGAAAAAATAATATACATTTGTAAATGTTTTGTTTTTTGAATTTTTAATTATATTTATCAATTAAAAATACTTTCTTATATAGCTTCGTATAAGTAAGTATTTTTTTTTTCAATTCAAGAAATTGTTCATTTTATTTATAAGAAGTGCAATATTTTTTTACTATTGGTATTCTAATTGTGAGTCTAAGGATATCTTAATTTATCTAATGAATTATTTATGTGTCAGTGCAAAACTAGTCTAACTTCATGTAAATAAACAAGAAAGTAGACTTGTTTTTGCACTGATCCAGCAATATTTCTTGCATTTTATGCTGTTATCATTTACTATTCATTACTTTCTCCAGGTCTCAGGTGCTGTGTTTTTCCATGTTATTTTAAAAAAACATTTTTTTGTTACACACTTTTACTATGGAATTTTGTTAACAGAATTTTTTTTTGTACTTTTGGCAAAAAACTGTGAATGGTCTTTTATAATAATACTTACATGGGAAAACCCGGACATTTGAGTTCTGAATATTGTCTATTGAAAATTCGTTCTAGAATAATGTTCATGTTGAGTTGTTCAAGCATCAATCTTAAGTCTTGGATTTTGGGATAGATTATGAGACTGCAAGGTTTGTGGAAGCTGGATATACTGGAAGTTGGTTGTGAGCCCAAGCCCCGGACGTACCGTTGATGTCACTAAGCAAGGTTGGGTGGAGTGTCGTCTGATTAGAGGGGTCATACGTAATGTTCCTGTTACCTTGTATTGGCTGGCAAATTTTAATACCTTAGACCTGAACAGTGTTGGTGGGGTTTGTAGGGATGGTAGGGAGTTGTGTGTATGGGGGGATGGAAGGGTAGGTGTGTATGGGATGGTCGGGCTGATTCATGTTGTGGGTGGGGTGAGAAATGGTGTTATCTGAAAGTATCTGAGAAAGGCTGGTGGGTATTCCATGATTTTGTGCTATCAGAAGTTTGTAATGTTGTACAGTGAGTTGTATACAAAGAGTGACTGTACAAGGGATGATCCAAAATTAGTTAGAAGGTTCATAGTCAATGTGTTTATTTGAATGTACAACTCAGTTCAGTACTTAGTTTTTACAGAAACAAAATACTTAATTGAAAATAAATTCACTAATTTCATAGGTTGGTACTATGGTACTGTAATGAATCAGTAACTACCAGGTATCCTTATCTAATAAACAAATATAGGATTGTTAAGGCAATGAATGATGTTTCAAAATTTATGGACTAAAAAGAAACATCACTCTTTGCCTAAACGATCGTATATTTGTTTATTTCAACACCGGTAGTTTCAAAATAGCGTCTAAATTTGTCCGAGATTATTTCGCAGCGAATGGCTGAGGAGTTCCGAATGTATCAATACGGACCGTTTTGGAATGTTTAGGGTAACTAAACTGGCTACAGGGATGTGTATCTCCTGTAAAGATGTGATGTGATTTAGATCATGATATCGTAGTTGTGATACAATATGTTTCATGATATAAGTAAACAATATTGAACTTGCCCTCAATAAACTTTCGTACTGGTTATGGGATAAACTGCCTAACCAATGAATCTTAAAATACGTCTTTCTGGTTTAAAGAGTAATCTCAGTACATGGTTCACAAAGTTGGCTGAGCATGACATCCAATTGTAAACAAATATGCATCAAGCGCAAGTTCAACCTTGTTTATTAATACATGTAAAATTCCAATGAAAATTTTATTATAAGAGAAGTGATAGGTTATTTATCAGAGTTCATAATGTAGATGTTCATGAGACAGTCTGTATTTATTAAGCTGCTCCTATGTAATTATTACCCTTACAGTAAGAATAACTTTCCTATTATCAAATATTTAGTCATTTTGTTTGTCTTTACATTGAGGTATTATGGTGTTTTTATTGAAATTCTACAAATTATTTTTGTTTCCAAACAGAAAGTTTATTTCATTTCACTAATTGGTCATTTGAATTGCGATTTAATTGTCGTTATTGTTCCATTATACGGTTTGGTAATACATCAGTGTGACAATGCAGCCCTAGTATTGATAGCGTACTATTTTGTTTGTTACCGAATTCAACTTGTGAGTTTGATGAATTCATTGTACATGTATATTTATATATTTTTTGTGTGACTTTACATTCGGTCTGTAGGCATAATTTGAGCATTTATTTAGTATAGATATTGGTATGAATATTTGTTAGCATGCAGCATGCTACAATTACTTCAATAACTGGCTCACAATTGAATTGGCCTTTAAGCGACTTAATGCTCTTAAAGCTTCGAAATTGAACGTCTCGTGAAGAAAATGCATAATTGTTAGAGTTGCTTTGGTTGACTAGCCTCACTGTTGGATTCATTAAGGATGAGCCACACAGTTTGTGTCTACGAGTAGTCTGTTGCTTCGAATATTTGAAGAGAAAACTCTTTGAACACTTCTTACCAAATCATTTCAGTCTAACATGACAGTTATTCTGATATGAATGTGTTCATGTTAAACTTGTATGATATTGGTGTACATGCGGTCACCACTGCATGATAAGATCATACTCATGTTTTATCTTTAATGCATTCTCTTCTTAGTGTCACATAGTTCTGATAATTTTGGATCATCCCTTGTACAGTATATCTATGAGGAGTGTTATGGTTTCATGACAAGTGTTTTTTGTCATTTATTGACAATTTTCAGACCTCTTGGTCAGTTACAGTTGTTACTGTGTACTGACTTGTATACTAGTATCTAAGTATATAAAGCTTTAGGTGAATGCTGTGTATGTATGTATGTAAAAACACATAGCCATTTTTTACATTCTGGTATACCAGCATTTTCCGCAATACATACCTTTGTATGAATTTAACATATTGGTATTTAGCGATATATTTTTTATTTCATTGAGAAATTCTTCCCTTTGCGAAATGAAAGTAGTGATAAGTCAGTTTTCCATGGCTCATTTGATTAAAACTTATGCTCCAAGAATTTAACCGATCAGGGTGCGTTCAATTGGTTGTATGGAATTTGTGTTAACATGCTCTTGAATCAAATACTTTGGGATAAGTAGTTGTAAAACAAGCATGGTCATATAGACCAAATGAGGCTAGATTCTATCTGTAGCTGTATGTAAGATTTGCAATGTTTCTGATTATTCAGCGGTGGCTGAAAAAAATGTTGTCAACTTCTATGCATGATAATTACAGTCTTGCTTCTAAAGGTTTTTGTCTTGAACATTAGGAAATTGTACAGCAATTCGCAATGTTGTAAGATCTTTAAAACCATGGATAGCAATGCTTGTCTGCACCGATCAATTCTCAACCACAGGTACCTGGAACAATTTTAACCCTGTTTATGCATTATAAAGAATGTAATGAATAAGTTGGGTAAACATTATACCTGACACCTGTGAATGATTTTTTGATACTCTGAAGTTTTCTTTTGAAATGCAGAATCAGACTTTTGTATTGATGTGAAATGTAGATTATTATATGTCTCATCTAGATATACGACATCTTAGGTCAGTCTAAGAATTTAAAAAAAGAAAGCGGTTGTCCTACATGTAACAGGTTGATTTAGCATCAAGCACTATCTCTTGTTTGTAAATTAAATCAAATTTAATTAAATTGAAATGAACTGAATTAAATTGAATTAAATCGAATTGATTTGAATTGATTTGTATTTTATTCAATTTGATTTAAGTTTGAGTTTAAGGTTGAATTAAATTTAAATTTAACTCAGTTTCTTAATTTAAAGATTTCATTGGTCAAGTGGTCTAAGCTGCTGGATCATGATCTTAAGATCCTTCTCTGCTGTGTGTTTAATGTTGACTGATAGGATTGTTTGCTTAGGTTACAGTTTGATTTTTTTCCAAAATATATTTAATCAGCCACCTTTTTTTGCATACTTAACAAGGTAATTTTACCTCATTTGATATGTTGGAGTGGTAACGTGGGCATTGATTGCTCATAGACATTGGATTGTCTATGGTTTTGCCTCTTACTTTCTGATAGCTACCAGCATATCTTTTGAGAAGTGCAAAGTTTTTTTTGCCAAGTAGCAGCATTAAGTTAGGATATTTCATTTTGTATAATTAGGTAGAAGTCAAACTTTTAGATTCCACATATTTTTCCTATATAATTTTTTCATGATATCATTTAGTTTTATGTTTCATGGCTGGTATGTTTGGCGCATTAAACTCACAGCAGAAAAGGACCAAAAGATAAAGATCCAACAGTTTCTACCACTTGTTAATAATGGAGTGTATTTACTATACTAAAGAAATTCAAATTATTATTCATTCTGTAGGAATTTCAAATAAACGATCATTATAAAACTAATTAATATATGAATTTTAATGGATAAAGCATAATAAAATTTACATGACTTGCTGGATTTTTTTATTCATAAAATGTTACAAAATTTAGGAACCTGAGCCTAAGGTGTTGGCATGGAATGTGCTAATTTTTACTGTTGACAGTTTTTTTTTAATTCATCACATGTGATGTTAAGAATAGTTTATGTATTGAGTTTGGAAGAAGAAAGTTAGATTGGGATCTAGGTATCTAAGTAACTCTTTGATTGGGTTCGGATGACATGAGGTTGGTGGGGTGCTATGTATCTAAGAAACTCTTCAATTGGGTTTGGTCGAGGATAGTTGGGTGGGGTGCTAGGTATCTAAGAAACTCTTCAATTGGATTCGGTAGAGGAGAAGTGCGTGGGGTACTTGGTATCTAAGAAACTCTTTAATTGGATTCAAAAGAGGAGAGATTAGTGGGGTGCTAGGTTCCTAAGGAACTCTTCAATTGGGTTTAGAAGAGGAGAGATGGGAGGGGTGCTAGGTATCTAAGAAACTCTTCATTTGGATTCGGTAGAGAAGAGGTTGGTGGGGTGCTAGGTTTCTAAGAAACTCTTCAATTGAGTTCGGTCAAGGAGAGGTGGTTGGGGTGATTGGTGCCCAAGTAACTCTTTGATTGGATTTGAACCAGGAGCGATGGGTTGGGTGCTGGGAATCTAACAAACCCTTCAATTGGGTTGGGTGTTAGGTTTCTTAGAAACTTTTCCATAAGGTTTGGAGGAGGAAAGATGGATGGGGTGTTTTGATATCTACGAAACAGTTTAATAGTGCATCTTAACACAACTGTCTATTTTGCTTGTGTGTATAAGTTTAGTTCATATTATACATGTATGTTGAAGTCTCAATTAATGATCTTGACAAAATTTACAGAATTTATTTCGTTTGATAAAAAAGCCCATTACATTTATCAAAATCAATTAACAACTTATATGACTAGCTGTAAACATTTTGGATGCATAGATTTCTAACCGTATAAAAAATTTCAGTTGCTTCTTACGGAAATACTCAAAATAATGAACTTAATCTATGTTTACTTGTGTGGTACTGAATGCTTGTAGTTGGTTAAATGGTCTGACTTGACCAGGTCTCATACTTTGTGCAGAGTTTGAGTATTTTCAGTACACTCAGTTACTTTCAAGATTTCATTGGTCAAGTGGTCCAAGATGCTTGATCATGATCTTTTGATTCTTTTCTGCTGTGAGTTTGATATAGACAGAATCATTAAGTTTTTATTTGATAGGATTGTTTGCTTAGGTTTCAGTTTAAGTTCTTACCAAAATATATTTTATCAGCCTCCTTTTTTTGCATACTAAACAAGGTCAGTTTACCTCATTTGATATGTTGGAGTGGTAATGTTGGCATTGATTGTCCATAGACATTGGATTGTCTATGGTTTTGCCTCTTACTTTCTGATAGCTACCAGCATATCTTTTGAGAGGTGCACAGTTTTTTATGTGTAGTTATATAAATAGCATTTACTTTAGATTTTTTGCATTGTATTTTCGTATTATGTGGAATCAAATTTAAGGTCAAAATACCCCATTGGATATGTTGGAGTGGTAATGTGGGCATTGATGTCCATAGACATTGGATTGTCTATGGTTTTGCCTCTTACTTTCTGATAGCTACCTGCATATCTTTTGGGAAATGCAGAGTTTTTTTTGCCAAGTTGCTGCATTTAGTTAGGATATTTCATTTTGTGTTATTAGGTAGAAGTCAAACTTTTAGATTCCACATATTTTTCCTTGATATTTTTTCTTGATATCATTTAGTTTTATGTTTCATGGCTGGTATGTTAGATGCATTAAACTCACAGCAGAGAAGGACCAAAAGATCATTATTTAACATCTTAGACCACTTGATCAATGAAATCTTGTTAGTTGTTGAGTATATTAAAAATACTCAAACTTGGCACAGAGTTTGAGACCTAGTCAAGAGTTCGTGTGATAGTTTATACTTGTCATTTTTATGCATCAGACAACTTGGTCAGATTTCATGTTTGTTAAAGTTCATATTGCATATTGAATTTCTTATATTCTTTCTTAACAATACCATATTTAACTAAATTGATCTGGAACCTTTAAAAAGTAAAAAGTCTCAAAGAGACAATCATTCTTCCACATGTGGGGAAGCATTGTGATGGAAGATTCTAGCTTGTATTGGAATAGGTTGGTGTAGATAACTAAGTAAGATATCGTATCTATGGTCAAATATATGTATATTATATATTTATATATCTTTTTACAAACATCCAATAGGAAGAGATTGTCCAGAAAAATATAGTAACAGGACCTGTTTCTCCCCTCAGTTTTATGTCTACTTTTAATCTTGAATGTGTTCCCTCTGTTAGATTTCAAAATCAAAGCACTTGTTAAATATTGATAAAATTTAGTAAGAATGTTTTTGTTCAATTATTTAATACCTTACAGTTTATGCTGTTGATTGTTAAAATCATGCATCAGGATTTAATATACATTTTATTGAAATATTGCCTTAGATTTATAAATTTACTCCTGTTTCTATATTTTTTTTCAAATTAGGCTATTCATTGACTAAATTATGGAGAATAGTGTTGTAATAGATAAATGTAGCTTATTTTTATAGTTTTTATAACATTTACAAGGTATAAAGGCCCAAATCTACAATATTGACCCATTATATATAGTATTCTATAGTCTTGATATACTGTTAGGTTTTAATTATCATTATCTGCATCCATAGTATGCATGGTTAATTGAATTCAGGTTATCTCCCTTGTATCAGGTAAAAAGAATATTTTATTTTCTGTTGATAATACTCCCAGTAAGAAACTACAGTTTTGTTGTGTGGAAACCTCGGTCAGAAATTATTTTAAGTGAGTTATTCTGAACTATTCTGTAATAGTTGGGGTTCATTTACTATGGTGATTACTATGATAATGTTTGTAATTGACATTTTCCATTGTTCTGTACACTTGGAAATTGTTGATGTTGGTGCTGTAGGTCGGCCCAGGTCTCTTGCTCCATGAAACTCTATTTCATATATAATGTATGAATTAGAGTATCATCTAGCTAGTGACCTGTCCGTGTAAGTACAAGCACTGGTATAGGGTGCAAATTATATAACTTACGACAACACCTCATGGATTTCAAATAGTGTACAGTAGGTCTTATGCTTCCCAAGGAGGTATATTTCTGGTCAACAATGGCTTGGAGTTCACAAATTACTGTGCAGCATATTGTTGTATGGAAGAGTGGGATTCTGTTTTGTCGTTTACTTACAAAGTCATGGTATGATACTGTATTTACTCTAGTAACATATAAACCTGATACATTGTAGCCTTATCCATATAATACTCATTTTGCCATAATTGACTGAATGGCAATAGTGCCTCTTTTGTCAAATATATATGGTTTAGGAAAGCATAGTTGTAGAAAATGTCATGACCCATGTTTTTATGCCTACATTTGATCTTAAATGTGTTCCTTTTTTGTAAATTTTAAAAATCAAAGCACTGGCTAAATTATTACTAAAACTGTTAAAGTAGGAAAGCTTTTGTATCAAACTTTTAACTTATTTTCTTTTTGTCTTTACAATTTACTTGATTTTTGATAAATTGAATACTCTGTATAAATGAAGAAAATAGAGAATAGATTTATGTACTGACTGACCAGTATTGTAAAGAAAACATTGAATAACTTGTTAGTAAAAACAAAGTGTGCCTCTATGACTAAACCCATGAAAATCATGATTTACTGTAAAAACAGATTAATAAATTACTACTGATCCAATGTTTTTATAAAAGAGTAAAGTCATATTCTTTAAATACAGTAAGCACTCTATAGTATGACCCATACTTTTGTTGTAATTTTTGTAAGTAATTTATTAATTAATATGTAATTAAGAAGTCATGCAATCAATGCCATCACTCCAGTTCCAATATTGTTTAACCTGTATTTACAATGCAAAAATAGTTGACTGTGTGTAAATAAATGGCGAAGGTTTCTATAATTTCTTATGGTCACTTCACTGAGTACACTCGTAGGTGGTATAGTGTACTAAATTTGTCATATTCCTTACTCTGATTGCACTAAATGTGCACTCCCCCCTCAATACTTTGATGGCACTTTGATGCCACTTAACCCAGATGATTATGCCTTCTTTGACTGATTGAAGATTTATACTTCAAGATTTATACCGAAACAAAATAAATGATAGTCATATACATACATTTGAATGTATCAAACAACATAATTTTCGTATTATTGTCAGCTTAGTTTTTCCATCTTTTGGTTTATGATATTTGGGAAATTAGAAACTAAATAGTTTTTAAAATATATTTATACATTATACATGTGAAAAACACTAATCATGCTTAATAATAATGCTCCAAAATAGATCATATAAAATAGAAAAAAAATGTATAGATAAATGAAAAAAAATAAATAAAAATACAAATGATCCAAGCAAGTATAAGAAGAAAAAAAAGATCGATCATTGATAATATTATACAATTGAAACTATATTTACAGAATAATATACCAGATAACCTGGTAAAAGATCTATAATCCGAGCAATCTAGTGAAGGACCCAGGTAACTCTGGGGGGATAGCTAGATCGGAAGATTCCGAGCAATCTAGTGAAGGACCCAGGTAACTCTGGGGGGATAGCTAGATCGGAAGATGTCATTGTATTGTTAAGATGTTATAATGTTAATTTATAAATTCAAATGAAAGATGAATCATTGATAATATACAATTGAAACTATAGAATAATATACCAGATAACCTGGTGAAAGATCTACATTCCGAGCAATCTAGTGAAGGACCCGGGTAACTCTGGGGGGATAGCTAGATCGGAAGATGTCATTGTATTGAGTATTGTTTAGATGTTAGTTACATTTATAATGTTCATTGTTAAATTCAAATGAAATCCTATTCATTATTTATGTAAATTTGCTAGAAATATGTACTTTTGTACATTATATTTGTATATCAGAGTTGACTGAAATGTTAACAATGTATTATCATTGTAACAAATACTTAATTATGTTGTTTTATACTTTTAAGTGTATGTATTGATAGATATATCATTTAAAAAGTTTCTTAGTAATTGTAAGCTTTCATGTGTCACTGCAGGTCATACCCTTCTATGAAATTTGTATAAGATTATTATTAGGTGAAGCTGTTGGTCTCTTGTTGAAGGTTAATCTATGTGAGTCAGTTAGGTGAACCACACCCCATGGTCATATCTATGATTACAAGTATTCCCATGTAACTAAGCTTAACCATAGTCACATGTATGATCTGGTTTTAAGGGTTATTCTTAGAGAGCTGGTTAGGTGAACCACCTCCCATGGTCAAGTATATGATAACAAGCATTTCCATGTGGCTAAACTTTACCATAAGCACAATGTTTACTAAGTTTTGTATTGTAGATAGAGGTTTATATAAAATGAACAGTCATGTGTATGGCTTTGATAATGATGACTTTGATGTATCTACTGTTTATTGTTTTGATTAAATGATGATACTATACTATCGACAATTTATTTATTTGAATAGATTTGAATTAGGATTTTTGTTGTTTTTATTTTTTGTACATTTGAACATGGGTTTGATAATGGTGATTTTTACATACCCTTAATTGCATCCATACTGTAGTATAGTAATAATAGGAAGAATTTCAAAAGAAATTTTTGGTTTTTGTCCATTTTATTATGACACATTAAATATTGTAATGCTATGTTGTGCGATAGATTTACTTAAATATGTTCAATGTTTTCTATACAGTTTTGGTCAGCTGTACATAGAATATCTCATTTCTTCGTCGTTAAGTCAGTGTTTTTTCACGACTATGAAATGTGAGTTACTCTATTTTCTAAGTTATATTTGTTGCGAAATCAGTACAAAATTATCTTGTGCCATCTATGAATGACTCTTGTAATTTAGATTTTATATGGTTGCGTTATAGATGTTAGATATACCTCATCGTAGCTTTGTTTATACTTAGAACATTTAATAAATCCACAGGAGCTTGACATTTATAGTTTCCCTCCTTCTTATAATACAAACTAGTTTAAATTATAAGAAGGAGAGAGTCTTTCAAACTATGATACAGAATGCCTAGCTTTTGTGATAAATCTAAGTTGATTATGTAGTATTTTTCCTGATTGCACTGGTTTTGAAATGATCGACAGTAACATAAACTGAGGCTTTATATTTATTATTTTGGTTGATACAAGTTTGTAGCAACTAGCCTAACTCCTATAACATGGTAACTTTATATTGATATGATTATTATTCTAGTATGAGGTAATTAGTTTAATGTCTCAATAAACTTTTCGGAGATCTAGAAAATATTCAGCTATTCCAAAGAACATAATTTTTTGAACCTGGTTACTTTACTTCGGAGCTTTTTTTCAGTACTTGGGGAAGGGGCATTGGGCCTTTTTATATATAGAACATTTGGGGAAATTTTATCGCTATTTCATAGAAAGGGGAACAAAATATCCAAGGTAAACTCCAAATTTGGGGAAAACTGCATGATTTCAAAGAAATTTCAAGAGGGGAAGGCAACTGTTAACGGCCCCTGTTATATAAGGAAAAAAAGGCCTGTACTTTGTTTTTCTACATCAGCATTTTCTGTTACAGGCTAAAACAACAGCTACTTCCCAAATTGTGTCGTTTCCATCTCTGAACTGATTCTATTAAATAAAACTTAATTGACTTTATGAGATTTGACCAGATTGTTTTTGCTGAGAACTATTGAGTAATAAGTGCTTTTAAGTACATGATAGTGAATAACTTTACAGCCAGATACTCGAATACTGCTATGAATTAATTAACATATTCAATTCATTTCCATCTCTCAGCTGATCTTTGTTGATCTATAAATTACAGCATAATTATAATGTAATATTTGGCCTGATTATTTTGCTGAAACTTATAGAATTCATTAAGTATATATATTATGATTTTACAGCTAGAAATTATATTCAAACAATTGCTTTAAATCAGTATTCTTTGGTTTCATACTTACATTTGGAATTTGTCAGGATCATTTCTTGAGACTTCGGTATATAGAATAATTTGATCGCTAGATTTTTACATTTCTATATAAGTAAGCAGCCTATTTTATCAAGATATGGGTTTGAAAAGGGTTTCAAATGAATGCTATGTCTGACTGCCTAGAGTTTAAATGTCTATATTAGTTCAACACAACTTCCATGATTGTTTTATGAGCAATGGGGTTTATTAGCTCGTATGTTTATTCAGCAGTAAAATAATTGAAACTTAAAATTTGCTTTCTGCCTATCATAGAAATTTAATTGATAGTTTAGATGACTTCGGCTAAGTTAATACATGTACGCTTGCATGATTTTTATTTAATAGGTTAATATTTTATAATATTGATATATTCATAGTTCTCGCATTAAAACTTTAAACTTTGAGTGTTGATAAAATTACATTAAAGAGGTTTAGACGGCTGTAACATGCAAATTTAACGATTAAGGTTATAAAATTGTATACTAGGTCTTAAAATATAATCTTTGTTCTGTAAGTGTTTCTTTTAGGGATTTAGAGTAAAAAAAACCAAGTTTAATGAGATAAATCTCGGGAACATTTGATAATAATAATTATGACCTTGAAAAGTTTGTCAAGGTGAACTTTTGGACTATACATGTAGTATATACCTTAGAAAACTAATTGACTAGTTGGTTTCAAGATGTACTAAAAATATAAAAATGTTTTAAATAAGTTTTTTATGCATTTTATGGCTTTTTTCATATAAAAAAATGAGAGTAAGATTGCGATGAACAGTTAGTTATTACAGACTTACTTCAGAAAAAGCTAAATATTTATAGAAAAATGTAGAATCACCTGGTTTCCATAAAACTTTAGGCAGATGTAATTAACACAATAAAATGGTGAAATGTGATGTTGAAATAATCTTATTCAGTACAGTATACAAAATAGATATGATCTTTACCTATCAAGGAAAATTAGCTTAACTTAATTACGTACTTAAATATTTAATACGGTATATTTTCCCATATTTTACTTTAAAATCTAACTTAATTTTTTCTGGGTGTTTTTTTTTTTTGGAACAACAGCATGGGAATCAAAATTGATGATGTCATTTTTGATCTGGTAGATTTTTTCAACATTTGACTAATGTAATTGGTCTCATTTTGTGACACTTGGAATTATGTCACAAAAGTGCTTGGTTTGAGGAATGCTCTTATAGAGCATGATATTAGTGTATAATCTACATTTCACATCAATATATTCTGATTTAACTCTGTGTTTCAACACTGAGTAGGTACGTTGTATCTAGACAATGGTCTCAGTTCATGGGCCTAGTGCATTAAACAACAAATTCTGTTCTTTAATGTACTGAGATTCAGGGACTGAAACCATTGGCTACCCCCCCCCCCCTGTCTATTGATGGTTGGTTTGGATTTAACTCTTTGTTACAACACAATGTACAACATTACAAACTTCTGGTAGTATAAAATCATGGAAATGCCACCACCTTTCTCAGAGAACTCAGAGAAGCATCATTTTAAACCCTTCCCCACATGAACACCCACCTCTCATGCATGCTCCCTTTCGCCTCTCGGACCACCCTCTCCTTATCAACCCCCTATGAATTTCGCTGGCACTGTTTGGGTCACCCAGTCTGCAAGGTACTTGAACATTATGTATGCCAAAACCCCTCCAGGATATTTCCGGTCAGGCTTTGGCACGTTCTCAGCCCATGTGATATCAGCACCACGGGAAGGGCCTAGCACGCGGGTTCATGTATCTCAACCTAAGGTATTGAAGGGGGAAGCAAACTTTGTTGGTATCATGGTCTCTCTCGAGGTCCATGGCTAAGGAGTTAAGGGTTTTCTCTCAGGGTACATGGCTAAGGGGTTAAGGGTTTTCTTTTATCATTTTTTCCTTTTTTTATTATTTTTGTGTATGAGTTGTGTGATATATTGTATTCAAATGTTTTGTATTTAATTATTTTACATGTAATCATTACCAAGTACTCTTTTTTTGTTCTTTTTTCTTTTTACAGGAAAGCATCATTTGGTATCAACACAAGAACATCACATGGAATGATGGCAGAGTATGGTATGAAGAAAGAAGACATGGACTCTATATTGATGTGAGTTTTTTTTTATTTTGTTTATGTTTTCATATTGAGTTTTATTATGCTTCTTATAACTTTGACATTATTTATGACTCTATTTATTTCATTTATTCGTTCATTCGTTCGTTCGTTCCTTTGTTCGTTCATTCGTTCATGTGTTCATTCGTTCATTCATTCATTCATTCATTCATTCATTCATTCATTCATTCATTCATTCATTCATTCATTCATTCATTCATTTATTTATTTTTATTTATATTTTCATACTGTGTTTTATACTGTGCTTCTTATTTAACTTTGACATTATTTATGACTATTTATTTCATTAATTCGTTCATTCATTGGTTCATGCGTTCATTCGTTCATGCGTTTATGCGTTTATACATTCATTCGTTCATTCGTTCATTCGTTCATTCATTCATTCATTTATTTATTTATTTATTTTTATTTATATTTTCATACTGTGTTTTATATTGTGCTTCTTATTTAACTTTGACATTATTTATGACTATTTATTTTATTTATTTGTTCCTTCGTTCTTTCGATCATGCGTTTTTGCGTTCATGCGTTTATGCGTTAATGCGTTCATGTGTTTTTGCGTTCATGCGTTCAGCGTTCATGCGTTCATTCGTTCATTCGTTCATTCATTCATTCATTTATTCATTTATTTATTTATTTTTATTTATATTTTCATACTGTGTTTTATATTGTGCTTCTTATTTAACTTTGACATTATTTATGAATATTTATTTCATTTATTTGTTCATTCGTTCGTTTGTTCGTTCATGCGTTTTTGCGTTCATGCGTTAATGCGTTCATGTGTTTTTGCGTTCATGCGTTCAGAGTTCCAGCGTTCATGCGTTCATTCGTCCATTCGTTCATTCATTCATTCATTCATTCATTCATTCATTCATTTATTCATTCATTCATTCATTCATTCATTCATTCATTCATTCATTCATTCATTCATTCATTCATTCATTCATTCATTTATTTATTTATTTTTTATTTTATGTTTTTCTTTTCTGTAAATAACATTTTTTTTATTTGTTATTTAAGCGTTAGATTTTTTTTTCTATTTTCGACTTTTACATTTATTTATTCTTATGTATTCTAATTGTAATGTAAACAAAATACACTTCACAATTTTATTGGTTTTTTTTGTCATTTATTAACAACATGCACTTTTGTTATGATTTCAAGTTTTTTTATTTACAACTTAATATGCCTTTGTTATGTGTTTTGTGTTTTCTTATATATGCAATGAGTGCTTTTATTTAAGGTTTAAGGGTTTTTCGAATTTTAGTGATGTGTACTTCTTTTTAATGTTTGAGGGGTTTTCTAATATTAGCAACATGTACTTCTATCTAAGGTTTTAGGGTATTTTCTTATATTAGCAACATGTACTTCTATCTAAGGTTTTAAGATATTTTCTTATATTAGCAGCATGTACTTCTATTCAAGGTTTTACGGTATTTTATTATATTAGCAACATGTACTTCTATTTAAGGTATTTTCTTTTATTAGCAACATGTACTTCTATTTAAGGTTTTAGGGTATTTTCTTATATCAGCAACATGTACTTCTATGTAAGGTTTTAGGGTATTTTCTTATATTAGCAACATGTACTTCTATTTAAGGTTTTAGGGTATTTTCTTATATTAGCAACATATACTTCTATTTAAGGTTTTAGGGTATTTTCGTATATTAGTAACATATACTTCTATTTAAGGTTTTAGTGTATTTTCTTATATTAGCAGCATGTACTTATATTTAAGGTTTTAAGGTATTTTCTTATATTAGCAACATGTACTTCTATTTAAGGTTTTAGGGTATTTTCTTATATTAGCATCTGTTACTTCTGTTCCTGGTGTTAGGGTATTTTCTTATATAAGCAACATGTACTTCTATTTAAGGTTTTAGGGTATTTTCTTATATTAGCAGCATGTACTTCTATTCAAGGTTTTAGGGTATTTTCTTATATTAGCAGCATGTACTTATATTTAAGGTTTTAAGGTATTTTCTTATATTAGCAGCATGTACTTATATTTAAGGTTTTAAGGTATTTTCTTATATTAGCAACATGTACTTCTATTTAAGGTTTTAGGGTATTTTCTTATATTAGCATCTGTTACTTCTGTTCCTGGTGTTAGGGTATTTTCTTATATAAGCAACATGTACTTCTATTTAAGGTTTTAGGGTATTTTCTTATATTAGCAGCATGTACTTCTATTCAAGGTTTTAGGGTATTTTCTTATATTAGCAGCATGTACTTATATTTAAGGTTTTAAGGTATTTTCTTATATTAGCAACATGTACTTCTATTTAAGGTTTTAGGGTATTTTCTTATATTAGCATCATGTACTTATATTCATGGTTTAAAGGTATTTTCTTAGATTAGCAACATGTACTTCTATTTAAGATTTTAGGGTATTTTCTCTTATATAAGCAACATGTACTTCTATATAAGGTTTTAGGGTATATTCTTATATTAGCAACATGTACTTAAATCAAAGGTTTAGGATATTTTCTTATATAAGCAACATGTACTTTTATGTAAGGTTTTAGGGTATTTTCTTATGTTAGCAACATGTACTTCTATTTAAGGTTTTAGGGTATTTTCTTATGTTAGCAACATGTACTTCTATTTAAGGTTTTAGGGTATTTTCTTATATTAGCAACATGTACTTCTATTCCAGGTTTTAGGGTATTTTCTTATATTAGCAACATGTACTTCTATTTAAGGTTCTAGGGTATTTTCTTTTATTAGCAACATGTACTTCTATTTAAGGTTCTAGGGTATTTTCTCTTATATTAGCAACATGTACTTCTATTTAAGGTTCTAGGGTATTTTCTTATATTAGCAACATGTACTTCTATTCCAGGTTTTAGGGTATTTTCTTATATTAGCAACATGTACTTCTATCCAAGGTTTTAGGGTATTTTCTTATATTAGCATCATGTACTTATATTCAAGGTTTTAAGGTATTTTCTTATATTAGCAACATGTACTTCTATTTAAGATTTTAGGGTATTTTCTCATATAAGCAACATGTACTTCTATATAAGGTTTTAGGATATATTCTTATATTAGCAACATGTACTTAAATCAAAGGTTTAGGAAATTTTCTTATATAAGCAACATGTACTTCTATTTAAGGTTTTAGGGTATTTTCTTATGTTAGCAACATGTACTTCTATTTAAGGTTCTAGGGTATTTTCTTATATTAGCAACATGTACTTCTATTCCAGGTTTTAGGGTATTTTCTTATATTAGCAACATGTACTTCTATCCAAGGTTTTAGGGTATTTTCTTATATTAGCAACATGTACTTTTATGTAAGGTTTTAGGGTATTTTCTTATATTAGCAACATGTACTTCTATTTAAGATTTTAGGGTATTTTCTTATATTAGCAACATGCACTTCTATTCCAGGTTTTAGGGTATTTTCTTATATTAGCAACATGTACTTCTATCTAAGGTTTTAGGGTATTTTCTTATATTAGCAACATGTACTTCTATTTAAGGTTTTAGGGTATTTTCTTATATTAGCAACATGTACTTTAATCAAAGGTTTTAGGTAATTTTCTTATATTAGCAACATGTACTTTTATGTAAGGTTTTAGGGTATTTTCTTATATTAGCAACATGTACTTCTATTTAAGGCATTTTCTTATATTAGCAACATGTACTTCTATTCCAGGTTTTAGGGTATTTTCTTATATTAGCAATGTGTACTTTTATATTATAAGGTTTTAGTTTTTTTATATCAGTAACACATACTTTATATTTTACAATTTAAATAAACACTTGGTCACTGAATTGCTTTATTGTTTAACTTATTTGGAACCACTGACCCACCTGTTCTATATTGGTTATTTATGAACTTACTACATTGGAGGAGATATCAAGTATCAGGAAAATACCAAGTTGTAAGATGTAAAAAGATAAAAGATTCCGTGAATAGATTATGAAAATCTTTGGGTCCAGGGTATGACAGAAAACTGCTTCCAGCTGTGGCATCCCATTTATGGATGTGGGAAAGTGAGGCTGCCCTTTACCACAGTTGCCTCTAGGTACATGTTGCTTATGAAAAAGCTGCTTTAACCAGCTTTAAGTTAGGAATAGAATGCATGTTATAAATAATGTCTGAATTTTTATTGTTTTTTATGTATATTATAATTATAATGTATAACAAGTTTATGTATCAACTGAACCTTATCCTTGCGTAATAATAAGTTACTGCCCTTTATACCTCAGGTTTAGGTTTTTTCTTGTCTTAAGCCTTATTATCAAATAAGTCATCTTTTTTAATAAAACCTTCTATGATATGATACTATAGTTTAAGAGCATAATAGGATAAATAACCGTAATATCTAGCTAAATGTAGAATTACTGTCTTGTATTTACCATTCAATGAATAATTATATAAATAAAGCCAATGGAATACATGCTTTAATTTACATAAAATTGAAATTTGATTTTGTATGAGAATGTAATTTTTTACTCTTTACACCACCAGGGTTAAAAATGTGGCTTGAACAACGTTTCTAAATAATTTTCATGTCTTGGACTTTAACCATAATACATGTAGTTCATTTATAGTTGTCAGGAATATTTTAAGTATTTAAAATTATTAGACATTAAATGCATAAGTTGATCAATGATAATGAAAGTAGGCCTATGGTACATTATTATTAAATTCTGAACATAGTTTTTAGAGACAGATAGTTGCATTTAATAAGGTTTATGAATATGACTTGTTAGGACTTTGATTAATTAGTTTAACTTCATTGATTAAAATAATGAATACTTTGGGTAATATATTTATACTAGACATTTAACAGGTTAAACAGGATACAGATATAGGGTAAAATGTAATTTCTTTAATTCGATGTGACATCAGAGAGAAGAAAATAATTAAAAACTACCATTTTGATTAACAGATTTTATACATTGAACATAGTTTGGAAGATAGCTACAAATGGCCTCTCCTTCTAAGTGGAACAGTCCGCGGGCCTCAGAGCTGGATGAACGCCGAGCTGAGGGGGTTGTAAGAGTTGCCTGGTATTACAAAAATGGGTTCAATAGCATGTCAACTAAACTCAGATTGTGAGCTCTATGACTCATAGTACAGTGTGTGGGATTTGTGAACATAGTGGTTGTTAAAATTATATCATCATTTTGTTGTTACAAGCATTTAGAAAACATAGTTTTACTGTAACTGAACAATGTTTAACCTTTCTTCTTGCTATATAGGTTAAAAAAAAGTGAGATGGATATAGGAACACTTTCCTCCTTTGGTGAATGATAAATGTTTTGAATTCTTATGATAAAACTATTAGAAGATAAATACTTGATGGAATATTTTTAACTACATTTTTTGAACTTCATTTATTGAAACTATATTAAAATTTGAACATTTATCTATGTATTGAGATTTTGTATGTAAGATCTTGGATATTAACCAATGGTTTAAGGTTAAAATATTAACTACTTGAAAATCATTTATTTATGTTATTGGGGTTCCATATTATTAAGGATTTGAGCATTCATTTATAATCTACATCAATATGACTTGTAATTATAATGTTAAGGTTCTAAATATCTACAGCTTTAGCATTTGTCTATGAATTTAAGTGTACTATAATAATAAGTAGCTTTAATTTGAATTGATAAAAATGGACTTTCAGGGCTTTGATTAATATTAGTAAGAGTTTATAGATAGAATTGATTAAAGTAAATAGATCTGTTTGGGCTATATAACAATACATGAAATTTTACAGATTAAGCAGGAAAAAGATAATCTCTTAAATGTAATTTCTTTATTTTGAATTAACTGCAGATGGAAGAAAATAATTGAAAACTACCATTTTGATTAACAGATTTTATACATTGAACATAGTTTGGAAGATAGCTACAAATGGCCTCTCCTTCTAAGTGGAACAGTCCGCGGGCCTCAGAGCTGGATGAACGCCGAGCTGAGGGGGTTGTAAGAGTTGCCTGGTATTACAAAAATGGGTTCAATAGCATGTCAACTAAACCGTGAGCTCTATGACTCATAGTACAGTGTGTGGGATTTGTGAACATAGTGGTTGTTAAAATTATATCATCATTCTGTCTTTGTTCAGAACTAGGAAATTTATTTATAGTTGGTTTAATTTTTCTTTATTATTGTTTAGGATTAATGAACACAGTCATTTAGATTCTCATCAGTAAAGAGATTATAAGTTAATTTACTTTCATTTCTTCTTGTTAAGCTGATTAAACTCTATCAACAGATGAATAATTAAAGCTATGAAGAATACTTTCACAAGCACTTAGTTTTTTATCTTAAGTTTGTGTTTCTTACTTCAACATCATGTTTTGTAAAGATTTAAGTGTTTCTTATATTAAACTTATCTTCAAGCTGCAAATTTATAGTACTTGGTGTTTGATATATGGTTGTTTTGGGTATGGCTATTCTGGAAGCCATACTTACTAACAATTCTTTAGTTTGTTTTTGAGTTTATCTTAAGGAAGCATAATTTATAGTTCTTAGTGTTAAGGCGGTAAGGGTATGCAAGTATCAGGAAAATACCAAGTTGTAAGATGTAAAAAGATAAAAAGATTCCGTGAATAGATTATGAAAATCTTTGGGTCCAGGGTATGACAGAAAACTGCTTCCAGCTGTGGCATCCCAGTTATGGATGTGGGAACGTGAGGCTGCCCTTTACCACAGTTGCCTCTAGGTACATGTTGTTTATATATGAAAAAGCTGCTTTAACCAGCTTTAAGTCAGGAATTAAGAATGCATGTTATAAATAATGTCTGAATTTTTATTGTTTTTTATGTATATTATAATTATAATGTATAACAAGTTTATGTATCAACTGAACCTTATCCTTGCGTAATATTAAGTTACTGCCCTTTATACCTCAGGTTTAGGTTTTTTCTTGTCTTAAGCCTTATTATCAAATAAGTCATCTTTTTTAATAAAACCTTCTATGATATGATACTATAGTTTAAGAGAATCATAGGATAAATAACTGTAATATCTAGCTAAATGTTGAATTACTGTCTTGTATATACCATTCAATGAATAATTATATAAATAAAACCAATGGAATACATGCTTTAATTTACATAAAGTTGAAATTTGATTTTGTATGAGAATGTAATTTTTTACTCTTTACACCACCAGGGTTAAAAATGTGGCTTAAACAAAGTTTCTAAATAATTTTCATGTCTTGGACTTTAACCATAATACATGTAGTTCATTTATAGTTGTCAGGAATATTTTAAGTATTTAAAATTATTAGACATTAAATGCATAAGTTGATCAATGATAATGAAAGTAGGCCTATGGTACATTATTATTAAATTCTGAACATAGTTTTTAGAGACAGATAGTTGCATTTAATAAGGTTTATGAATATGACTTGTTAGGACTTTGATTAATTAGTTTAACTTCATTGATTAAAATAATGAATACTTTGGGTAATATATTTATACTAGACATTTAACAGGTTAAACAGGATACAGATATAGGGTAAAATGTAATTTCTTTAATTCGATGTGACATCAGAGAGAAGAAAATAATTAAAAACTACCATTTTGATTAACAGATTTTATACATTGAACATAGTTTGGAAGATAGCTACAAATGGCCTCTCCTTCTAAGTGGAACAGTCCGCGGGCCTCAGAGCTGGATGAACGCCGAGCTGAGGGGGTTGTAAGAGTTGCCTGGTATTACAAAAATGGGTTCAATAGCATGTCATCTAAACTCAGATTGTGAGCTCTATGACTCATAGTACAGTGTGTGGGATTTGTGAACATAGTGGTTGTTAAAATTATATCATCATTTTGTTGTTACAAGCATTTAGAAAACATAGTTTTACTGTAACTGAACAATGTTTAACCTTTCTTCTTGCTATATAGGTTAAAAAAAAGTGAGATGGATATAGGAACACTTTCCTCCTTTGGTGAATGATAAATGTTTTGAATTCTTATGATAAAACTATTAGAAGATAAATACTTGATGGAATATTTTAACTACATTTTTTGAACTTCATTTATTGAAACTATATTAAAATTTGAACATTTATCTATGTATTGAGATTTTGTATGTAAGATCTTGGATATTAACCAATGGTTTAAGGTTAAAATATTAACTACTTGAAAATCATTTATTTATGTTATTGGGGTTCCATATTATTAAGGATTTGAGCATTCATTTATAATCTACATCAATATGACTTGTAATTATAATGTTAAGGTTCTAAATATCTACAGCTTTAGCATTTGTCTATGAATTTAAGTGTACTATAATAATAAGTAGCTTTAATTTGAATTGATAAAAATGGACTTTCAGGGCTTTGATTAATATTAGTAAGAGTTTATAGATAGAATTGATTAAAGTAAATAGATCTGTTTGGGCTATATAACAATACATGAAATTTTACAGATTAAGCAGGAAAAAGATAATCTCTTAAATGTAATTTCTTTATTTTGAATTAACTGCAGATGGAAGAAAATAATTGAAAACTACCATTTTGATTAACAGATTTTATACATTGAACATAGTTTGGAAGATAGCTACAAATGGCCTCTCCTTCTAAGTGGAACAGTCCGCGGGCCTCAGAGCTGGATGAACGCCGAGCTGAGGGGGTTGTAAGAGTTGCCTGGTATTACAAAAATGGGTTCAATAGCATGTCAACTAAACCGTGAGCTCTATGACTCATAGTACAGTGTGTGGGATTTGTGAACATAGTGGTTGTTAAAATTATATCATCATTCTGTTGGTACTAGCATTTAGACAACATAGTTTTACTGTAACTGAACAATATTTAACCTTTCTTCTTGCTATATAGGTTAATAAAAAAGTGAGATGGATATAGGAACACTTTCCTCCTTTGGTGAATGATAAATGTTTTGAATTCTTATGATAAAACTATTAGAAGATAAATACTTGATGGAATATTTTTAACTACATTTTTTGAACTTCTTTTATTGAAACTATATTAAAATTTGAACATTTATCTATGTATTGAGATTTTGTATGTAAGATCTTGGATATTTACCAATGGTTTAAGGTTAAAATATTAACTACTTGAAAATCATTTATTTATGTTATTGGGGTTCCATATTATTAAGGATTTGAGCATTCATTTATAATCAACATTAATATGACTTGTAATTATAATGTAAAGGTTCTAAATATCTACAGCTTTAGCATTTGTCTATGAATTTAAGTGCACTAGAATAATTAGTAGCTTTAAATTAAATTTATAAAGATGGACTTTCAGGACTTTGATTAATATTAGTAATAGTTTATAGATAGAAGTGATTACAGTAAATAGATCTATTTGGGCTATATAACAATACATGAAATTTTACAGATTTAGCAGGAAAAAGATAAGCGCTTAAATGTAATTTCTTTATTTTGAATTAACTGCAGATGGAAGAAAATAATTGAAAACTACCATTTTGATGAACAGATTGTATACATTGAACATAGTTTGGAAGATAGCTACAAATGGCCTCTCCTTCTAAGTGGAACAGTCCGCGGGCCTCAGAGCTGGATGAACGCCGAGCTGAGGGGGTTGTAAGAGTTGCCTGGTATTACAAAAATGGGTTCAATAGCATGTCAACTAAACTCAGATTGTGAGCTCTATGACTCACGGTACAATATATGGGGTTTGTGAACATAGTGGTTGTTAAAATTATATCATCATTCTGTCTTTGTTCAGAACTAGGAAATTTATTTATAGTTGGTTTAATTTTTTTCTTAATTATTGTTTAGGATTAATGAACACAGTCATTTAGATTCTCATCAGTAAATAGATGGTTAAGTTACTTTCATTTCTTCTTGTTTAGCTGGTTAAACTCAATCAACAGATGAATACTTAAAGCTATGAACATTACTTTAACAAGTACTTTATTATTTATCTTAAGTTTGTGTTTCTTACTTCAACATCATTTTTTTGTAAAGATTTAAGTGTTTCTTATATGAAACTTATCTTCAAACTGCAAATTTATAGTACTTGGTGTTTAATATATGGTGGTTTTGGGTATGGCTGTTTAGGAAGCCATACTTACTAACAATTCTTTAGTTTGTTTTTTACTTTATCTTAAGGAAGCATAATTTATAGTTCTTAGTGTTAAGGCGGTAAGGGTATGGCTGTAAGGGGAGGTTTAGAGGCCATACTTACTAAAAACATTAACATTAGTTTATTAGTTTTTGAGTTTTTGTTTATTTACAACCCTTTAGTGTGTTTTTTACTATATCTTGAGGAAACATATGTTTATAGTTCTTAGTGTTAAGGTGGTAAGGGTATGGCTATAAGGGGAGGTTTTGGAGGCCATACTTACTAACAACACTAATATTAATTTACTTATTTTAAAGTTTGTATTCATCATTAACTTACATGTATAAATTTTAATAATTAAGTAAAAAATAAATCACATGCTGCTAATATAAGAAACTCAATTATCTTTATACATATAGCTTAACTGTTCTGTTCTATTAACATTTATGTATCATTTTGTTGTTGCCCCCAAATATACGTTATTGAAATCTTTATATTTTACGTCATTTCTTTTAAAATGAAGTACAATGCTGCTAATATAAAAACTTTTTTGTTTGCATGTAACTATAGTTTTTCTGTTCTGTTCTGCTCTGTTCTACTAACATTAACATTTATGTATTATTTGGTGGTCAATACTGCTGGTTATAATTTAAGGTCAATTAAGTAAAAAATGAAGTACATGTTGTTAATATAAGATACTTAAATATTTTTTTATACATGTAGCTATAATTGTTCTGTTCTGCTCTGTTCTATTTTACTAACATTAACTTTAATGTATCGTTTTGTTGTTGCCCCAAATATGTTATGACATTCTTTATATTTTAGGTCTATTAAGTAAAAATGAAGTACAATGCTGCTAATATAAAAACTTTTTATGTATTTTTTACATGTAACTATAGTTGTTCTGTTCTGTTCTGCTCTGTTCTACTAACATTAACATTTATGTATTATTTTGTTGTTCAATATTGTTGGTTATATTTTAAGGTCATTTAAGTACATGTTGCTAATATAAGAAACCCAATTATTTTTTATACATGTAGCTATAATTGTTCTGTTCTATCCTGTTTTGTCTTCTAACATTTACATAAGTTCATTAATTTTTGAGTTTTGTTATATTAGCAATTCTTAAGTTAGTTTTTTAGTATATTTTAAGTTTGCATAATTTATAGTTCTTAGTGTTAAGGTGGTAAGGGTATGGCTATAAGGGGAGGTTTTGGAGGCCATACTTACTAATAACATTAACATTAGTTACTTAGTTTTTGAGTTTTGTTTATTTACAACCCTTTAGTTTGTTTTTTACTATATCTTGAGGAAACACATTTTAGTTCTTAGTGTTAAGGTGGTAAGGGTATGGCTATTAGGGGAGGTTCTGGAGGCTATACTTACTAACAACACTAATATTAATTTACTTATTTTGACAGGTTTTTTTTGTATTTTTTTAGCATTCACATAATGTATAAATTTTATTAATTAAGCAAAAAATACAGTACAAGTTGTTTATGTAAGAAACTCAATAATCTTTATACATGTAGCTATAATTGTTCTGTTCTGGTCTGCTCTGTTCCGTTCTACTATCATTAACATTGATGCATTATTTTGTTGTTGCCCCAAATATATGTTATGAAATTCTTTATATTTTATGTCATTTTAGTTAAAATGAAGTACAATGCTGCTAATATAAAAACTTTTTTATATATTTTTTTACATGTAACTATAATAGTTCTGTTCTGTTCTGCTCTGTTCTACTAACATTAACATTTATGTATTATTTTGTTAGTCAATATTGCTGGTTATATTTTAAGGTCTAATTTTTTAAGTAAAAAATAAAGTACATGTTGCTAATATGAGAAACCCAATTATTTTTTATTCATGCAATGGTTTTGATCTGCTTTGTTCTGTTCTACTGACATTAACATTAAAGTATTATTGTGTTGGTGTCCCAAAAATATCGTATGAAGATCTATATTTTAAGGTCAGTTAAGATAAAAAATAAAGTACATGCTGTTAATATAAGAAACTAATATACTTACATTAATATTTATGCATTATTTTGTTGGTCAATATTGTTGGTTATCTTTAAAGGTCAATTTTGTAAAAAAATAGAGTACATCATGTTGCTAACATAAGAAACACATTTTTTTTATACATTAAGCTATAATTGTTCTGTTCTGTTCTACTAACATTAAAATTAATGTAGCATTTTGATGGTCAATATTGTTTGTTATATTTTAAGGTCAATTAAGTAGAAAATGAAGTACATGTTGTTAATATTAGAGACCTAATTATTTTTTACACATGTAATTGTTCTGTTCAGTTCTGCTCTGTTCTGTTCTACTAACATTAAAATTAATGTAGCATTTTGTTAGTCAATATTGTTTGTTATATTTTTAGGTCAATTAAGTAAAAAATTAAATACATGTTGCTCATATAAGAAACCCAATTATTTTTATACATGAAGCTATAATTATTCTGTTCTGTTCTACTAACATTTACATTAGTGAATTCTTTTGTTTGTGTCCAAAATGTATGTAATGAATATCTGAATGTATGAAGGTGAATTAAATAAAAAATAAAGTTGTCAAATGTAACGCTTATGGCATTATCCATGAATACCTAACGCATATGAAATAATACATGAAAACCAACCCACATAAAATTATCCATAAGTACCATACGCTTATGACATTAATCATATATACTCAACTCAGGTGAAATTATATATCAATTCCTAATGTTTATGAAATTATCCATGAATACTAAACCCTCATGAAATTATCCATAAATACCAAGCACACATGAAAGTATCCATAAATACCAGCCCAGACTAGCTGATCCATATACATCC
Organism: Mactra quadrangularis; assembly: GCA_025267735.1. Taxonomy (NCBI): domain Eukaryota; kingdom Metazoa; phylum Mollusca; class Bivalvia; order Venerida; family Mactridae; genus Mactra; species Mactra quadrangularis. Next base: position 21,346,029 of record CM046296.1, on the reverse strand, counting down.
GACCCAGATGAGATTAACCATATACATCAAACCCAGATGAAATGATACATAAACACCCAACCCAGATGAGATGATCCTTATAAGATTATCCATGAATACCAAATGTATATGAAATTATCAGTAAATACGTAAAGCACATGCAATAATCCATAAATACCAAATGCTCATTAAATTATCTATAGATATTATACCAACATGAAAATATTCATTAATACCTAACCCTCATGAAATTATCCATAATTACCATTTGCTCATTTTTATCATAAATACCAATCCCACATGAAATTGTCCATGAATACCAAACCCTGATGAAATTATCCATAAATACCAACTAACATGAAAGAATCCATAAATACCAACCCAGAATAGCTCACCCATATACATCCAACCCAGATGAGATGATACATATACATCCAACCCAGATGAGATGATCCATATATACCCAACCCAGATGAGATTATCCATATATACCCAACCTAGATGATTTTATCCAGGTAAACCCAACCCAGATGAGATAATTCATATAAAATTATCTATGACTTTAATCATAAATACCAATCCCACATGAAATTGTCCATGAATACCAAACCCACATGAAATTATCCATAAATACCAACTTACATGAAAGTATCCATAAATACCAACTAACATGAAAATATCCATAAATACCAACACAGATTAGATGATCCATAAACATTCAACACATATAAGATTATCCATATACATCTGATCCAGATAAGATTATCCATATACATCTGATCCAGATTAGATTATCCATATACATCCGATCCAGATTAGATTACCATATACGTCCGATTCAGATTAGATTATCCATATAGATCCGATCCAGATAAGATAATCCATATGCATCCGATCCAGATTAGATTATCCATATACATCCGATCCAGATTAAATGATCCATATACATCCGATCAAGATTATATATATCCGATCCAGATTAGATGATTCATGTGCATCCAACCTTGATTAGATTATACCTATACATCGATCCAAATAAGATTATCCATATACATCCTACCCAGATTAGATAATCTGTATACATCCGATCCAGATGAGATGATTCATATACATCCAATCCAGATTTGATGATCCATATACATCTGATCCAGATTAGATTATCCATATCCATCCAACTAAGATTAGATTATCAATATACATCCGGTCAAGAATAGATAATTCATATACATCCAACCCAGATTTGATTATACATATACATCCGATCCAGATAAGATGATTCATATACATCTGATCCAGATTAGATTATCCATATCCATCCAACTTAGATTAGATTATCAATATACATCCGATCAAGAATAGATAATTCATATACACCCAACCAAGATTCAATTATCCATATACATCCGATCCAGATTAGATGATTAATATACATCAGATCCAGATAAAATGATTCATATACATCTGATCCAGATTAGATTTTCCATATACATCCGATCAAGATTAGATTATCCATATACATCAGATCCAGATTAGATGATCCATATACATCAGATCCAGATTATATATATCCGATCCAGATTAGATGATTCATGTGCATCCAACCTTGATTAGATTATACATATACATCCGATCCAAATAAGATTATCCATATACATCCTACCCAGATTAGATATTCAATATACATCCGATCCAGATTTGATGATCCATATACATCTGATCCATATTTGATTATCCATATCCATCTAACTAAGATTAGATTATCAATATACATCTGGTCCAAAATAGGTAATTTATATACATCCAACCCAGATTAGATTATCCATATACATCCAATCCTAATAAGATGATTCATATACATCCGATCCAGATTAGATGATTCATATACATCCGATCCAGATTAGATTAGCCCGTATACATCAGATCCAGATTTGATGATTCATATACATCCAATCCCAATAAGATGATCCATATTCATCCAACACAGATGAGATCATCCATAAACATTCAAACTAGATAAGATCATCCATATGCATCCAAACCAGATAAGATAATCCATATACGTCCAAACCAGATAAGATCATCCATATATATCAAACACAGATGAGATCATCCGTATACATCCAAACCAGATACGATCATCCATATACATCCAACACTGATGAGATCATCTATATACATCCAACTCAGATAAGATCATCCATATACATCCAAACCAGATAAGATCATCCATATACATCCAAACCAGATAGGATCATCCATATACATCCAACTCAGATGGGATCATCCACATACATCCAACTCAGATGAGATCATCCATATACATCCAAACCAGATTAGATCATCCATATACACCCAAACCAGATAAGATCATCCATATACATCCAACTCAGATGAGATCATCCATATACATCCAACACAGATGAGATCATCCATAAACATTCAAACTAGATAAGATCATCCATATGCATCCAAACCAGATAAGATAATCCATATACGTCCAAACCAGATAAGATCATCCATATATATCAAACACAGATGAGATCATCCGTATACATCAAAACCAGATACGATCATCCATATACATCCAACACTGATGAGATCATCTATATACATCCAACTCAGATAAGATCATCCATATACATCCAAACCAGATAAGATCATCCATATACACCCAAACCAGATAAGATCATCCATATACATCCAACTCAGATGAGATCATCCATATACATCCAACTCAGATGAGATCATCCATATACATCCAACACAGATGAGATCATCCATAAACATTCAAACTAGATAAGATCATCCATATGCATCCAAACCAGATAAGATAATCCATATACGTCCAAACCAGATAAGATCATCCATATATATCAAACACAGATGAGATCATCCGTATACATCCAAACCAGATACGATCATCCATATACATCCAACACTGATGAGATCATCTATATACATCCAACTCAGATAAGATCATCCATGTACATCCAAACCAGATAAGATCATCCATATACATCCAAACCAGATAGGATCATCCATATACATCCAACTCAGATGGGATCATCCACATACATCCAACTCAGATGAGATTATCCATATACATCCAAACAGATTAGATCATCCATATACACCCAAACCAGATAAGATCATCCATATACATCCAACTCAGATGAGATCATCCATATACATCCAACACAGATGAGATCATCCATAAACATTCAAACTAGATAAGATCATCCATATGCATCCAAACCAGATAAGATAATCCATATACGTCCAAACCAGATAAGATCATCCATATATATCAAACACAGATGAGATCATCCGTATACATCCAAACCAGATACGATCATCCATATACATCCAACACTGATGAGATCATCTATATACATCCAACTCAGATAAGATCATCCATGTACATCCAAACCAGATAAGATCATCCATATACATCCAAACCAGATAGGATCATCCATATACATCCAACTCAGATGGGATCATCCACATACATCCAACTCAGATGAGATTATCCATATACATCCAAACAGATTAGATCATCCATATACACCCAAACCAGATAAGATCATCCATATACATCCAACTCAGATGAGATCATCCATATACATCCAACACAGATGAGATTATCCATATACATCCAACACAGATGAGATTAACCATATACAACCAACCCAGATAAGATTACCCTGATTCATCCAACTCAGATGAGACGATCTATACATACCAAACCAGATGAGATGAGATGAGATGATCCATAATATTCCATGTCTCTTAGTTTTAGTTTGCATATGAAAAATGCATACACTCCGGCTTGAGATAAGACCACAGGTTACGGCAATGGTCGCAGCGCTCTTGCTTGAGATCCTACTCCTAACGGAGTCCGTACCCAATGCATCCGTCGGGGTCAGTGTTCATTTGCCTTGGTGACAAAGGATATGTATGCACGCGTATACATCATCCATAGTGTTTCGTCACTATGTTTAGTGTATACGTCGTATGTCAAAACGGTGCGACTTAAGAGTTAGAGTTAAGATAAGCCCCACCTCTACTCACCCACCCTGAGTTGCACTGACTATTGCTTTATGTGGGTAACTTGACCTTATATTGATGTGTTAGTTCTTTAATGATCTAACTGTATCATGTAAGCCAGTCACAAGTCTGGATAAACAAGGAGTGACCACAGTAGTAATCTAGAATAGTAATCCATGAATGTTATAAATTCTCTGATAATTATTATACAAATCGAACACACTACCCATCAACATATATAAATAAGTATCAGCCAAGCTCTGTTGGATGGAGTTTATGATCAAAATTCACTTTTCAACTAATAACTCTTTAGAAGTAAAAGTTTATCAATGTGTGGCATGCTGCCGCATATCACTTGGGACCAGCGACATGACACTCTTTTAGTTTAATGCAAAATACCTTGTGCTAGTGATCGTTCTCTATGTCATGAGGAGTTCTGAGTTCAAGTCTCAGTGGGAGTTAATTGGCTGGCTCTCAGGTGATTTGTTGAAGTTGTGTTTTGAAAATTGTATAGTGAAGAATGTTTAAGCATATAAGTCAGTAAACATCAAGAACATGTATGCTCTTCATGCTAGGAAAGTAAACAAAATATGTTAATACAGTACTCTCCAAATGTATTAGTCAATAACTTCTTACGTAAATTCTTCTTACAGTATATCTAAGGGAGATAATCCAATTTAAAATTTCCATACATATGTATAATTGAATTCCAAAATATTGATATTTAAAAAAATAAGCAATTAGAATAATGGACAAAATATAGTATGGATATAGGAATGATGAACAAAATATAGCATGAATATAGAAATGATGAACAAAATTTAGCATGAATATAGAATTATAGGAATTATAAACAAAATATAGCATGAATATAGAAATGATGAACAAAATGAAGCATGAATATAGAAAAAATGAACAACATATAACATTAATATAAATATATAAGAACGTATTAACAAAATAAAGTATGAATATAGAAATGATGAATATAGAAATGATAATCAAAATGTAGCATGAATATAGAAATGATAATCAAAATATAGCATGAATATAGAAATGATGAACAAAACATAGCATGAATATAGAAATATAGAATTCATGAACAAAATATAGCATGAATATAGAAATATAGGATTGATGATCAAAATATAGCGTGAATATAGAAATGTAGGAATGATGAACAAAATATAGCATGAATATAGGAATGATGAACAAAATAAAGCATGAATATAGAGTAAAGGAATGATGAACAAAATATAGCATGAATATAGAAATGATGAACAAAATATAGCATGAATATTGAATATAGGAATGATAAACAAAATAGAGCATGAATATAGAAATATAGGAATGATGAACAAATTATAGCATGAATATAGGAATGGAGAACAAAATATAGCATGAAGATAGAAATAAAGGAATGATGAACAAAATATAGCATGAATATAGAAATGATGAACAAAATATAGCATGAATATTGAATATAGGAATGATAAACAAAATAGAGCATGAATATAGAAATATAGGAATGATGAACAAATTATAGCATGAATATAGGAATGGAGAACAAAATATAGCATGAAGATAGAAATAAAGGAATGATGAAAAAAATATAGCATGAATATCGAAATATAGGAATGATGAACAAAAAAAGCATGAATATAGAAATAATAAACAAAATATAACATGCATATAGAAATAAAGGAAAGATGAACAAAATATAGTATGAATATAGAAATAATGTACAAGATAAAGCATGAATATAGAAATGATGAACGAAATAAACCATGAATAAAGAAATAATGAACATTATATACAATATGAATATAGAAATATAGGAAAGATAAACAAAATATAGCATGAATATAGAAAAAAGTAATGATGGACAAAGTATAGCATGGATATAGAAATGATGAACAAAACATAGCATGAATATAGAAATATGGGAATGATGAACACAATAAAGTATGAAGAAAGACATGATAAACAAAATATAGCATGAATTTAGAAGTGATGAACAAAATATATCATGAATACAGGTACAATGAACAAAATATAGTATCAATATAGAAATATAGGAATAATAAAAATTTCATGTATGAACATTGGAATGAAGAGCAATAATAGTATGACTATAGACATTATGTATAAAATTGAGTATAAATATAGAAATATAGGAATGATTGACATGATATAGTTTGAAAATGGAAATGATGAACAAAATATAGCATGAATATAGAAATGATGAACAAAATATAGCATGAATATAGAAATGATGAACAAAATGAAGCATGAATATAGAAAAAATGAACAACATATAACATTAATATAAATATATAAGAACGTATTAACAAAATAAAGTATGAATATAGAAATGATGAATATAGAAATGATAATCAAAATGTAGCATGAATATAGAAATGATAATCAAAATATAGCATGAATATAGAAATGATGAACAAAACATAGCATGAATATAGAAATATAGAATTCATGAACAAAATATAGCATGAATATAGAAATATAGGATTGATGATCAAAATATAGCGTGAATATAGAAATGTAGGAATGATGAACAAAATATAGCATGAATATAGGAATGATGAACAAAATAAAGCATGAATATAGAGTAAAGGAATGATGAACAAAATATAGCATGAATATAGAAATGATGAACAAAATATAGCATGAATATTGAATATAGGAATGATAAACAAAATAGAGCATGAATATAGAAATATAGGAATGATGAACAAATTATAGCATGAATATAGGAATGGAGAACAAAATATAGCATGAAGATAGAAATAAAGGAATGATGAAAAAAATATAGCATGAATATAGAAATATAGGAATGATGAACAAAAAAAGCATGAATATAGAAATAATAAACAAAATATAACATGCATATAGAAATAAAGGAAAGATGAACAAAATATAGTATGAATATAGAAATGATGTACAAGATAAAGCATGAATATAGAAATGATGAACGAAATAAACCATGAATAAAGAAATAATGAACATTATATACAATATGAATATAGAAATATAGGAAAGATAAACAAAATATAGCATGAATATAGAAATGATGAACAAAATATAGCATGAATATAGAAATGATGAACAAAATGAAGCATGAATATAGAAAAAATGAACAACATATAACATTAATATAAATATATAAGAACGTATTAACAAAATAAAGTATGAATATAGAAATGATGAATATAGAAATGATAATCAAAATGTAGCATGAATATAGAAATGATAATCAAAATATAGCATGAATATAGAAATGATGAACAAAACATAGCATGAATATAGAAATATAGAATTCATGAACAAAATATAGCATGAATATAGAAATATAGGATTGATGATCAAAATATAGCGTGAATATAGAAATGTAGGAATGATGAACAAAATATAGCATGAATATAGGAATGATGAACAAAATAAAGCATGAATATAGAGTAAAGGAATGATGAACAAAATATAGCATGAATATAGAAATGATGAACAAAATATAGCATGAATATTGAATATAGGAATGATAAACAAAATAGAGCATGAATATAGAAATATAGGAATGATGAACAAATTATAGCATGAATATAGGAATGGAGAACAAAATATAGCATGAAGATAGAAATAAAGGAATGATGAAAAAAATATAGCATGAATATAGAAATATAGGAATGATGAACAAAAAAAGCATGAATATAGAAATAATAAACAAAATATAACATGCATATAGAAATAAAGGAAAGATGAACAAAATATAGTATGAATATAGAAATGATGTACAAGATAAAGCATGAATATAGAAATGATGAACGAAATAAACCATGAATAAAGAAATAATGAACATTATATACAATATGAATATAGAAATATAGGAAAGATAAACAAAATATAGCATGAATATAGAAAAAAGTAATGATGGACAAAGTATAGCATGGATATAGAAATGATGAACAAAACATAGCATGAATATAGAAATATGGGAATGATGAACACAATAAAGTATGAAGAAAGACATGATAAACAAAATATAGCATGAATTTAGAAGTGATGAACAAAATATATCATGAATACAGGTACAATGAACAAAATATAGTATCAATATAGAAATATAGGAATAATAAAAATTTCATGTATGAACATTGGAATGAAGAGCAATAATAGTATGACTATAGACATTATGTATAAAATTGAGTATAAATATAGAAATATAGGAATGATTGACATGATATAGTTTGAAAATGGAAATGATGAACAAAATATAGCATGAATATGGACATGATGAACGAAATAAAGCATGAATATAGAAACATAAAGAAATAATGAACAAATTATAGCATGAATATAGGCATGATGTACAAGATATTGTATAAATATAGAATTTTAGGAATGATGGACAAAAAACAGCATGAATGAAGAAATTATTAACAAAATATAGTATGAATATAGAAAAAAGGAATGATAAATATAAAATATAGCATAACTATAAGAATTTACAGAAATAAAGGAATGATGAACAAAATAAAGCATGAATATAGAAAAAATGAACAACATATAACATTAATATAAATATATAAGAACGTTTTAACAAAATAAAGTATGAATATAGAAATGATGAATATAGAAATGATGAATATAGAAATGATAATCAAAATATAGCATGAATATAGAAATGATGAACAAAACATAGCATGAATATAGAAATATAGAATTCATGTACAAAATATAGCATGAATATAGAAATATAGGATTGATGATCAAAATATAGCATGAATATAGAAATGTAGGAATGATGAACAAAATATAGCATGAATATAGGAATGATGAACAAAATAAAGCATGAATATAGAGTAAAGGAATGATGAACAAAATATAGCATGAATATAGAAATGATGAACAAAATATAGCATGAATATTGAATATAGGAATGATAAACAAAATAGAGCATGAATATAGAAATATAGGAATGATGAACAAATTATAGCATGAATATAGGAATGGAGAACAAAATATAGCATGAAGATAGAAATAAAGGAATGATGAAAAAAATATAGCATGAATATAGAAATATAGGAATGATGAACAAAAAAAGCATGAATATAGAAATAATAAACAAAATATAACATGCATATAGAAATAAAGGAAATATGAGCAAAATATAGTATGAATATAGAAATGATGTACAAGATAAAGCATGAATATAGAAATGTTGAACGAAATAAACCATGACTACAGAAATAATGAACATTATATACAATATGAATATAGAAATATAGGAAAGATAAACAAAATATAGCATGAATATAGAAAAAAGTAATGATGGACAAAGTATAGCATGGATATAGAAATGATGAACAAAACATAGCATGAATATAGAAATATGGGAATGATGAACACAATCAAGTATGAAGAAAGACATGATAAACAAAATATAGCATGAATTTAGAAGTGATGAACAAAATATAGCATGAATACAGGTACAATGAACAAAATATAGTATCAATATAGAAATATAGGAATCATAAAAATTTAATGTATGAACATAGGAATGAAGAGCAATAATAGTATGAATATAGACATTGCGTACAAAATTAAGTATAAATATAGAAATATAGGAATGATTGACATGATGTAGTATGAAAATGATGAACAAAATATAGCATGAATATGGACATGATGAACGAAATAAAGCATGAATATAGAAACATATAGAAATAATGAACAAATTATAGCATGAATATAGGCATGATGTACAATATATTGTATAAATATAGAATTATTAGAATGATGGACAAAAGACAGCATGAATGAAGAAATTATGAACAAAATATGGTATGAATATAGAAAAAAAGGAAAGATAAATAAAAAATATAGCATGAATATAAGAATTTACAGAAATAGAGGAATGATGAACAAAATAAAGCATGAATATAGAAATAATGAACATAGATACTGTATGAATATAGAAATAAAGGAAAGATGAACAAAATGTAGTATGATTATATAAATGATTAATAAAATATGGCATGAATATATACATAAAGAAAAAGATGAACAAAATATAGTATAAAAATAATTATGATGAACAAAATATAGCAAGAATATAGAAATGATGCACATCATATAGCATGAATATAGAAATGATGCACATCATATAGCATGAATATAGAAATGATGGACAAAATATAGCGTGAATATAGAAATGATGCACATCATATAGCGTGAATATAGAAATGATGGACAAAATATAGCATGAATATAGAAATGATGCACATCATATAGCGTGAATATAGAAATGATGGACAAAATATAGCGTGAATATAGAAATAAAGTATTGATGAACAAAATAAACCATGTATTTGAAAATAATGAATAAAATATTTAGTATGAATAAAGAAATGATGAACAAAATATAGTACGGATATAGGAATGATGAACAAAATATAGTACGGATATAGGAATGATGAACAAAATATAGCATGAATATAGAAATGATGAACAAAATGAAGCATGAATATAGAAAAAATGAACATCATATAACATTAATATAAATATATAAGAACAATTAACAAAATAAAGTATGAATATAGAAATGATGAACAAAATATAGCATGAATATAGAAATGATAATCAAAATACAGTATGAATAATGAAATGATGAACAAAATATAGCATGAATATAGAAAATATAGAATTCATGAACAAAATATAGCATGAATATAAAAATAAAGGATTGATGAACAAAATATAGCATGGATATAGAAATGAAGGAATAATGAACAAAATATAGCATGAATATAGGAATGATGAACAAAATAAAGCATGATATATAGAATAAAGGAATGATGAACAAAATATAGCATGGATATAGAAATTATAAACAAAATATAGCATGAATATTGAATATAGGAATGATAAACAAAATAGAGCATGGAAATAGAAATATAGGAATGATGAACAAATTATAACATGAATATAGGAATGGAGAACAAAATATAGCATGAAGATAGAAATATAGGAATGATGAAAAAAATATAGCATGAATATAGAAATAAAGGAATGATGAACAAAATAAAGCATGAATATAGAAATATAGGAAAGATGAACAAAATATAGTATGAATATAGAAATAATGTACAAGATAAAGCATGAATATAGAAATGATGAACGAAATAAACCATGAATACAGAAATAATGAACATTATATACAATATGAATATAGAAATATAGGAAAGATGAACAAAATATAGCATGAATATAGAAAAAAAGTAATGATGAACAAAGTATAGCTTGGATATAGAAATGATGAACAAAACATAGCATGAATACAGAAATAGGGGAATGATGAACACAATTAAGTATGAAGAAAGACATGATAAACATAATATAGCATGAATTTAGAAGTGATGAACAAAATATAGCTTGAATACAGGTACAATGAACAAAATATAGTATCAATATAGAAATATAGGAATAATAAAAAATTTAATGTATGAACATAGGAATGAAGAGCAATAATAGTATGAATATAGACATTGCGTACAAAATTAAGTATAAATATAGAAATATAGGAATGATTGACATGATATAGTATGAAAATGATGAACAAAATATAGCATGAATATGGACATGATGAACGAAATAAAGCATGAATATAGAAACATATAGAAATCATGAACAAATTATAGCATGAATATAGGCATGATGTACAATATATTGTATAAATATAGAATTATAAGAATGATGGACAAATACAGCATGAATGAAGAAATAATGAACAAAATATGGTATGAATATAGAAAAAAAGGAATGATAAATAAAAAATATAGCATGAATATAAGAATTTACAGAAATAGAGGAATGATGAACAAAATAAAGCATGAATATAGAAATAATGAACATAGATACTGTATGAATATAGAAATAAAGGAAAGATGAACAAAATGTAGTATGATTATATAAATGATTAATAAATACGGCATGAATATAGACATAAAGAAAAAGATGAACAAAATATAGTATGAAAATAATTATGATGAACAAAATATAGCATGAATATAGAAATGATGCACATCATATAGCATGAATATAGAAATGATGCACATCATATTGCATGAATATAGAAATGATGGACAAAATATAGCGTGAATATAGAAATGATGGACAAAATATAGCGTGAATATAGAAATAAAGGATTGATGAACAAAATAAACCATGTATTTGAAAATAATGAATAAAATATTTTGTATGAATAAAGAAATGATGAACAATATATAGTACGGATATAGGAATGATGAACAAAATATAGTAAGGATATAGGAATAATGAACAAAATATAGCATGAATATAGAAATGATGAACAAAATGAAGCATGAATATAGAAAAAATGAACATCATATAACATTAATATAAATATATAAGAACAATTAACAAAATAAAGTATGAATATAGAAATGATAATCAAAATGTAGCATGAATATAGAAATGATAATCAAAATATAGCATGAATAATGAAATGATGAACAAAATATAGCATGAATATAGAAATATAGAATTCATGAACAAAATATAGCATGAATATAAAAATAAAGGATTGATGAACAAAATATAGCATGGATATAGAAATGAAGGAATAATGAACAAAATATAGCATGAATATAGGAATGATGAACAAAATAAAGCATGATATATAGAATAAAGGAATGATGAACAAAATATAGCATGGATATAGAAATTATGAACAAAATATAGCATGAATATTGAATATAGGAATGATAAACAAAATAGAGCATGGAAATAGAAATATAGGAATGATGAACAAATTATAACATGAATATAGGAATGGAGAACAAAATATAGCATGAAGATAGAAATATAGGAATGATGAAAAAAATATAGCATGAATATAGAAATAAAGGAATGATGAACAAAATAAAGCATGAATATAGAAATAATAAACAAAATATAGCATGAATATAGAAATGTAGGAAAGATAACAAAATATAGTATGAATATAGAAATAATGTACAAGATAAAGCATGAATATAGAAATGATGAACGAAATAAACCATGAATACAGAAATAATGAACATTATATACAATATGAATATAGAAATATAGGAAAGATGAACAAAATATAGCATGAATATAGAAAAAAAGTAATGATGAACGAAGTATAGCTTGGATATAGAAATGATGAACAAAACATAGCATGAATACAGAAATAGGGGAATGATGAACACAATTAAGTATGAAGAAAGACATGATTAACAAAATATAGCATGAATTTAGAAGTGATGAACAAAATATAGCATGAATATAGAAATATAGGAATGGTGAAAAAAATATAGCATGAATATAAAATTTAGGAATGATGAACAAAATAAAGCATGAATATAGAAATAATAAACAAAATATAGCATGAATATAGAAATAAAGGAAAGATGAACAAAATATAGCATGAATATAGAAATAATAAACAAAATATAGCATGAATATAGAAATGAAGGCAAGATGAACAAAATATAGTATGAATATAGAAATGATGTACAAAATATAGCATGAATATAGAAATGATGAAAAAAATAAACCATGAATATGGATATAATGAACATTATATATAGTATGAATATAAAAATATAGGAAAGATGAACAAAATATAGCATGACTATAGAAAAAAAGTAATGATGAACAAAGTATAGCATGGATTTAGAAGTGATGAACAAAATATAGCATGAATACAGGTACAATGAACAAAATATAGTATCAATATAGAAATATAGGAATAATAAAAATTTCATGTATGAACATTGGAATGAAGAGCAATAATAGTATGACTATAGACATTATGTATAAAATTGAGTATAAATATTGAAATATAGGAATGATTGACATGATATAGTTTGAAAATGGAAATGATGAACAAAATATAGCATGAATATGGACATGATGAACGAAATAAAGCATCAATATAGAAACATAAAGAAATAATGAACAAATTATAGCATGAATAAAGGCATGATGTACAAGATATTGTATAAATATAGAATTTTAGGAATGATGGACAAAAAACAGCATGAATGAAGAAATTATGAACAAAATATGGTATGAATATAGAAAAAAAGTAATGATAAATAAAAAATATAGCATGAATATAAGAATTTACAGAAATAAAGGAATGATGAACAAAATAATGCATGAATATAGAAATAATGAACATAAATACTGTATGAATGTAGAAATAGAGGAAAGATGAACAAATTGTAGTATGAATATATAAATGATTAACAAAATATGGCATGAATATAGATATAAAGAAAAGATGAACAAAACATAGTATGAAAATAATAATGATGAACAAAATAAACCTGGAATATAGAAATAATGAACAAGATATAGCATAATTATAGAAATGATTAAAAAAATGGCATGAATATAGCAATAAAGGGAAGATGAACAAAATATAGTATGAAAATAAATATGAGGATAGAAATGATGAACATAATATACAGTACACATGTATTAATATAGAAATATAGGAAATATGAACAAAATGTAGTATCAATAAAGAAATATTGAACAAAATATAGTATGAATATAGAAATATAGGAGAGATGAATAAAATAAAGTATGAATAAAGAAATGATGAACAGAATATAGCATGAATATAGAAATGATGAACAAAAAATTGCATTAATACAGAAATATAGGGATGATGAAGAAAGTATAGCATGAATATAGGAATAATGAACAAAAGCATGAATAATGAAATATAGGAATGATGAAAAAAATATAGCTTGAATGTAGAAGTGGTGAACATCATATAGAATGAATATAGAAATGATGAACAAAATGGCGCATGAATATAGAAATGATGAACAAAATATAGCATGAATATAGAAATGATCAACGAAATATAGCATTAATATAAAATTAAAGGAATGATGAACAAAATAAAGCATGAATATATAAAAAATGAACATAATATTCAGTATGAATATAGAAACATAGGAAAGATGAACAAAATAAGTATAAATATGTAGAAATAATGAACATAATTTAGTATGAATATAGAAATATAGGAATGATGAAAAAAATATATATGAAAATACAAGTGATAAACAAAATATAGCATGAATATATGAATGATAAACAAAATATAGCGTGAATCTAGAAATGATGGACAATATATAGTATAAATGTAGAAATATAGGAATGATGAACAAAATATAGTATGAATATAGAAATATCAGAATGATGAAAAAATATAGCATTTTTTTAAGAATGATGAACAAAATATAGCATGAATATAGAATTTTCTGAAATATAGGAAAGATGAACAAAATAAAGTATAAATATAGAATTAATGAAAATAATGTAGTATGAATACAGAAATATAGGAAAGATGACCAATTAAAGTATGAATATGAAAATGATGAACAAAATATAGCATGAATATAGGAATGATGAACATTATATCCCATGAATATAGAATTAATGAACATAATGTACTGTATGAATATAGAAATATAGGAATGATGAACAAAATAAAGTATGAATATAGAATGAATGAAAATGATAGAGTATGAATATAGAAATATAGGAAAGATGAACAAATTATAGTATGAATATAAAAGATGATGAACAAAATATAGCATGAATATAGGAATGATGAACATCATATCGCATGAATAGAGAAATGATGAATAAAATATAGCATGAATATGGAAATGATAAACGAAAAAGAGCATGAATATATGAATAAAGAAATAATGGACAAAAAAGCATGAATTTAGAAAATATAAACATAATACATGTATACAGTATGAATATAGAAATATAGAAAAGATGAACAAAATATAGTATGAATATCAAAATAATGCAATTAAAATAGTATGAATATAGAAATATAGGAAAGATGAACAAATAATAGTGTGAATATCAGAGTGAAGAACAAAATATTGCATGAATATAGGAATGATGAACAAAATAGCATGAATTTAGGATGAACAAAATTTAACATGAATATAGAAATATCGGAATGATGAACAAAATATAGCATAAATATAGAATTATAGGAATGCTGAACAAAATATTGCATGAATATAGAAATATAGGAATGATGAACAAAGTAAAGCATGAAAATAGAAATATAGGAATGATAAACAAAATAAAGTATTAAGAAAGACACGATGAACAAAATATTGCATGAATTTAGAAGTGATGAACAAAATATAGCATGAATATAGAAATATAGGAAGGATGAACAAAATACAGCATAAATATAGAATTATAGGAACGATGAACAAAATATAGCATGAATATAGGAATGATGAACAAAATATTGCATGAATATAGAAATATAGGAATGATGAACAAAATATAGCATGAAAATAGAAATATAGGAATGATAAACAAAATAAAGTATGAAGAAAGACATGATTAACAAAATATAACATGAATTTAGAAGTGATGAACAAAATATAGCATGAATACAGGTACAAAGAACAAAATATAGAATGAACATAGAAATATAGGAATAATAAAAATTTAAAGTATGAACATAGGAATGAAGGCAATAATAGTATGAATATAGGTATGATATACACAATTTAGTATAAATATAGAAATATAGGAATGATGAACACAAAACAACATGTCTATAGGTACAATGAACTAAATATTTAATGAATATAGGTACGATGTATATAGGAAAGATAAAAAAGAAAGTATGAATATAGAAATGAAGAGCAAAAATAGTGTGAATATAGACATGATGTACAAAATATAGTGTAAATATAGAAATTATGAACAAAATATAGTATGAATATGGACATGATGAACGAAGTAAAGCATGTATACAGAAATATATAGAAATATTGAACTAAATATAGCATGAATATAGAAATATAGGACTGATGAGCAAAATATAGCATGAATCGAGAAATGATAAACAAAATATAGCATGAATATATGTACAATGAACAAAATATAGTATGAATATAGAATTATAGGAAAGATAAAAAAAGTATGAAATTATTAATATAGGAATGAAGAGCAAAAATTTTATGAACATAGGCATGATGTACAAACTATAGTATTAATATAGAAATATAGGAATGGTGAACAAAATATCGCATGAATATTGAAATGATGAACAAAATAAAGTATGAGTATAGAAATAAAGGAATGATGGACAAAATATATAGCATGAATATAGGAATATACAGAAATATAGGAAAGATGAACAAAATATAGTAAGAATAAAGAAATTTTGGAATGATGAACAAATATAGCATGAATATAGATATGATGGGCAAATACAGTTTAAATATAGAAATGCAAAATACCTTGTGCTAGTGATCGTTCTCTATGTCATGAGGAGTTCTGAGTTCAAGTCTCAGTGGGAGTTAATTTGCTGGGTCTCTGGTGATTTGTCAAAATTGTCTTTAATTTATATTTTAAAAGTTGTATAGTGAAGAATGTTTAAGCCTATAAGTCAGTATACATCTGGAACATGTATGCTCTTCATGCAAGGAAAGACAATAAATGTCTCTTATTCAATATTCCAATACATAACACTGTCTTGGTTATGCTTCTTTGTTGAAGACGGTGGAATTTTTAATTTTGGCACCAAACAAGTATTTCGACCAATCAAAATGTAACGCTGACGTCATATCCAGTCGATATAATTAAACACTTGCGAAATAAAACGAATAATGGGATATTTTAGCTGTACAGCTAATGTTTCCCGGAATCACATGATTGATTGCAGGTCGAGTTTATCAGGGTACGAAATTAGAACACCTTACGGAATTTGACGCATGATCAATAACTACATGTATGACGTCACACTTATGACATATTTCTTTGTTTTCGATGTGTTCTGTATGACATGTAGTATGTAAGCATGATATCGTTTGCGAGTACTTTTTGTATGTGGAATTACAGATAGAGAATATAGCATTTGTTATACTTATTGTTTAAAATAAACATTGTACATATTAGATCTATGTTGCTAATGTCATTGTGACGTATATTTAAGAAAATACTCGTTTGAAAATACACATGTGATTCAGTTAATTCATAATCGCTGATGTGTTCCTCATGTCGTTTATTCCAGGGTGCTTGTTTATTCATACCACTGAGTACTTCAATTGGTGAAGTCAGTACTTTGATTATATTAAGTCAGAGTAACTCCCCTTTATTACTCGCTAAATGAAATGCTTCATTGATTTATTTATTTATTGATATCTAAGATCATTAGCACATTATAATACAATATCACAGAAATATTCCATAAAATCACAGATAAAAGTTAAACATCAGTATATATGATGATAAGACATGATGAACTAAAAACTATTGAGTAGCATATTATGACTTAAAACTGTACAACCATAGCTCGACATACTTTTAATAATATATTAGAATAGACATGTGTTGTAATCAAGTACTAAGAACCTATGGATAACCCATTGAGCTGAAAGCTGATTTCCAATGGGGTCCATTTAAGGGAATAACAAATTGTTTAAAAAAAAAAGAAAAAAATAACAATTATTGAGGACAAGACTTTGTTCAAATACGGGATTATTAAAAGTATGCTACAAGCACATATTATCACAGACGCATATGTCTAATAATACATGTATTAATAGTATATAAAATCTTGGGTATATTCTGTAACCTGTTTACTAAGTAAATATTTTTTGACAAGAAGTTTTTATTTCTGAAAATTTTTCACAGCTTTGATTTCTTCTGGAAGTGAATTCCAGTCTAAAATACCATGGTAATTGATTGTTGTCTATAAACAGTTTGACTGATTAACAAGGTGTTAACGATTAGTATTTTTATTTTATTAACAGTAAAGTTCCGCTATAAAAGCCAGCTTGCAGACCGACATAATTTGGCCTTAATTGCGAAACAAGGCTGTGACTAGCTGAACGGAATGTTATTTAAAGTCTGTGCTTGGTATTCATTTTCATTTTATATACAATGTACATGTTTTTAGCTTTATTGAGATGTTCTATAAAAGCATTACATATAAGTCAACTCAATGGCACTCCAGCAAGTTCAATTCTGGTCATTTTATCATTACATATAAGCCATGGCACTCCAGCATGTTCAATTCCTGTCATTTTTGTAATTTCTATCACTACATGTAAGCCAACTCAATGGCGCTCCAGTATGTTCAAATCCTTGTATTCCTGTCATTACATATATGCCAATTCAATGGCATTAAGCAAGTTTGATTCCTTTTATATCTCTTGTTATATATAAGCTAATTCAAGGGCACTCCAGCAAGTTTGATTCCTTTTATATCGCTTATTATATATAATCCAACTCAATGGCACTTCAACAAGTTTGATTCCTGTCATTTCTATCATTACATATAAGCCAACTCAATGGCTTTCCAGCAAATTCATTTTTTGTTATTTTTATCATTACATATAAGCCAACTTATTGGCACTATTGCAGGTTTGGTTCCTGTCATTTCTATCATTACATATAGGCCAACTCAATGGCACTCCAGTAAGCTCAAATCCTTGTATTTCTGTCATTACATATAAGCCAATTCAATGGCACTCCAGCGAGTTTAATTCCTGTCATTTTTTTCATTACTAATAAACTAGTACAATGGCACTCCAGCAAGTTCAATTCCAGTCATTTATATCATTACATATGAGTCAACTAAATGGCACATCAGCAAATTTGATTCCAGTCATTTCTATCATTACATAATTTTATTAAGCCAATTCAATGGCATTCATGCACGTTTGATTCCTGTTATTTCTATCATTACAAATTGGACAACTCAATAGCACTCCCATTTGGACCACCCTCGACCTTAAATAAATGAATAATCTCGGGAGGATTCGTGGGGGGTCTTCACTTGATATTGGTGATTTTACTACCTACGCGAGGCGAAGCAGGTGACGGTTACACAAAATAGTTCTTGTAGTATACACACGGATCTTTGTCTAAACATATTTATTTATTTTAATTGAACCAAATAGTGTTCATCGGTACCATTGAAATGAGTACTTTCAAATTTACGGACTAAAAACGACACTTCAGTCATCGCCTAAACCAGAGACTAATTCCTTGCCTAAACGATCGTGTATTTGTTTACATAGTTTCAAAATGGCGCCTAAATATGTCCAAGGTTATTCGTAGCGAATGGCCGAGGATTTTCCGAATGTGGCACTCCAGCAAGTTTGATTCCTTTCATTTCTATCATTACATATAGGCCAACTCAATGGCACTCTAGCCATTTGGAACACCTTCGACCTTTCATGAATGAATAACCTTGGAAGGATTCGTGGAGGTCTTCACCGGATTTTTGTGATTTTACTACCTTCGCGAGGCAAGCAACGGTTACGCAAAATAGTTCTTGTAGTTTACACAGATCTTTGTCTAAACATATTTGTTTGTTTAGAATTGAAGCAAATATTGTTCATCGGTATCATTGAACTGTGTAATTTTAAATTTACGGATTAAAAACGGAACTTCAGTCATCGCCTATACGATCGTGTATTTTTACATAGTTTCAAATGGCGCCTGGAAAGACATTTTTAAAATAAATTTTAACAAATTTAATACATTGTTATTATGCAACTATGAATAAATAAAGTTCAAAATCATTCATCTCAATGCACATACAATAAACATGTACATGTTCATATCCCTTCATGGATGCTTTCTAACTCTTCATTTTACTCATTTGATCTAATGCTGCATCAGGGATGGCGAAATCTGAAAAAAATAATGATTTGTTCACGGACAAGTAACTTGAAATAAATGACTTGTCCGTATCAAAGTACAACTAGTCCGTTCTTTGGTTATTTGAAATACTCACTTAGTCTTTAATAAACAAATGGAACATTGTTCATAATGTCATACGTATAGTTGTGTGATTATCTAATTAATTGTTTGTGTCATTGATTACCATAAAGCTACTATGACAATGGTATTTACAGTGCAGCTATGATAGCATTATGAGAATTTTAATTGATTTAGACTGTTATTCGGAGATTTGTTTCAACTTCGTATGCGCGAAAACGGTGACTTATGTTTGAAGTTGTCGTTTCCAGTAGCATTAATTGCTATATTATTAGGAACAAATAAACAAAAAATAGTTCAATATATTGCTAACGTAGATTAAAGGATATTTCAATTCAATTTAATATGCGATAGCGTGAGTCGCGAAAATATATGACAATATATCACAATGAATGATGGGATTTCATTTTACGATGTAGAATACTAAATTATGAATAATAAATTAATTTAGTTTACATTGTAACTGATGACAATACATTTTGTTTCGGAGTTCTGAGTTCAAGTCTCAGAGGGAGTTAATTGGCTGGCTCTCAGGTGATTTGTTGAAGTTTTGAAAACTTTATAGTGAAGAATGTTTAAGCATATAAGACAGTAAACATCAAGATCATGTACATTGTATGCTCTTCATGCTAGGAAAGTAAACAAAATATGTTAATACAGTACCCTCCAAATGTATTAGTCAAAAGCTTGGTACAATTGTAATTTCTTCTTACAGTATATCTAAGGGAGATAATCCAATTTAAAATTTCCTTACATTTGTATTATTGAATTCCAAAATATTGACATTTAAAGAAAATGAGCAATTAGAATGATGGACAAAATATTGTATGAATATAGAATGATGAACAAAATGTAGCATGAAGATAAAAATAATGAATATAAAATACTGTATGAATATAGAAATATAGGAAGATGAACAAAATATTGTACGAATATAAAAATGATTAACAAAATATGGCATGAATATAGAAATAAAGGAAAGATGAACAAAATATAGTATCAAAATAATTATGATGAACAAAATATAGCATGAATATAGAAATGATGCACATCATATAGCATGAATATAGAAATGATACACATCATATAGCATGAAAATAGAAATGATGGACAAAATATAGCGTGAATATAGAAATGATGCACATCATATAGCATGAATAAAGAAATGATGCACATCATATTGCATGAATATAGAAATGATACACATCATATAGCATGAAAATAGAAATGATGGACAAAATATAGCATGAATATAGAAATGATGCACATCATATAGCATGAATAAAGAAATGATGCACATCATATTGCATGAATATAGAAATGATGCACATCATATAGCATGAATATAGAAATGATGAACCAAATAAAGCATGAATATAGAAAAAAAGGAATGATGAACAAAAAAAAACCATGTATTTGGAAATAATGAATAAAACATATATTAATTATAGCGTGACTAAAGAAATGATGAACAAAATATAGTATGAATATAGGAATGATGAACAAAACAAAACATGAATATAGAAATGATGCACAAAATATAGCATGAATATAGAAATATAGGAATGATGAACAAAATATAGCATGCATATAGGAATGACGATCAAAATATAGCATGAATATAGTAATGATAAACAAAATATAGCATGAATATAGAAATAATAAACAAAATACATGTATACAGTATGAATACAGAAATATAGGATAGATGATCAAAATATAGTATGAATATAGAAATAATAAACAAAATAAAGCATGGAGATTGAAATAAAGGAAAGATGAACAAAATATAGTATGAAAATAATAATGATGAACAATATATAAATCAGGAATAAAGAATTAATGAACAAAATAAAGCATGAATATAGAAATAAATAACAAACTATATCATGAATATAGAAATAAAGGAAAAATGAACAAAATATAGTTTGAAAATAATTATGATTAACAAAATATAGCATGAATATAGAAATGATGCACATCATATTGCATGAATATAGAAATGATGCACATCATAAAGCATGAATATAGAAATGATGAACAAAATATAGCATGAATATAGAAATAAAGGAATGATGAACAAAATAAGCCATGTATTCGGAAATAATGAATAAAACATATAGTATGAATAAAGAAATGATGACCAAAATATAGTATGAATATAGGAATGATGAACAAAACATAGCAAGAAGATAGAAATGATGACAAAATGTAGCATGAATATAGAAATATAGTAATGTTGAACAAAATATGGCATGCATATAGGAATGATAAACGAAATATAGCATGAATATAGAAATGATCAACATAATACAAGTATACAGTATGAACATAGAAATATAGGATAGATGAACAAAATATAGTATGAATATAGAAATAATGAACAAAATAAAGCATGAATATAGAAATAAAGGAACGATGAACAAGATATAATATGAATATAGAAATGAATAACAATATAAAGCATGAATATAAAAATTATGAACATCATACATGCATAGCATATAAATATAAATGATGAACAAAATATAGCATGAATATTAAAATAAAGAAATGATAAACAAAATAAACCATGAATATAGAAATAATGAATATAATATACAGTATCAATATAGAAATAGTTTAATGATGAACAAAATGTAGTACGAATATAGCAAGAATGAACATTATATAGTATGAATATAGATATATAGGAAAGATGAACAAAAAAAGTATGAATATAGAAATGATGAATGCAATATACATGTAGTATGAAAATAGGAATGATGAACATAATAGAGCATGAATATAGAAATGAATAACAAAATATATCATAAATATAGAAATAAAGTTGAGATGAATAAAATATAGAATGAAAATAATTATGATGAACAAAATATAGCATTTATGTAGAAATGATGCACATCATATTGCATGAATATAGAAATGATGCACATCATATTGCATGAATATAGAAATGATGCACATCATATTGCATGAAAATAGAAATGATGCACATCATATTGCATGAATATAGAAATGATGCACATCATATTGCATGAATATAGAAATGATGCACATCATATAGCATGAATATAGAAATGATGCACATCATATAGCATGAATATAGAAATGATGCACATCATATTGCATGAATATAGAAATGATGCACATCATATTGCATGTATATAAAAATGATGCACATCATATAGCATGAATATAGAAATGATGAACAAATTTTAGCATGAATAAAGAAATAAAGGAATGATGAACTAAATAAACCATGTATTTGAAAATAATGAATAAAACATATAGTATGAATCAAGATATGATGATCAAAATATAGTATGAATATAGGAATGATCAACAAAATATAGCATGAATATAGAAATATAGGAATGATGAACAAAATATAGCATGAATATAGTAATGATAAACAAAATATAGCATAAATATAGAAATATAGTCGTGATGAACAAAATATAGTATGAATATAGAAATGATGAACAAAATATAGCATGAATATAGAAAGGATGAACAAAATATAGCATGAATATAGAAATATAGGAATGATGAGCTAAATATAGCATGAATATAGAAATGATGAACAAAATATAGCATAAATATAGAAATATAGGAATGATGAACAAACTATAGTATGAATATAGAAAACAGAAAGATAAATAAAATACATAGCATGAATTAAAAAAATACAGAAATATAGGAATGATGAATAAAAATGAAGCATGAATATAGAAATAATGAACATAAAATACTGTATGATTATAGAAATGTAGGAAGATGAACAAAATATAGTATGAATATATAAATGATAAATAAGAGCAATAAAGCATGAGAATGGTTATAATGAACAAAATGTAGCTTGAATAAAGAGATAAAAGAAAGATGAACAAAATTGAGAATGAATATAGAAATGATGAACAAAATATAGCATGAATATAGAAATGATGAACAAAAATATAGCATGAATAAAAAAATATAGGAATGATGAACAAAATATAGCATGAATATAGAAATGATAACGAAAAATAGCATGAATATAGAAATAATGAACATAATATACAGTATGAAAATAGAAATATAGGAAAGTTGAACCAAATAAAGTTTGAATATGTAGTAATAATGAACATATTTTAGTATGAATATAGAAATATAGGAATGATGAACAAAATTTAGTGTGAATATACAAATGATAAACAAAATATAGCATGAATATATGAATGATGAACAAAATATAGCACGAATCTAGAAATGATGGACAATATATATATGTAGAAATATAGGAATGATGAACAAACTATAGTATGAATGTAGAAATAAAGGGATGATGGCCAAAATATAGCATGAATATAGAATTAACTGAAATATGGGAAAGATGAACAAAATAAAGCATGTATGTAGAAATAATGGAAATAATATGCAGTATGAATATGGAAATATAGGAAAGATGAACAAAATTGTGTATGAATATGTAAATGGTGAACACTGAACAGGGTAAAGCATGAATATAGAAATAATGAACACAATATAGCATGAATATAGAATTAAGAAGGTATGATGAACAAAATATAGAATGAATATAGAAATGATGAACAAATATATCATAAATGTAGAAATTATGAACATCATATCGCATGAATTTAGAAATGATAAACAAAATGTAGCATGAATATAGAAATAAAGGAATTATGAACAAAATAAAGCATGAATATATAGAAATAAGGAACATAATATTCAGAATGAATATATAAATATAGGAATTAAAGTTGAACGAAATAAAGTATGAATATGTAGTAATAATGAACATAATTTAGTATGAATGTAGAAATATAGGAAAGATAAACAAATTATAGTATGAATATAAAAATGATGAACAAAATATATAATGAATATAGAAATAATGAACATCTTATGGCATGAATATAGAAATAATGAACGAAATATGGCATGAATATTAAAATAAAGAAATGATGAACAAAATAAACCTTGAATATTGGAATGATGAACAAAATGTAGCATGAATATATAAATATAGGAAAGATGAACAAAATATAGTATGAATATAGAAAAAAGAAAGATAAATGAAATATATATCATGGATATTAAAAATATACAAAAATATAGGAATGATGAACACAATGAAGCATGAATAAAGAAATAATGAACATAAAATACTGTATGAATATAGAAATGTAGGAAGATAAACAAAATATAGTATGAATGTTTAAATGATAAATAAGATAAAGCACAAGTATAGAAATAATGAAGAAAATATAGCTTGAATATAGAGATAAAAAAGGAAGAAAATTTAGTACATGTATGAATAAAGAAATGATGAACAAAATATAGCATGAACATAGAAATGATAAAAGAAAAGTAGCATGAATAATGAAATTAAGGAATGATGAACAAAATAAGGCATGAATATAAATATAATGAACATAATACTTGTATGCAGTATGAATATAGAAAAATAGGAAAGATGAACAAAATATACTATGAATATAGAAATAATGCAAAAAATATAGTATGAATATAGAAAAATAGGAAAGATGAACATATAATAGTATGAATATAAAAGTGATGAACAAAATATAGCATGAATTTAGCATGAACAAAATATAGAATGAATATAGAAATATAGGAATGATGAACAAAATATAGCATAATTATAGAAATATAGGAATGATGAACAAAATATAGCTTGAATATAGGAATGATGAACAAAATATAGCATGAATATAGAAATATAGGAAAAATGAACAAAATATAGCATGAATATAGAAATATTAAAATGATAATTAAAATATAGTATGAAGAAAGACATGATGAACAAAATATGGCATGAATTTAGAAGTGATGAACAAAATATAGCATGAATACAGGTACAATGAACAAAAATTAAGTACGAACATAGAAATATAGGAATAATAAAAATTTAAAGTATGAACATAGGAAGAGCAAAAATAGTATGAATATTGGCATAATGTACAAAATTGAGTATATTAAATATAGAAATATAGGAATGATGAACAAAATATAACATGTATAAAGGTACAATGAACTAAATATTGTATGAATATAGGACTGTATATAAGAAAGATAAAAAATAAAGTATGAATATAGAAATGAATAGCAAAAATAGTATGAATATAGGCATGATGTACATAATAGAGTATAAATATAAGATATAGAAATGAAAATAGAAATGATGAACAAAACATAGCATGAATATGGACATGATGAACAAATTAACATGAATATATAGAAATATATAGAAATAATGAACTAAATATAGCATGAATATAGAAATATAGGAATGATGAACAAAATATAGCATGAATCGAGAAATGATAATCAAAATATAGCATGAATATAGGTACAATGAACGAAATATAGTATGAATATAGAAATGTAGGAAAGATAAAAAAATAAAGTATGAATATAGGAATGAAGAGCAAAAATTTTATGAATATAGGCATGATGTACAAACTATAGTATTAATATAGAAATTTATGACGTCACACTTACGAAATATTTCTTTGTTTTCGATGTGTTTTGTATGACATGTAGTATGTAAGTATGATATTGTTTGCGAGTATTTTTTGTATGTGGAATTACAGATAGTTAATATAGCATTTGTTATACTTATTGTTTTAAATAAACATTGTACATATTAGATCTATGTTGCTGATGTCATTGTGACGTATATTTAAGAAAATACTCGTTTGAAAATACACATGTGATACAGTTAATTCATAATCGCTGATGTGTTCCTCATGTCGTTTATTCCAGGGTGCTTGTTTATTCATACCACTGAGTACTTCAATTGGTGAAGTCAGTACTTTGATTATATTAAGTCAGAGTAACTCCCCTTTATTACTCGCTGAATGAAATGCTTCATTGATTTATTTATTTATTGATATTTAAGATCATTAGCACATTATAATACAATATCACAGAAATATTCCATAAAATCACAGGTAAAAGTTAAACATCAGTATATATGATGATAAGACATGATGAACTAAAAACTATTGAGAAGCATATTATGACTTAAAACAGTGTACAACCATAGCTCGACATACTTTTAATAATATATTTGAATAGACATGTGTTGTAATCAAGTACTAAGAACCTGAGGATAACCCATTAAGCTGAAAACTTATTTCCAATGGGGTCCATTTAAGGGAATAACAAATTGTTTTTCAAAAAAATAGAAAAAATAACAATTATTAAGGAAATGACTTTGTTCAAAAACAGGATTATTAAAAGTATGATACAAGCACATATTATCACAGACGAATGTGTCTAATAAAACAGATCAATAACATATATCTAACAAGTAAAAAATTGCTGCGAAATGCAGCAAAGTGATTGTCTCGGCAAACAGAAATTATTATGTATAATCTAAAGGTAACTCAAAAGCATTATATTGAATTGTCATGTTAATGTTTTTCAGTAATAAAAAGGTAACTTGTTATAAAACGTTTTCCTGTTCAAATGTAACATTCTCGTTCCAAGAGCCTAGTAAGATTCTCGATACTAGTTAGATCGAGAATCTTGACATTCTTGGAGTACGCGAATAGTCTGGATCTAGACACCATCTTTATGCCGACAGGATGTTTGGTTCTAGTTGGATTTATTTCCAGTAATTCATATTTGCATGACGCTTAAAAAGATCGGCAAAAGGGAAAACATAGTCTTCAGAACAGAAGCTATTTACACGACTTATCGCTTCTGTTTAGTCAAGTGCTCCTTACTTTGCGGATCTGTTCTTACCAATCCGTGTAACCAATCATCTAACTAATGCATAACTGTCCAACATCTTTGAATTTCGACATTTTGATATTACAGGCGTGAACATTTGTTGCATTTATTTTTTAATCACGAGACAGTCATGCAATCTAAACGTATATGTGTCTCTGCCTTAAAATAGAAATATCAGTTTGCGCATAGTATTTAAGCAGAGGTAGAAAGTCAACGAGTGAATCTTTCGAACCGGTGTATTGGAGAGTAGTCATTACTTTACTTGTTACGGAAGAATTTTGTTGCCGGATACACGAAAGGATTTAACATGTATTTTAATTCCGAAAAGATGCACTTAAATACAAAAGGCAAACTATTTCGAATAGAAATCATTTTTCTTAATAATGAATTTACTCGGACTCGAGAAATCATAATCCATTCGACAAATTAAAAACTGGCGAGCTTTTCACCTAGGTGTAAATGTCCGTCATTTTAACTCTCTTAAAATTACTTGGTCCGCTGCAGTGATACGTCTGGTCAATAGTCCGTCAATATAGTACCAAACTCTTCATAATTGAAAAAAATAATCTTACATTTGCTCGATCTATAACCAGAAGCAAGTTCAATTACACAAAACGTTACAGTACGTTACATAACGATGCATTCGGAACTCCTCGGCCGTACATTTGTTTACTTTTACACCGGACTTTTCAAAATAGCGCCCAAATATGTCCGAGATTATTCGCAGCAAATGGACGAGGAGTTCCGAATGTATCGTTACAGATCGAACGTTCTATAACGTTCGCAGTTACTGAACTCAACCCTGGTCCGTAACTCTTACGCTCTTAAAATTAACTGGTCCGCTGCCCTTAATCATTGTTAGAAAAGATCGCCAATAGAACTCAGTAAAAGTAAGAATTAAAAGTCAATGTTACGCGATAACGCTTCTTTATTTATACAGTCGGCTAAAAAGAAAAAAGGTATATAATTAAAATATTATATTTGAATCATATCAAATTAGTTTTCAAATGATAAAGGCTCTAACAGTTGAAATATGTAATATTTACAACAATATGTGATGAAGCATTCGACGATTCTTTTAATAGTTAAAGTCTGCAAACTAATTTCTTAGAATATAATTTCGATAATGGTATCTTATCTTTTCAAATTAAATTTTGGCAAATATCATTTATATACATGCATGTACTATACACACATTATGATACGCATATTTGTTAAACTGTATCCGAACACTAAACGGGTCTGCTGGTCCGGTTGGTCTGCGTTTTATACCTACCCTTTTTCGTGTGATTCGAAAGGATTTGCGGAAATGTGTTGATATAAAACGCTGATTTTTCGCGTGTTGCATTGTTGCAAGAAAAATTGTTTATATGGTTTCCCCCAAAAATGCTTTTTCTATTTACCTTTAACGGAAATGGGCTGTACTATGACTGCATTAAAAACAATAAATTTGTCGGCAGTGGAAATCGAAAGGATTTATATCACGTGACTTTTGCCCATTGCTATCAAAATCTACCCACCACAATATCACGGCGTCTCAACGCCGTGAAATAATAATCGGCTACATGTATATAGAACATACAAACAATGGTATACTTGCAATAATATACTTGTATATGACGATGGAGTCTGCTTAAAAACATATGTACATGTATATGTTGAGACTTTTTGTTTGTTAGTTATTTAAATTACTTTTATCTGGCCTGGTTATTCATCTATTGTAAGCAATTTTTTACAGACCACATTCCGTATATAGTAATAGTTGAGCTTGCTTAAATACTGTAGTTTTAAAGTATCTTACACTTTAATTTTTATTTATATACCACCGTTGCTATGATATGATTTGAACTTAAATAGTCAGGTAGTTCAACGAGCAGGTGCGGTAGTTAAAGGGTCTCAACCTAAATGGAAAATTAAAATAACTTCAAAAAGTGTTTAAAGTTACAAAACTATAGTTAGGACACAATTATAGAAAATTAGGAGCGTCCATATAAAGTTCATGATCGCTAATTTTTTGGTTAATATAGCTATGGTAACCTAAAACCTTGAACTTCTTATCTAAAATTTCATCTACAACAAGTATTTTTGTCAACACCTTTTTACCATTAATCACACTACGATAGTTTGATATTTAATCAAGGGTGGAAAGAGGTTAAAAAAGTTAAAAGGTGGTTGACACCCTAGGGCTAGCATAGGGCTAGTTAATATATTCGCTGTTCTGCCCAGTGACCACGATAAAATAGATACTTAAAATCGGGAACCACGGATATATATACAAGGTTGTTTATAGTGAATACAGTGAAGGTCTTTTTCATTTAAGTTTTCAAACATGGCACAGAATAGATCTAAACGTGTGTATATCTTCATAGGACTAAGTATCGTGGTTATATTAAGTTTACTTATAGCAGTTATTGTGCTTGCAACTCAGAAGAATGACAGCAACACAGGTAAAACCATTTATAATAACCTACATGTATATGTATATACTTCGTACATTTAATTTACTATGTAATGGAAAGATGTTGTTAGAAAATAATAACATATGACTTGATGCATAAACATTTTATAGCTTGACTGCTCTAAACTTTGTTTACATCAAGTTTGCGTGCAGATGTGTCGTGAATACTATGTACGCTTCACTTGTTTTGGAGTGAATTTATCAGTCCGTTGCACGTATGCCTGCCAATAAAGGAATCGTTGGTTCGATTCCGAGGCAGGACCTTAGTACCATAAAAGAAATTCGTACATCATTAGATAAAACACGTGTACTATTATCAACTGCTATTTCTCCTATATTCGTATCAAGTAAAACAGATATCACAAACTAGTAAAGGAATACCTAGTACGTCAAGTATAAAAAGCTTAGTTCTAGAAATCAAAAGTTTGACAGGAACAGTGAGTAGGTCGACTTGACATAGTAAAAATGTTCGATAAGTGGCCTAAAAATCATGGCTGTAATGACGTGAAAGTATTATACGGACATTACACTCTTCAATTAGATAGATGAATTTCTTGCATGGATGCCTTATGTTAGGAAGGTGCGGCATCAGAAAGCTGCTTGACATACATGTACGATTTGTTGGTTTAAAATACCACCTCATTGAGCTACATATTAAATAATTTTATTCATACGTGTGTTTCATCGTAACAGATGCTCAAGTGTAAGCAATTAATCATAATCATAAGAACGTTCTTTATAGGTTCCTGTAGTAAGAAGTCATCGACAGACGCTCTTGTACGAAATGATATTATGGAATTGTTCAACGTACAAGATGGTTTCGAAGTCACGTGGTCTCAATCTGCAATGAATAAAGTTGATGTTACTGAAGCAATTAAAGGTAAATCGTCGTAAATTAAATGATGTGCTCAGGCGTATGTTCTTCAGCAAAAATTATCAGAGCAGTGAGCCATATAAATGTATATAGCTTATCGGGATAGATACTTGACGGTGTTTAGTACGGCAGTAATGATCAATCGCTTTCTTAAAAGCCAACATGTTCCCCGGAAAATTCATCCATGTTTCATTGACATAATATTACATAGTTACATGATCAACTATTTTTCTATTACAGTCCTAGCGTTTGTTTTACTTAAATTACTTGTACCTAGTTTGTCGTCACGTGATATGTTCACCCTGTTACATGTTCTGGAAGAAATACGACTTAATTACCTATTTATTTCAGCACAGCCAAACGTGATAGAGATTGATCTGGTTTTAAAATCAGGAAAATTTTATATGAAAGATGGAAGTACGAG
This sequence comes from Mactra quadrangularis, assembly GCA_025267735.1. Lineage (NCBI taxonomy): Eukaryota > Metazoa > Mollusca > Bivalvia > Venerida > Mactridae > Mactra > Mactra quadrangularis. The sequence goes on along the minus strand of CM046296.1, from coordinate 21,313,608 downwards.
TGTCGAAGATTTATTTGGTTTAGTTAAAAATACTGAAATCATTTTGATGATAAATATTGAAAACCCACGTGACATGACTGATGACGTCATACTTCTAATAAAGAAAGTTGATGAAGCTCATTTACCAAACCCAGTTATCATAACTGTATCCGTGTTTTCAAGTGTATTTAATTGGGACAAGTAAGTTTCGATGATTATAAAAATATTCAAATTACCGTTGGCATCATGTCCATATGGCATCATGTCACTGAGTTATCATAAAATAATGCTTATGCCCCTTTACATGTATATAGTTCCCTGAGCATTCATACACGCACACCACATGATATTTAATAATTAATGTATACGGGACCGATTTTTAATAGTGAAAATATTATGTGAGTGCGTATTTAACGAGTGTGAGGGCTTTGGTGCCAGTGCCAATTAAAGAGATGTAAAACTAGTGTTGTCATGATTTCGTTCATTCATTTTATTAGTCTAAATTTGAACCTGTAAATTCTAGTTACGGAAAAACTATACTAAAATTTAAAAACCATCTCTGAGATTTATTACACATAGTTGATCATGATAATGATACTAGAACAAATCATTGTATAGAGAATTCATTAATATTTATCGAAACGTAGTATAATAATATAAATACATGTACTATTGAAATATTATATTAGTAAAAATATAAATGTTTAAGCAGTCTACATAGTGGTTAAACTCCTTATTATGACATCTTTTAAAATCTTTTATAATAATCATCTTAAGCATTAATATCCAAACTCATAGTTATTTTTATTAATTTCAGGTTTCTGTCTGGTGAAAACCCAAGTGGAAACGTGATATTTAACTTTGACCTCACAACACAATGCTGCTTATCACCAATTGGTCGTGGAGTGATTGAAAAAGTAGGTCAACTTCAAAAACGACTGAAGACTCCATCTACTGTAGAAATTGACGTAGAGAGCATCAAATCTTCGTGGGATAGTCTTCGCTGGCTACTTGATGCCAATGATGGACTTTCATTGATTCTAAGCACTAAGACACCTCTTGGAACGGACTATATCAACAGTGCTTTGATTGTGCGGAACGATATGGACAGAGATAGAATATTCTACAACTTTGATCGGACTATTTTTAACGAATTCAAAGCTGCCGCGTCAACAGCCGGAAGTGCGTTATTATATTTTGATATAAATCCGCGTGATGCTGGTAAAATAATCTGGAGTCACAACACAGACACATGGGAACAAATTAATGCTGCAACATCCGGTAGGTATTGACTTATGTTGTTTGATCACAACTTAACTTCACCTATTTGCAGCATTAAGAACAGAAGCTGCTGATCTACGACATTGCTTAAACACCCTGCTAATCAGCTTATCACTTGCGTTGTACTTGTAAATATAGCAAACTTAAACAATGAAATCAAGTTCTTGCCAAAAAATTAATGAAGGCTAGAAATCGATAGGATTGTTATTAGAAAACAGCGAAATAAACGTAATAGTGTCCCAAAAACGTTTGTCAAATAGAATTTGCAACTCGTACAGATATGAGTAAAACCATTTAAATTGAGTTATTTCCCTTTAGTATCGACATCCCTTTAAGTCCAATAGAAGCTAAAGTAACGTTTGAAGTACGAATGTTATCAAAATGTTGTCTATTTTCCAGGAGATGTACAGATGATTGAAGGCGACATACAAGTTTTAGGACAAGGTACCACAAATCAGACTACTATACCAATAATGGCACATGATATTGGTGACAATAATAATATTACATTTCAACAATGGTTAGAGGAAATTATCAAGGTAAACACTTAATTCATATAGAAACTTCATTCAGTATGATATACACAATTGTAAAACATTGAATACGAGGAATACTCCAGAAATAATCGGACCGGTAACCTGGAGACAACAATATTTACGGCACATATACAAATTATACACCAAAAGAAAGAGCAAACAGTCTTTGTTAAATGGGAGAAATATAACACACAAATCTTAATCAAGTCCGTAGCAAACTATTCTTTAATAACTATGGATACGCTGAGGCGCCGCAGCTCAAATTAAATGACAATAGACGGTTAGAATATGCTTCGCCGTGAGCTAACAAAATAAATCAAAATGTTCAATGGTCAATTTTAACTCTTTATTACAAAACGTTTCGGCCACAGGCCTTCATCAGTTAATAAATTTTGCTACCGCAAGTTTACATCTTTTAATCATGCTAACATACAGGAAGTAATGAGTGTATGACGTCAGTGACGTCATGTCCGACGTCTGACGTCGCGCCATTCCCACATAAACGTTTTGGAGCCAAATTTTTGTTAAGCATCTTCAAATCAATTGATATTGATATATAAACATACATATATATATATAAACACACATATGTGTACATACACACACACACACCCACAGGCATATTCATAAACATGTACACACATATACCCATACATATACATATACACATACATGTGTATATATATATTCATATATACACATACACACCCAAATACACAAACATATATAGATATACACATATGTACACCCATATACATATCCATACACTTACAAATACACGCCTACATACACACACATACACCCCTACACACACATACACAATTTTACTCACACATACACTTCTACATACATATACACACATATATGTACACATACACACATGCACACATCCCTACATGAACATATACATACACACACACTTACACATGCGCGTGCACATACACATACATACACACATATATATACACACGTACACCCATATACACATATATTCGTACATATAAACACATATACACACACACACACACACACACACACACACACACACACACACACACTCATATTTATATATACATATACACATACTTATATATACAAGTACACACACTTACACCCCCCTATATACATATACACACTTATTCATACACATACACATATATACACCCACATACATATACATACAATATGGATATTTGATGAGGGGAAATTATCAGTAAATGAAGCATACTCCTAACAATATGAACCATGTTACTAAAATATGATTATCACTGTAATTGTATCAACACCCCAAGCTATCGTACCGATCATTCATGAGAAAAGGTATTAATAATCACATTGCAATTGGTTTTTGATAATTGAATAACGATTATGATGATAATAATGTTGAGACATATTTACATTGTGTCCAAAATCTTTCAACTGTGGGGGGCGACCAGTAAGGCAACTTGGTATGAACATACAATCTTAATTAGTTCTTTCGTTTAATTAGATTAAATTTAGTAGGTTTTATTCCATAACACGCTGGTATCAGTCTTTGTGTTAATGCCATCTGGCGTTTCTGTTTCTAATTGTTTTATCCATGACACTTCTCGTAACTTCCTATAGACTTTGGATTTGTCACGAACCGCCTCTAAAACCACTATCCCTACACTATCCCTTGAATGATTGTTTTGGTTAAAGTGATTCGCGACAGCTTTGTCCCTCTTCAGTCTGATATCCGCTTCGTGTTCTTTATATCTCTCCGCTACTGATCTTCCAGTTTCCCCAACATAAACAATCTTCTCACAGTCCTTGCATGTCAACCCATAAATTACATTTGTTAATTGACATTTTTGATTTTGGTGTTGCGTAGTAACTGTCATAGAACCTTTCTTTAAGCCTTGGCAGCATATGCATAAGGCCTTAGAACACTGAATCTGAATTTCCCCTCTGTCTCTATTTATTCTGTTAAGTTTCCCATGCACTAGCACATCTCCTATGTTTCTGTCTCTGCGATAGGATACTAATGGTGGAAAACCGAATACCCGCTGCATTTTCTCAGACTTGTAGAGTGTTTTCATATGCTTGTTCACTATTTCAGCTATATTTGGGAGTTGTTGTTTGAATGTTAACGTCATACACTCATTACTTCCTGTATGTTAGCATGATTAAAAGATGTAAACTTGCGGTAGCAAAATTTATTAACTGATGAAGGCCTGTGGCCGAAACGTTTTGTAATAAAGAGTTAAAATTGACCAGTGATAAGTATTCTACTATCCCTTCATGGATAAAAGACAAGTTTACAAAATGTTCAAATTTCGTATTTTTAAATTCTACATATACCACTCTTCGTAAAAAATGTTAAGTGTATTGATGTACCACAAATAATATGATGATATCTTTACTATATTGTCAAATTGATTATGGACAAAACCTGGCTTCTGCTATAGGAAACAAGTTTGATGTTTGAATAGGATTTTAATCAATGCAGACTTGGCTATTCACTGAAAACAAACTAATATTGGTAACGCTTAGTCGCATCTATTTCTATGAGTTGTACATATTTGCGCAAATCAATGGAGTCAAGTCTCACTATTAATTAATGCTTGTAGAATCTTTTTTGTTTCATTTTCAGGTTGATAAAGGCATGAAATTTGACTTCAAATCTATTGATGCTGTGAAACCTACTCTGAAAATAACCAAGGAAAAACTTGATCAAATTAAAGGACCAATTTGGCTAAACGCTGATATATTAAAAGGACCAAATGGTGTTGAACCTCGAATTCCAAAACAAGAGTTTCTAAATGCTGCGATAGACTTCGGCCCTTCCACTTTATCGTTAGGATGGACAACCGTAAGAAAGGGAGAAAACTATGGTTTGAAATATACAATGGATATGGTTAAAGAAATGCATGAAGTAACAAAAAATCTAAAACTACCTATTACATTCCCAGTCCGTGCTGAGCAGCTAAAAGACAGTTTACTTGAGTTTGAATGGTTATTGAATCAGTCACGTGACTACACATTAACAGTTTGGACCAGTTACGGAGACAATGTAACTAAAAGTGATATGGATTATGTTAAAAGACAAAATGAAGCTGCGAGAATCTACTTTGATTTGCCCGTCGAATTACGACCTACAATATGAAAATATGTAAGCAAACCTATCAGGAACATCAACAGTTAAACACAAACCTATAACACAGACAAAAAAGCAAAGAGAAAGTTATATTAGAAGATGTATTCTGTAAAACGTTAAGGCAAAAAATCGTATAAAAACTAAAGTATTGTTGAGGCGTATTAAAATGAGATCTTGAATATGTAACTGCAGAGGAAATACGTTTTATAGAACGAGATACAGTCTGAGTCTAGTGAGGCTGAAACAATATACCAGCGTATGAATAAGACAGCTGTTTTGCTTAAGCGAGATTTAAAAAACCAGAAAAACAAACTTAAACAATATATGTTCACAAATTTAGTCTTAATTGAATGGTTGCCAATAATAATAGCCAGTGATAATTCTCACTTTGAATTCCGATATTTCAATATGTTTGCAAGTATATATGAATGTATTTTTATATGAGGTTCGTGGATAACAACTCAAAATAAACACACTACATGTATTATGTTTCTCTTTTTGTTTTATCACCTTCACTTGGTTTGATTATTTTTATTTTATATTGCTTTGTGTACCCCAGGTAAGACTAATGAGATTGGTCGCAGGTTGCTAGAGTGTCTCAATTCTGCTCATCATGCAGCTCTGTCTCTGTGGTCTATGATGTGATGGGCAGTAATCTATAGGTCGACACAGATACAATACGAATAGGAAGTCTTATACATGTAAGTCGTCTATGTAGTCTGTTGGTGGACATTGTCAAGGCGTTGAAACAAAGGGTTAAATTATTGTCAGTATCTTTCTGGACACAACTGGTCAAAACAATGTATGCAAACAAAAGAAAACCAAAGCTAAAAATAATACTTCAAGCTAACTACTGTTTTATTCTAGAAATTCGGAGGGTATTTTTCAGTTGAAAATATAATGTGGTGTACGTTTCACAATTTCATATAGCGCCAAACCCAAACAGTAAAGCGCCTGAGTGATCTGATCAGCTGTCTAGTCAGCTTGTTAACTTTTATCACAAAAATCTTGTTAAAACAAACAATTAAGAATCGAGACAGCTTTATAAGATGAATCAAAACACAAACTATTGTTTTCTACCGCACAAAAAAATACCGCTGACAAGTGACAAATGACTATCGAGGGAGCCCGAGGTGGATAAAAACCATGTTACGTAACGTTCCCGTAATCAACACTGAATTTATAGTACACCCATCCATCATTTATGTCTAACCACAAACGTAAATCATGAAATCAGGGTATTAATACAATAACATTTTGTTTAAGAGTATAATATATGAATTTTTATCATATTCATGCGCGTTCACCGCGCAGTGACCTGTAACCATGGCCGGTTACGTCGATAGACTCACACTGTAAATTGACAAAAAATACTTCCCCACAAAATTATCTAAATCAACGTCTATTTAGCATTATTTACGACAAATGTATGCATAGTACATACAATATAATTTTAAAAAATCTTCGAAATATACGACTTCATACTTCTGGAACATTGACATTTTGTGATCAAATTTGTCGCAATGTATTACATGTAATCTACTAACGTCAGAAAAGCCATGCTTATATCAAAATTATATACAATGTACACATGTACATGTTTATTATAAATATCATGTTTAAACATTATAAATGTTGATGATTAAGTAAGTTTGAACATATGTATTTGAAAAGTTTAATGTCAACTGTACATACACATTCATAAACTATTGAACGAATGGTACTTTTTTCCAAGCACAATGCTAAACATCTTTAGAAGTCAAGGTGACCACAAGAAGAGACAATGTAGACTATATTAATGGTTGGGGAACTAAACAATATAATAATTTCTTGGTCTGACATTTAATACAATGACCTAGTGAATGGATCATGACATTGTCATTAACTTCATACATGACTTGTTGTTACAACTACATATTGTAGTATATCTATTGTGTGTTACTACGTGTTGTATGTTTGATGTTTAATTCTAAGATACTTATTCTAAGAACATTAGGTTCCATAGAATACCATTCTCTTACATACATATTCATTTCATCGTTGTCATTGTTGTCAGGCTCTCCCAAGACAATTTTTACATGTATACATATTAAGCATACGTATATATTGGTTTGAGACCGTGCCAGCTGCCATCACATATAAATGTTTTCAACAAATCTTTTTACGGTTACATTCCCCAGAATATTAGAAAACAGAAAATCCTGTACAAATGGGTTATTTAATTATTAGTGTGGTGAATCGTTTGATAATGAACGTTCATATTACAAAACCACAAACAATTTATCATAGCACAATAATGTCCATGTGGGAAAATCTCAGGCATTTTTGCCAACAGCAGGTTTAGCTTGCTATGCGCAGTAAACTATGAAATTCAGATTGTTCTGTTCAAACAGTTTTGGGTCATTCCATCAAAAACCTTACGACAACAATCATAGCTAATGTATCACAGAAACTATTCGTACCCATAAAACATTACTGATTCTCTGTCTTAAGAATTGTTGATGGACAAAAATTTAAGAATGCTGTTTACTTTCTAAGCAGCTTCTCATTGAAGCTTTATTTATATGACAATTTCGAGTTATAGCCTCGCGTACGACGCTTTTTAGCGTACGATCGTTAATGAAAACAACGACAGTATAGTTTAATATCGAGGATGCACTCTGCTCTAGTTTAGTGATGTATAAATCATAGTAAAACTATCACGAAATCAATTAAGAGTAGATTGGAGCGTGACTGTGTCCGGAGCAATGTACGGTATGCTGTTAATTGACCACATTATATCACGTGGTCAACATTGACGTACATGTATATACGGTCAGTTGTTTCACATGAATAAACAATGATTTACGTAAACAACGCATACGTTATTTTACTCCAAGCTCTATGACGTCCATACGTTAGCTTATCTTGGTGGATCAGTGCATAACTTGGTTTACGATATGTATACTAAGAAGTATGTACACTAGTCTCGCACTTACCCATTGAGTTGTAAATAACAAAACGTGAACTGGAAATTAGTAAGTATTCTCAAACACGTTCTCAGTCGAGCCCTAACTCATTTACTCACTTTCTTTTTTAACCCTACCTGCCATACTCAACCAAAGAAAAGATATACTTTTTCATCTAATTTGCTCCAAGAAGATACCAATCTATATTAATTGAATATACCGCGAAATCAGTGAAGTTTGCATAGATCATATGTTGACCTTCATTTTTAAGATTTACATCATTTGTGTGACGGACAGTGGGCCGAACCCTCACAGAAATTTTGCTTCATCATTGTCCACTCAAAATCGCTGCAGTATTTGCCAACGTTAGAGTCACAATAAAAAGCTAGATCTACATATAAGGGGTTGCCCGCAAGACTGTAGTAAGTGCATTGCGTTACAGAGCGAGTTAATACAGTCTAGCGGGCAACCCTCGATATGTGGCACTTTCTCAAAAAATAGACGGTTCAACCCTGTGGGTCTAATGAAAAAACATTAAATAACAAATTCATCGTAACACATAAGCAGAAAACATTGATATAATGTTTTAAAAAAGCTTAAATACGACAGAAACTTGTACAACATCTAAGTAGTGTTTTAATATATTAAATATGTCCCTTTTTATTTCTCAGTCTAAGCGGATAACCATAAAATGAACTAACGGTGATTTTTATCGTAAGTTTTTTTTGCATAAAATGACCTCCAGTGCGTGTGACTTTATTATAAAGCGATTGTGAAATGTACGATTACAATGAAAGGATTTCCGCATGAAAATTTAAATTAATATATTTAGTTTTTACATGTATATGTAAAATGTAAACTTAATTAATTTTGTCTAGAAGTGACAGCACGGTAAAGATATATTTCACCATGGTAAATGTGCTCTGTATAAAACAAAACGGTAAGAGTTAGGAGAGTGTCAAACTCTGCATTTGTCTGCATTGTTGTATACGCTTCATGCATTCACGGCTGAGATAGAAATATGTATTTTGACAGGAAATACCTCCGAACAATAAATTAATTAAATAAAAACTAATACGTGTACAATTTAATTAGAATTATGTATATTATTATAATTTTAAGCACGATAATAACAACAAAGAAATAAAACTCTATGAGCTTCTTTACAAAACTATTAAAACAAAAGCCGGTGGCTCTGTACATTCTGCTTAACGCAAACTGTGTTCTCAAAATGAGCTATGTTGTCACAAATATAGTTCGACTGTAAATCAAAAATCAATCTCCATTCTGCACAAATGTCGCAAAATATCAAGCAATGAGAAATTTGAATTTTAGATTCTTGTTTAATGAAGAAGGTTTGATGTTGCGTCCTAATATGTTTGATCCAACTCATGGTGTGTTAAAGATCGCTATAACCATTTGACACAATTCATACCAACTTGAAGCATGCTACATAATGATTACATATTGGTCCAATATAGTCCAAGCTGTCATTACTTCACATTACGCCAAGATCAAAACGAGTGATGTTACAATGTGTTTGACAAGAAATCAATGTCAGTTAAGTGTTACTGTATTGACTTCTACATTTAACATACAACCTTGATAATCTAGATGAAAAATATAAACTAACAGTACATTAGACATCAAAAACATTGTCAGGTATCCATGTGAACGTCATGTAAGACGTCAAGTTTCTAAATTTTCGAATGTAGTACATATATGTACGAGAGTGTAGTGTGATACCACTCTACAAGAGTCAGATGTTTGAGTTTTATGCCATTTTTAATAGTTAAACTCATGTGTGGTGATCAATTCACCTAACCATAGTATCTGCGTAAAACAACTACCAGACTCCCTTCCAATGTAAGAAACTGCATACTTTCTTATATAAAGGACCATAGTTGGTTGCTAGGTTTGAAACTAAAGACGTTTCCAATGGTGAGAGTTTTTTTGTGATTTGAAGACAGCAAGATGAACCACTCGACAGCGGATGCAAACCTTCGTACAACAGACAAAGGCAGTACTATGCTGTTGGTTATTATCTAAGGATAAAAGTGCTGTTGACCAACTTAATTCCGCCAAATTTCCCTGGTCGATGGTATACTATTAAGAATATATCACCAATAAACGTAATGTACCCCTACGAGTATATGGGACTTGGGTCCAGAAACCAATGCATATCCATGGGCAGCGAGTATAACCGACCTCCGAGCTATGACTGAACAGTTCGTTGCGTAAAGAACCATACGTTACATACATGTATAAATGGCATTAATATGACAATGTATTAAACTGTTGATGAAAGATTTTAAGTTGATTTTAATATCAACATTTTTGTGTTTGAAAAAAATCTACAGATCAGCAAACTTACAATACTTAATGACAGCAGTAAATACTAGAATAAGTATATAAAAATATGGTTTATATCTTAAATGAATATATTTCCCCCTTTACTTGGTTGATTCTCACAACTGACTGCAGCTTTAATACCAACTAGATGTGACATTAATTATTTTTGTAAGGCCAGGCTGATTTTCTGTTGTATCAGCAGTTTGGTTATTGTCCCTCATCATCAATGCGCTAGATGTTTCTATTATGGTTCTTGTAGCATTTAACTTCATGATTTGTATTCTATAAAGCCCCGCAGACCGTTTCACTTAACTTTGGCGCCAAAAGCTTGAGGTCAAGGATAAAAACCGAAAGACCGGTCCAGTTCGGGAAACAATTATATTGTGGAGGCCTAAAATATGATTTTTTGTTGTTTGTATGAATTCAGGCTCAGCTATATACAGTACAATAAACATACGTGTAGATACGAGGTGACTGAAGTACATATGTATATTATTTATAATTTTACCTTTTATAGTATTGTATTGTTTATTAAATCACGTCTAACAGGTCTATAGGAAACTATTCGGATCAGTGGTGGGCGGAATCATCTGTCTGCCCCCTCCCAACTTAGAGGATGATTTGAGACATTTTCATCACATCGTGGAAATTAATGGAGCTATACATCTGAACAACTTTGGACCTAAGTATAAGCTTATTTTGTTAAATTTAAGACAAAATAACGAACTATTCTTTAAAAAAAATGAAACAAGCATTTTAGGGCAAGATTAACGATGGGTAAGATAAGTTTAAAATGTAGTACGTTAAGCTAAGTATTAGGGGCCGTCCCCTGGCTCTCTCAGCTTTATACAGCCCCGTACAATGACAATACATACCATGTAGCTACATTATTTGCCGTACTGATAGAAGTTGACAACCTCTCTCTTAACATTTTCAAGGTTACGGTACTAAAATCATGATGGACTGCGCCCAAATATTCCTGGCTACTGGATCCTGATTTTGCGATGTTTTCCCAAGACGAATTGAATGAAACAAACATATTTATAATTAACTTTTGCACCAAGAAGAAACTATGATCAATTTACAATTATTTAAAAAGCTTTCAGCTCCATTTAATACATTTATTATTGTTATGTGCAGCACACTAGACAGACTACTTAGGCCTACCGGACACAAAGACTCAATGCATAAGAAACTCAACTTGTCTGAATCAAAATAAAATCTGTTGGCATACAACAGAGCACATGCTTTAAATGTGTGTTTTCATCAACTATATGACCAATAACATTCCACATGATCTGAAATCTACAAATTGCTTATTGTAGGAATATAGACAACTCTTGCAACTTCTTGTAACACAGCTTACAAGAACACCTCTGAAAATCAAATTAAATTGTGTTTAAGTACAAAGTTAAGATTTTTGTGAACGCCGGAGATTGTAGGACTGTTAACTTCTAATATAACAATATCCTTAGATCATTATATAATATTGATAATACGAGAGTATAGAAAATGAAAATATCACTAACTCTCTACACGTAAGAAGCTATGGACCCAGGCCACTCAGACAATCTGTATTATTTGACATGAGTAGTAACAGTGACCGTTGTGTATTGTCTTTGATGTCAATAAAATATGTTTAAAATAAACTACAAAAGCTTGTAAAATCACGCGACAAACTGAATAAATCTATTACTTATATTTGTAAGTTTAACCTTAAGTCATATGTGTGCAGATACTATGTCTGTCTTTAATTTATTTAAAAGCCACAAGTTTGGGTTAATTAATTACTTTTATTTAAACTTGAACTGCATACAATGCACATTTCATTTTTATGTATTTTGGGTAATAAAGATACTATTATAAACTTTATTTATTTTTATCCAATTAACAAACGTACAAGGATGTGTAAGTAATAATAGTTAATACTTCTTAAATAGTAACCGTATTGATTAGATTTGTGCGTTTAGGCACATTATAGTAAGACATATATGCATTACATGTTTTATAATCATTATAAAAAATAACATACAATAAACATGATACAAAAACACATATTCTTACATACATACTATTTATTTTTAATAACAGAATTAATTTCAACAAGGTCGCTTTAACCTTCTTCATTTTGATTTGTGATGGTAATAGTTATGTTATATTTTTTTTCTTATTATAATTGTGGAAATACATTAGTTTTTTACTTTTTGTATTATAATTAATTACAATTTGTACCTAATGTGACTAGCCACAAAATTCTGTTTTTATATTATAAATTAAACATTTGTTTTAACGTTGGGTTTCTCCTTATGATTTATTGGAGAGATTTTGATTTAAATTCAAATTAATATTTAATAATCTTGACAGATGCCATGATCACATACCTAACTCATACATATGTAACATGGCCATAAAATAGATATTAAAACATGTAATTAAAAATCTTAACTTTTTAAGTTTACTTCCTATTATGACTTCGCCTCCTTTCAGCGATTTTAGGGGTCTACAATTAAACATTGAACAATAGGAAAATAATTTGACAGTTTCATATCTAATGATTACGTGAACTGAGATAAGATATTGCAGCCCCTGGCAATTAAGGGCCAACTCATTTATAAATGTCATTAACGTAACCGACCCTTGTATCATGGCAGGCCCCAGTTTACTTCACCAATAAAACTTTCCGCGTGAACCCTTAGGGTATCGTGGTCACTGAAGCGCTTGATTAGATAAGTGAGGGGCAGTAAACGATTGGCGATTTTAGTCAACTTTCTTCAACGATAAGATCTGAATAAACTGATTTTCATCACAATCTGATGAGATATTTCAATACCCGGACACTAAATATAATTTATTATTTAATAAGTAGAAGAGATAAGAACAAAACTTAAGATACGTAATTAAGATTCAGACTTGCTCGTCGCTGATTGGTGGATACTTGGACTGACCAGGTAACCTTATGTTTTATATATACCCAAGAAGGACATTGGGATATATAAGAGTATAAGGTGTCTGTAGATGTCATTAGGTTGTCAAATATAGACAGGAGCTGACAAAATTTAAAAAGAACGCTGACTTCGGATATACTTCGGACTAATAGGTATGTATTGCATTTTATGGTATTTGTGTGAACACTGTTTATTGTGAAATGCTATGATGCTATGAACTGTTGGAGTATTGTGAAGTTTTGTGCATATTTTATGGATTAGTTGATACAGGATGGCAAAAAAATAAAAATATTGTAATCTTGAATGATTGCTCAGACTTGTATTTTAATAATTCTCAAATTGTCTGAACATTTTGCTAGAAATGTATAGTTCCAACAATCAAGGTGAGATTATAGCGGAAATGTTTCTTGTTGTTTCATGAATAATATTTCATATTTGCATTATTAATATCTGTCTGGTCATGTGGTCATTATGCAAATGATTCTATTTACAATTTATTAAGTATTATTTTTACATATAAAAAAATGCAAATAGTATATTTAGCAACAATTAGATAAGTACATGTTATACATGTATATATGATTCAAACGTCGGTGGTATTGCTAAATGTGACTGCATGTTCATAAATTGTCATTGATTTCATTTCATAATCTGAATTTACGTTGAGTTTTTCTCTAGGTCAGTTTGACAAAGTTGCCTTAATTTGTCGTATAGAATTTGTGTTTTAATCTGAACACATTGCTTAGTCTACTCCGGAAGATCGACTGCGATTTCCGATTTCTGTACAAAACTTAAACTCGTCTCTAAAGTGTAAAATAATCAAACTCCCCAATTAACAATTAAAGTATTTTATTTGACTAAAACTCGGTAAATCATAATGTCAGGTATAAGGAGTCACAATGCTTCTTCTTTTATTTTAATTTATTTCTTCTATACGATGAACTCAACCAAGACACTCACTGACAACAGCTTTAATTGTTTTAAGTTTTAATTTATTCAATAAATTTGAATATAATTAATGTTTCATTCACGAGAGACTAACAATAACTAGAATATAAAATAATTTATTAGCAACCAATTTTAAGGTATTCAGTCCATAGCCATTCCGTATAAATCCGTCAATCTTCGTAAATATTCGTAATATGGTATTAACCTATTTCCTGTAAGCGCTAAATGTTCTTTAGCCTCGTTTTGATATTTTCAAGTCATGTTGAGTGAAACATTCAAAATTTACGGAAAATACCGACAAATGTCGATCCCTCACGAGTTCAGGATGGATCTAGCACCTTAAGTAATATACACTACTCATTGTCACATAAATTTTGTATATAATTAAACTTTGTTTTAATTAATAATTCATAAAAGAATAAGTTTAGCGTACCAATGTATTGTTGTATTAAAGTCATTAATGTTAATTGCAATTAAAAAGTCAGAGTTTAACCAAAACCATCCAACCACAGTATTTATACAGGAGCGAGTACACGGAAGCTGTTAAAATAAATACACGGTTCAGAACGCCCTTAAATCTACGTTTATACAGTCATTAACGAATATACATTAAGTCTATCAGTACATATAGCGGACCTAGTCATGGAAAAAATCTTGCCACGATTTTCCATATTGCCATACAATATTGTCTCTTTTGCATGTTGGCTTCGAGCGCAAATATTGTTCTTCATTGTAGATCAACATACATAAAAATTATTTTTGGACTAAAAAGAGGTTTAGAATTTTCCAAGAGTATTCGACATTCCATTTCAATAAAAACATTATTGTCTTGTGTTGCAGATGTTTTAAGCTTTAGGAACAACTTTAGCATTTAGCGACAAAAAGTAACTTTGCATAGTTTTGCCATTACTAACTTTCTTTGGCCATGCTGACCGTTTTCTATCAGTTGAAACATTTAATTTTGTAGAAATATAAATATTCGTTTCATATAAGTGCGTTTTGAACAAGTTTTAATTTAAATGCAAAGTGCATGAGTATAATAGTTGTTCAGTATCGACTGAGTTATGTCTGGTTATATCACGAATCCCCGAAGGCAATGAACATCAAAAAGAATCCATTGAAATTAAGTATGTGCAGTTTCATATAAACTGTTATGATAAGGGAAAGAATTTTGGTCATGATAATTGCAATTACAGAAAAATGCTGTCTTTTCAATGTGTATCTGTCTCTTCTCTTTCCTCAAACTTTCAAGTAAACTTCATGGCCATACAGTTTAGACTTAAAGAATGATATTGTCAATAGAGCAGAAACGTGAGCAATGTTGGCTATTGCGTTTACTCAAAAATATTCAATCACAATAATCATGACTAAAAGTCTTCATAATTCCACGAAACGCCTTTGTTGGTTGTATAAACCCCGCCTACAATAGTTGACAAAGGTAAGTGTGAGTTGCTCTCGACCTCACCTCTGGATACGCTCCTACATACGTCACGTACTCAAATATAGCGAGGTTTTACCACAATTTTACCTTAAAACAATACTATATGGTATATAGGATACATTGGTTGACAGGGATTTATTTCTACTTGCCATGACTGATGAATATTTACTACGGACATAAAATATGGATGTACTATATGAATAAACTAAGGTTGGTGATAAAAATAAGTATTGACCGTTTTTACGTTGAATATATTTTTTCTTGCATTGCATTGAACGGAAATATGTACTGCTTATTATGATTGAAAAACTTTTAGTAAAAAGGAAACGTTCTGATTATTTACCTTTATGTGCTTAGATATTTTTGAGGGCTGGAAATGTGTCAATTTGATTTTAAAAACATGCAAAATATTGTACGAAAATCATTGTCATGTGTTATGATAAGAATGCAAACTTTTGCAACGTGCTCATAAGTGTCATTTGTAACATTAACATTTGAAACTGACTTCTAACAGGAAATAATAAAACTATATTATAACATTATAATCCTCTGCCTGAAAATGAAATGTTGCGTTTTACTTAGACGATAGAACCAAATAGCTTCATAGCTGTATTGAAAGCGACTGAACCTGATATTTGTTTGTTTATTCTCGAGTTTTGATACAAGGTACTGACCTTCATTTACCTTATCAACCATTTATTTTGCACGAAATATTGACGCTGGTGTTGATTCAAGTCTTCATGGAGGACTAGCAAATGATTTGTTATTTGCTATGCTCTAAAATGATAGTAAATTGCCACTGCAAACACTGCTGGTTGAAGCCATTTTGTTAATTTCTATCTTAGATGAAACCAAATGGTTGTTTTTCTTTAAAAAGGGACGCCATAAAGTAGGTCAAAGCTGGAGTTAATGATAGGCAAATCTGTTTTAGATTTAACCATACACAATGCATTTTATTAAGCAATACCAAGACTTTGTCACGAAAACAAAACATGTTATTCATTAATTTCTTACTAAACTTTAATAAATTAGTGTTGCTAAGTGTTGACAAACTTATTTTAGAGGTAGAAAACGCGTCTCTCCGTATGAGGGAAATCCATTAATAATAAAACAAGTAGAAACAATGTCTATGTAACTAAATTTGACAAAAACATGTTCATGTTTGTCAGAGTATGTAATTACCATAATACTCTTTAGAGTGTAGGAAAGGTTTTTTATTTATAAAGAAAAAGTATTTTGACATTGATTCGAAGCATGCTAATCAAGATAAAACTTGTGCGAGTTTTTGGAAAATTTGTCATGATAATTTAGCACAAACAAATACCTAAGACTTGCTTTTTGGAATACAAAATTAGAGCGGCATATTGAATGAAGTTAGTTGCACACTTTTCGTTATTTTCTTGATTATCGCTTTTATACCGAATGAGCATTATTTAGATAAAAACAATGCAAACTGTTATGCCTCCAATATCCACTATCTTTCTTGATGTAGCTTTTCTCTAAACGTATGGACAAACTTCACGTCTTAAAGTTCCAAGAAGATAATTATTTATATTTAGTTATGTTCTCTAAGATGTGTTCTCTAATCAAAGATCTTTTATTGAGAACTGAAAAATGAAAGCAGTCACAATCAGAAAACTTTCATAAGCATTCAAAATGTTTCCCTTTGGCGTAAAACTTGCTTCCAAAGCATCTAAATTGTACGAGTGCAAACATTTAATGGTACTAGCTTCACCAGCCTCCATTACATAAGAATATTGAACATTTATCCAAAAAGTGGACTTTTAGACAATTTACATGGTCCATTCTTGCACCATTGTCTTAAAATAACAAATTTCGACAAAGCATGTCAAAAGCATTGAGCTTACAATAATACATGCAGATAACTTTTAACAAGAGCATTTGACTCTATATACAAAGTTAATGGACACAGATGTACTCGTATATTAACATGTATAATTATCTACATAAAGTTTAAAATAAGGACTTAAGCAAAGAGATGAAATCCAAGTAAAGTATGATTACTCATAAAGCAGTAATTTTGTGGTCCACCTTGTGAATACACGCCGGTATTTTACCATGAGAACTTATATAGTATACTTAATTAAACGAATACATTTTAACGTAAATGACAGCCGCTACACGGACCAAGAGCAAACAATAAACAGTTTTTTGCTTCAAATTTATTAAGCATTATCATTTAGCAAAGAACACTCTAACGTAAAAAGAGCAAAGCGAATATAAACTGTGAGTTTTTGTTTGTCGTTGTAGTTGTTTCAAAACTTAGAAGTTATACATGTTGAAATTCGAGCATTCTTTGACCAAGTTTTCGTTCATTTATAAATATTATTTTGATATGTTAATTCATCCAGTGAACGAGATTACCTAAGTGTACAGGATATATACAAGTATATAATATTTATTAGATTTTGAACAATCGCATTGGTTTTACCACACTTTTCATAAGTGCCTTTGGGAACGTATGTTGTGCGGTCAAACTCTGATATTTTAACTTTGAATTATACTCTGTATATATCACTTTCATATGAAAGTGAAGCGTCTAATTCCCAAGATTTTAACGCAATAGTTAATACATGTACATATATTTGTCATTTTACACAGCCGTTTGTTTTATAATGCTGGGTCAGTTTTCTCATATAAAAACAAACTACACATAATTGCAATTTGTAGAATTGTGTTAGCAATGGCAGATTGCAATCTATGGACATATAGTATGACAAAATTACATGTTCGACGAATGCAAATGTCTATGAGAAACAGGTATTACAGTTAATCCTGAAAATTCCGAACACCTTTTGACTTGAACAAAAGTTTGGAAAACATGTATACGATTTTGAAGATTTTCTCAGGGTTTTGCATTCGAAAGTCCAAACTCGGCAGAGACAAGAGTTGAAATTCAGAATGTATGACTGTGCTAGTTTTGTTATTCTCAATTTTCAGTGTATACTTCATACAATGCACATTTTGTAACATGTGATATATTTTGTCTATTTGTAGAAACAATGGCTGACAGATATGACGAGGTATTACCTCCACCATCTTATGAAGCTGGTGTATTAATTGGTTCAATGGGTCATTCAACACAAAGTATGAATCAACTTGGTGCACATAGTGATAATATAGATTCGATGTTTGACAATCATTTGGCAACGCTAAGTAATGCTGGACCACTTCCGGTTGTGAGTGCATATGATCAGACGCTTGTTTCGTCATCTATGTCACACTTTCCATCGATAGGTGGCGTCACAACTATGTCAGGTATGGACAATCAATTAAATGATTCTGTGCGCGATAGAGACAATATTTATAACCATCCGCTTTTTCCATTGTTGGCTATAATTTTTGAAAAATGTGAATTAGCAACTCGCGCTAGAAAAATAGCTGGTGATCCGATATGCTCGTCCGAATCGTTCACCGAAGACTTAGAAATGTTTAGTAAACAGTTTAGTGAAAGAAATGAAGGCTCAATATTTACAAATAATCAAGAAGTAGATAATATAATGATTCAAGCTATACAGAACTTTAGATTTCATCTTTTAGAATTAGAAAAAGTACATGAACTTTGTGATAATTTTTGTGACCGATACATTACATGTTTAAAAGGCAAAATGCCAACAGATTTAAATGTTGATTCGCAAGCGGATGATGACGATGATACTTCCTCTAAACTTTCACACAGTAATTTTGATCCTGCAGATGACACCGACAGCGGCTCCGACCACAGACCCTCATCGGCTGGTTCCCTGAAATTCACAGAACTCGACGATGTATCATCAGTACAGTCTACAGAGACGCCAGAAACCAGTCGTCAACAGACACAGTCACAAGTTACAGTAAAGAAAGAACCCAAAGCGACAAAAACTAAAGGTATTAAAAGAGAGCGAGATTCTGATGGGGATGATAACAGCCGAGGGTCTGAGGGGAGTACGGCTGAGGGTGACACCGAAGGCTCAGGTAAGCCAGCAGGTAAGGGCACCAAGCGTCAAAAGAAACGAGGAATATTTTCTAAAACTGCCACAAATATTCTTCGTGCTTGGTTGTTCCAACATTTACAGCATCCTTATCCGTCTGAGGACCAAAAGAAACAGCTTGGTGCTGAAACTGGACTTACAATTCTTCAAGTAAATAATTGGTTCATTAATGCTCGAAGACGTATTGTTCAGCCCATGATAGACCAAACTAATAGATCCGGACCGCATACGGGTGGTTTTTATCCCGACCAATCTTCTCAAATCGACAGTCATACCTCAATTCCCCAACTTGGAAATCATAGACTGTCTAATCAAGTGCCTCCCGGGAGTGTTCCTGTAACTATGGGCGCTAGTTCGTTGCCAACAGTGTATGGCGGGTTACATCCGGGTGTTTCTCATATGCAAGCTAATTATACAAGTAGCTTAAGTAGTAGTGATGCATATGACCCAATGAAATCTGCTTACCCAACCCCAACCTATATGGACCAGTCTTTGACAAGGTATAATATCATGAACTCTATGCCTTGCTACACAGGAAGTGACGTGTACTCCCAGCCTACTCTGGGTACATCTTACTACAATATTCCACCTACGGAACTGTAAAAGTGTTTTAATGAAAATCATCAGAGTGTGAATCATATCATTTCTTGTATGAGATTAAAATAGGAATGCTCATCATATTACGTATATAAATTGAATTAAGGATAATTCTACCCCATAACAGCATTGTGAATTGTGCTCAACGTGTCAGAGAAGTGTGTTTTGTGTATAACCAGAATTGTGTTCGGAATTGTTCATATCATATCATAAGGAAGTGCTTACTACATAAATTCTAATTAATTTTGATAATATTATTATATTGTTTTTATATGTAATTGTATGGTTGTTTGTGTATATTTTATAATGCATTTTGTAAATAACTGTATTGTTCTTAAAGTAAGTTGTGAATAAAAATTGATACTAAAACATTGTTGTTCTGACTCGAATATAGTTGCAGTGTAACCTAAGAAATCCGAACTATGAGAACTTTCAGAATTTCTGAATTTTAATCCATATGCAAAATAAAAACTTTGAAATTTAGAACTTGAAAAAATCATAACATTTTGGGTTTAAACTTTGTTCAGATTTTTTATATTACACTGTACCTTTTTAAACTGTAACAAAGGGTGAAACATCGATTCCTGAGTTGTATTTGAGCAAGAAATAACTCACTTGATGCATGAATGAAGCCATTTTGCTGACTACAATATAACCTTCGAACATATGAGGGATCCATCAGTTACAACTTTCTGAGTAAAATGGTATATTACTGAGTCTGAAGCGTTTGGCTCATTTAGCAATGCTAAGTTGGTTCTTGTAACGAAAGTACAGAGCCCAGAAAAAGCAGTATGGTCAGCTTGTCTCAGTAAATAACAGCAAAAAGTATTGATAAACATCGTATAAAGATATCAACAACGCCTAAGTCAGGCTCTGGTATAAGATAATAAGAATAGACCATTCACAATTACAGTAAAGTCGACGGACAAGTTTTTCTATCACTGTAATCAAGCCAAGTTTGACTTCAACAAGAAAATATGAAATTAGTAGAAGATTTGCATTTATCTTTATAATGATATGAATAGTTATCTTGGATTAAGAATGAAGAACGCTCAAATACTTTATAACCTCTGCCACTGGATTCACATTAAGTTTAAAGGTTAAAAAGAACAAGACTAGATGTAATGCTGCTATTGTTTCAAAGTGATTAAATACAATCATGAGAAACAGGATGATTATCAAGCTGACCATTCCCTGTCTGACCTTTTAATTATGGCAATTCATTTGACCACAAACATAACAATACGTTCTATAGTAAACAGCTTGTTTGTGGGACAAAATGTTACAGTAAACATTTGTTAAATATTATAATAGAATAGGTCATTGAAAGGTCCATAAAACTAGGAGCTATTGAATACACGTATTCACAGGTTAAGTATTTCTCACTAGTAGACTAAACTATAACACACTGGTAATAAGTTGGTGTCTTAATCAAGAATGTGTCAACGGCGGCTTCAGAAGAGATTGAGGGGTCTCTACCCCAAGGGGTTTCAATTCTTTTACAAACGGTTAAAAGTAAGAATAAATAATATTTTGGGAGTCATTCCCTCGTTGGAAACAATTATAAGTTGTGCTCATTCCTTACTATACGTAATTGGTAAGAGACGCACCTGTCCGTCCATGACTATATGAGTATAACTTATGGTTCATCCCATAGTCAAAGTAAAGTTTATTACCGAGTTAATTACTACTATATGTACAATTAATATACTATTAATATAGTATTTATAGCGGTACTATTTATACTTAATTACTTTTACTTATCAGGGCATAACCATTCTGAACGTATTTACCATTTTAAGATTTGCTATATAGTACAAACCATACAAGTAATAGTCAGATGATGCAGAAATATGAGGAAATGCACTCATTCTCTGTAGCTAAATGTGTACGAACAGAATGGTCAATAATAATTTTGCAAGTTAACTATTCTAGCCGAATAAATGTTTCAGACTGCATCAACCGTGCTGTTTTCTTCTTTGAGAAACTGACAATTTCAATGCTGATTCTACATAGAAAATACATAGTTTTAGCAACATGTATATGGTAGTATCACGCTATGATAAACGTTCAGGATAAAAAAATGTAAAATGCTTATGTTTACGGACAGTTTGAAGTAAAGAATAAAAAAATATTATCTATTTCTATGTTTTTACGTGAAATTTTCATTTTA
Source organism: Mactra quadrangularis (assembly GCA_025267735.1). NCBI lineage: Eukaryota > Metazoa > Mollusca > Bivalvia > Venerida > Mactridae > Mactra > Mactra quadrangularis. The sequence goes on along the minus strand of CM046296.1, from coordinate 21,291,298 downwards.
TCTCAGTTCACAAATATATAGTAAAAAAATACTTTACCTATAAATATAGGCATATAATGGAGTAAGTTGTAGTACGAGCGGTATACTGCCCATTTTACAACGAAAATGAGTTTTACATAGGAATTAATAATCCACTAATGGTGCAAAATTCAAAAAAGAATATAACAATCGCCATACCGACTGTACTCTTATACTTTGATACTGAATATCTTCAAAAAAGTTATTTTCATTAAGATGACCTAAAACAACCTATAAAGACGGATGACATCATATTTTACAGCCGGGTTCGTAACAATTTAAATTCCAGAATATGTATGGGACTTATCTATTAACACGACGATGCACCTCGCTATAGGTAGAAAAGACATATACAATGTATATTAAAAAAAACCCTTTAAAATCTGGCGAAGTTAAATTTACTTCTAATCACAGAAATCTATGACATACTTTTTTCATCGAATTAGGGACTTTAGTCAGTTATTTCCCCTTGTATACTCTTCAAATAGGTAGGTCTAATTAGTTGGATTACTCGGATTTTACCCTTACTTTTAAATGTCAATTTGCCAAATTAATCTTTTATAACTTTTTTGTGCTTGTATTTTTAAGGTAAAGAACTATTTAAATTTCCTCTCTTCTGTTAATATCTACATTTACAAGAAAGATATTAGATGAAATATTTTGTTATTCTTACATAGGAATTCAATGATAAAATCCGAGGATTCCAACTGTAAGGACCTACTTACCAATTGGATTGCTTCAGATATTATCAGGGAAAGATAACTGACTAAAGTCCCTAATTGTTGTTACGTTGACATAACAATGGGTGCGTTGCTTAAGCATTTCGCTAGGTATCGCTTTGTAGCGAAATCCTAGGAAACGACTTGAAAAAATTCTTCGCTACCCTAGAGCGCTTTAACAAATCAAAATGGCTGCCTCCGCCGTAATGTAACTTCCTGTTTGCCGACAATTTATGTTTTTATGTTTGACTGACTAATCATGAATTGAAATCAATAAATGTTTGTAATTGTTCATTTAAACATATGTTTTTGCAGTGATTTTGTACTTGTTAAAGCCTTATTTAGTTCGAAATCGCCCCGAAAACATGCGATTGCAATGAGCGCAAAAGTTTTACTCGGCAAAGGCCGCCATCTTGGTTTGTGACGTACATAGCCATTCGGAATTACCTCGGCGATGATCGCCGAGGTTGTTCCGAATGGTAAATAGCTAGCCGTTTCCTAAGACGAATCGCTACAAGAAAGCGCTTTTTCATAGCGAAACGTAGCGAAAATCGTTAAGCAACGCGCCCAATGATCAGATATTTATACTGAATTTAGAGGTGTTTGCCCAAATTTAAGGGTCTGTGACCATACTGAAAATACTACAACAACAACAAAAAATTAAGCGGTCGAAATTAATTTTGTTTAAAACGCTTTCGTAAGAGATGTAAGAAATGTCATGTTTCTATACTTCCTTAAATGATAGCTTGGTACCGAAAGAAAATATTTTTGTTTTGAAAAATACATGACACTTATTTTTCTGTAAGACCGGCAGAGCTTTTAATTCTTGAATGATAGCCGGATAAAGCAAAAATATCGGATGCAATTTACAAAGACCTATATTTTTAAGCTTTTAGCAGCTAAAGAGCAAATAATATTAACGACATTCTATTTAAAGCCTCAGATAATCGTTCGTGACAAATTTTCGTAATTGCCATGCGATTAAAGTGACTAATGATGCTGTAAACATAGCAGGTATCAAGAATAGATGGGTCAGGTTTGTATCATTGTATCGAACATTTGTTGCTAATTTTATCGAAAAAGGTGCCATTTTCTGATTTATCATTGAATATTTTATCGATAGCAACCCTCTATTGAAGAAATATTATCTTCATGCCCGAAAACAATTTCTTTTAAAACAGTAAGTAGAAATGAGGTTAAGGGAGATAACTCTTTATCTTGAGTTACGGAGTCCGTATGTCATGAACTTTATTCACATTAAATGCTAAAACACATAATTATAAGATTTATTGGGCACGTTTTAGTGTTTAATGACATTATCTCACCATATAAAAAAGACATATAAATAATAAAAAAACCTTAGTGTTAAATCAAAATCGTTTCAATCATAATTAGCAAGTGTCATATATTTTCGCGAGATTTTCTCGTCCTACAACCTATTCGCCCTTGCAGCATTCGTCCCAGAACTTCTCAGGAATGGCGGCGCCCACTGAAAAAGTGAATGTTAAGAAGTTTTTGTCTCAGTGGGATAATGACACATATCGTAACTGTGCAGAATATATAACAAGTGATACTGCCACTTTAGCTGAGAAAATAGGGATGAGTTTTGAAAATGTAAAAGAGCTGGAAAGCGTTTGCAGGTATTTGTAATATGTTTTCGCGATGTTAACATATAAGTTACTTCAGACTTCTTTATGAAAATTGAAGTTTAATCAGTTGATGTTCAAGTATGGTTGTAATACTGATTTTTAAGAATTATAAAAAGGAACGGACAGCCAGAAAAAAATGTGAAAGTGGGTTGGTAAAGAAGGAAATAGAGCTGTTCATTTTCAGGAGCGTTTTCTATTACCATGATTATGTTGCACACCTACATTACACTGTGTTTTTTTTTCCAGCCACTGTTGACTAACATATTTAGAAGGCTGTATATGTGAACAGATTTAAGGTGGTAAATTTATCATTAATAAATAATCATCATGAAAATAATCATTTTTGTTTTCATTTAAACTCGTATTTCTTATTATGCATATGATAGTGAAGTGCTTTTGAACATATATTCAATATGAAAAGAGCGCTATACAAATGTGGTATATAATAATGATAATAATAATTCTGTGTATATATTTCAGTGTAGACAAATTAGAAAATGATGCTGAAGGTTGTACTGAATTTAATAGTTGGAGTAACCTGGAAAATATTCCTATGGATACAAAACTTTTAAGTCTAAGGTAAAGTCATATGAATATCTTTCATCTACTTTTAATCATTACCCTTTTACTTTTGACACTGTTGAACTGCTCACTGGGCTAAAATTTATGTTTAAGATTTAGGAGACAAAGAAGTTTACTAGCATGTTTTAGGTATGCAAAGATATAGAAAGTATGAAATCCCTATTCTAATATCAAAAGTTTTATTTTGGACCTCTTCATACCAGAGGGTCTAAAGAATCTATGTACACAAAATTTCTTTGTTTAATGTATAGTGCACTTTATAAGATCTTACTACAGCGAGCAGTGAGTATGTGTTGACTATTGAAGAGAATTGACATTGTTGTTGACTATGTTGACTGTTGTGATGATGGGGGTTTAATCTGTTATTAAAAAAATATTTTTGTGTAGTTTTCAGAAACAGGAGATAGAAAGAAGAAAGAAGGATCATAAATATTATACTGCTGCATTAAGGAAGATGAAGTACAAGAGAGCTGATGATCATATGGTAAATTTTTCATTAACTACTTTGTATAGTCAAATCTTATTGTGATTAGCAACAGATTTAAGACCAGGTCATAATGTGTTAATTTTTCCCCTTCTGGCTGTGTCTAGGGTTGGGTTATCAGGATTTTAATTCTGTAAGCAGCTGGTAATACCTGGCTTTGAAAAATGTGCAGATAATCAGATTTGAGGAAGAATTGTGCATTAGTTTAAGTGCTTATTTACACTCATCATCATTTTTGTGAGTCCATGACAAGATTAAAATATAATGTTTAAGGCCTTTTATACTAGTTATAATTCCCTGTCAACCCAATTGAGGTTATTTTATAGGGTCAAGCGTACCTAACCAAGCTTTCCTGGATCCTTGTTTATAACCAGTACTTGCCTACCATTCAACATGGCTGGAAACTTCTCCACATACCTTATTAATGGAGGAAATTGACATTATTGTTAGGTGGGATATGAACCAGTAACCCTTTCATGCTACCAACTGTGCTACCAACCCACGATGACAATAAAATGGTATCAGCTTTATAATGTTCAACGTAAATAATGTAGGAGCATATTTTGTAGATTTTCAATGCAGTGAATAATGAAGATCAATTAGGAGGTATTGCTGAGGAAAATAAAGTAGTTTATCCTGATGTGTTATTACATGTTCATGTACATCAACCTGTTAAAACAAGACATAAACATACAACTGTTGAAGAAGTTAATAAAACATCTGGTGTAAGTCTTTAATTTCTACATTATAATGTCAACTTTCTAGCTTTCGCTATACTTAATAATAGGTAAAGTTAGTGCAATTTCATGGTCAGGAATCAATTAAGTTGTATCCTCACTGATTTAGGGTTTAAATATTACCCTGGGTTATCAGGCTACTATTATCACCCAGGGCAGTGTTTTTAATATGTATATTGTTCTGCTGACAAAAGGTGTTTTGATACAAAGTTGCATGTACCAAATAATTATTATTATCACTTTTTACCAATTTATACTAAATAACAATTGAGTGATTGTAGAATGCATAGACTGAAGGAGTAGAAATTGACTTAAGAAGTGCTTGAAATACATTCAAGTCGAACAAGTACGAATATACTTCAAAATTAAGATAATACAATTTTGTATCTATGTAAATGTGTTCTCTTTATTTGGCATTTTGAATGAGAATTGAACAAAAATAAGAATGCTTACTATTTGATAGGGTAATAATGGTGATGATGTTTTTTTTAATATTTATAGAATATGTCCAACTCCTGGTTAGTACTTGGCAGACAAAAGTTAACAGATCTACGTGATGTTATACGTTGTGTAAATGATTTAAATGTACCTGGAGATATGAGTGAAAACCCTGACTTGGAAACTCAGTCTTATGCCAAGGTAAACAATTAAAACTATAAAACTTTACTTGTACACTGGTTAAGAACCTGTCTCCTAATTTAAATTAGCTTTTCTGGACTGCTCATTACAAATACTATCCTACCCAATCTGATTAAAACACAATATAGAATTTTTCTCTCTCCTACTTGCTACACGACAGTGTATATCTGTTTACAGAGATCACATCTTACTCTACTACAAGCAAGTGACAACTTCTTCCTAAATAGATGAAAACTATCAATGTTGCCGACTATTCATTGGATAATTTGACTTGTGGACAGAGAATCTATAGCTTGGATGGTTAGGTTTGAACTCCTAATATATTTGCCTTTGAATTACTAGTAATGCTGTGGCATGATAGGTTGAGCCTAAATTAACTAGTATAAACTTAATTATGTGAAATTAACTGTAAATTTATGATAAGTGTAAACATGATAATTGTGATTTGTTGTAGGATATTTTCAAGTCTGGATTTTTCTTCATAGATGATACATTTTATAATGATTTTAGAGAGGAAGATGCTAGAGATTATAGTTTGTAAGTTTACACTACTTTAATATTTCCTTGTGTGAGAACCACATTGAAAAATGAGGTGAATACTTAAATCTCTATATGTATTATCCTTGGCATGTACTGTACATTGATGTGAGGGAGAATGGCCGAAGAAATTATTTTATGATCAAACTCCAAGAAAGTATGCCAGCCCAGGAATTAAATCTATGACCCCTTGATCAGTTGACTTGTGTGCTTACCAACTGAGCTAGACAGGTGAACCTTGATATGACTTTTATAATAAACTGTTAGTTATTGTTAATAAGTTTAAAATTTTACCCAAATAAAGAGAGAAGTTATTTTTTTTTTGACTGTTAAAAAATGTTAGCTTTAAATGAATGTTACAAAAATTGACAAATATCCTATTTTGGGTAAAAGTGTACAGAATTGATCCTGAAATTCATTTTTCTTTTATTTTTAAATTCATTGATTATCTGTTTAAAAAAAACCTGCTGAAATTATGAAACTCAAGCAAATGGGTTTCATTATTTTGAGCTTTCACTCAAGTATTCTTTGTACATCAATATAGGGAGATAAGAGAATGGGCCAATAAACCAGGTCATGATTCTGGTTCAATGAAAACAGAAAAGATGGAAGATTCAACATTTCTAGATATAACTGTAGAACTAGGTAAACCTTACGTATATATGCATCAAGGTGATTGTCAACATGTAATAATATTTAGTGATATCAGGTAAGTCTTTTAATATTTAATATAACAATTTAGCTATTAAATCAATTTTATATCTGGACATTTCAATGTCTTGTAGCTACATTTGTAAATTAGGAGACCCTTATCCACTCTATGACATAAGGATATGAAAGTGGTTGTCCGAACAGATCATTTTAAGAAAATCTCATTTGCAGAATTTGGTTGCCTGAAAGAAATAGTTGCCCAGACTGAAAAGTGGCAACCCACCGCTTATCTAAACTGCAGCTCATCTTTATGATGCTCATACAAAACATAGAAGACAGACATTGACAAATAAGAACTAAAAATATCAAACAGCCATATACACTCATATGTACTAAGTGACATCTAGAAGTATATATAAGTAAAAGTAATCAATGATTCAGTGACCACATTGAACTCAAATATACCACCTCAAACAAACTTTTATACTGTTACAATGAACATGTGTTAGTATAATTATTTTATCATAGTCAGTATTTAATTTTGAATGCTCATAAGCAATAAAGCCTAAAAACCTTTTGTTTAACCATTTCAAAATTCTCATACATTACATTACTATTATTATTGTTAATTATATACCACATTTGTATAGCACTCTTCTCATATTGAACATATGTTCAAAAGCGCTTAATAATAATAAGCTGTATAATATAAATATATTACTATAATAATGATGATATGTTACTATATTGTATATTATAATTATGGTTGTATTCTATATATTTACAGATTATTATCTACAGATGATCCACAAGATGTAACATTATATCCATTTATGACAAGACGTAGTAGAAGACGTAGAACATTGTGTAGATTATGTAATAATGAAGCTGCTAGGTACATGTATTATATATTTAATTTTATTGCCTTACAATCTGGTAGGAGCAGTATAACGTCCAGTGATACTGATAGGACATAGGTTTAGTGATTGAAGTGACAGTTAAAGTTCAAATAAAGACTACTAATTTTGTTTTGTAATAAATGTATTTTGTGTATATCTGTATGAACATTTTTCAACAGCACAATAAATAAATAACTATCAGTAGCCCATGGACCAGTGGTTTCTTTGCCACCATTACTAAAGTCAAATTTCTGCCTCAGCAATGAACTTTTAAAAAAAATGTGGTTTGGATAAATACTAAGTCTTGAAATCATTAAATATTGTTATACCCCTGCTTCGAAGAAGAGGGGGGTATACTGTTTTACCCTTGTCCGTGCGTCCGTCCGTCCGTTACAAAATTTCCGTCGCAGTTTTCTCAGCAACTATAACATGCAGCAGCCTAATACTTTGCATATTGCTTCATCCCATAGTCCCATGTGGTGTAAAGCGATTTCATGCTCCTTGCTCATCTACTTCCTGTTTGTCGCATATTTTTAGATTTTTGCAGGGGTATCACTAGTGAGCATTAGCTCACAAATTTACTTGTTTTAACTGCAATATTTGTATTGTAGGTCTACAACTATTATAAATACAAATTTACTTGATCATAAAAATGTGATATTGAATCTAATTTTAACAGTTTCTGTGCGCTTTTAAACATATCAAAGACCTGCATTCCTTCTCTTTCTATATTCATCATATTTAATATTTATATTTGTTGTTATATTTCAGATGGATTGTATATGGAAGTCAATTTACACCAGAGAATCCATCATTTCTGTGTGATTTATGTTTTAAATCATTACATTATGACATAGATAATAAAAAGATTGGAAACTTTGAAGCATATAAATACTTTGATAATCATGCTATATCTTGAGTCATAAGAACTTTGATATTAGAGTTTAAATTGCTTAAAGCTGATCTCATGAAGTGACTAGAGCTAAAATTTAAAATCTCTACAGCTAAAACTTAGCTCAACTGAGATAAAAGTTAAGATTTCCGATTTTGACTAATTCTAGATGTAACCGCAGATTTTAAACTTTCTGTCTATTGCAATAACCCCGTCTGTACATGATCAAGTGTATTTATGTTGACATATTACTAGTATTTAGTGTATATTCATTGGCATGGATACTGTCACATGAATATTCCTGCACTCATAGACTTGTGTTATATTAGAATTAGGGAATATAACTTGCCTAGTGTATAGTGCTGCTAAGCAACTGAAGATATTCATGTTTTAAGTGATGTGGAAATTGGATCTTCTCTAATAAACAAGAAGTAATATAAGAGGGAACTGTACTGATGACTGTTGGTGCTTGTGACAGTCTTTATTTATGCAATGGCATTGCTGTGTGCTGTCTGGTTAATTGTCATTTAAAGTAATTGTAAACAAGTGGTGTATTACTTAAGATACCCATGATAATGCTATACAATTTTGAGATCATTAATTTTCATTTACCTACGGTTTGTCAAATGTATTGTGATACCATATTATAATATATGTATAGTAACTGATTATTAGAAGTCTTATTTCTGAAGAGTGTTTCATCATGATACATAGAGCAACAATACCACCAATAGTTTCTTGCCCTTTTCAAATTTTATGGCAATTATGAATAAAAGTGATGTCTACCTGCTTTGACAACAGGCGATTGTGGGTGTCTAAAAAGTTGGTTAAAAGTTGATACAGTTACCATACTATTGTTGTAACCAAATGCAGTCAGGGTGCTGTTATGTTTTACATTAATTTTGTTTTATGTTTTTTTGTCTTGTTTTGCTTTTGATATTGATAAATGCATTCAATAAATTAAACATAATTTTGAAATTCTCTTTGTTCTTTGTGGCCACCATAGCCCATAGTAATGAATTTTAAAACAAAAATAGAAATGAAGATTATTTTAATTTCCATGAACGCCTAGGACAACTAGCTGGCAGGATTAGGGGTCATCTGGTGTATCTTATATATCAACAAGATAAAATTTTGGTCACTAGCCATTCTGTGACAAATTCATGAATTGTGGTTAAAGTAATTTTTAAAATACAACCTGCAGTACCAATAACTTTCTTACATTGTTTCATACAAGGTCATTATCTCTTTCAAACACCTTGCCCAGGAAGGTCTTTTTAGTTAGATATGAACAAGTACTTAAATACAACTTCATGGCCTGAATAAAGAAACATACATGTTGTAGTATATATGTGCTTGAAGTCAAGATGTTTTCTGTTCTTATGTTGTCTCGAGTTTTTGTTGCCAATCTTAATTATCCACATATAATACTGATGAAACTGACATGTCTGTCAGTATTGGTTGATGCCTTTCAGTTGATTTCAAAATTCTATGTTGCAACCTTGCATTAAACTGAAATTCTGGCTGGATTCCAGGTAGCAGAAGGTTGATTTATCTCCATGTATGAAGAACTTGTAGGTATAAGAAAGCTGAGTACTGGTTAAAGAAACTTTTCATCCTAAGCATACAGTAAATATTGGTCCGAAAGTAATAAAGTTACATATTAGTTATGAAAACGTGAAAATCATCTGATTAATATTTTGTTTTTATTTTTTTCAATTACATACAAATATAAGTATACAAAATACATGTTAGAACATAAGTTATTTAATATCTGTACAATTTTGACACAATGAGGTCATCAATTTAACTGATCACATTTAGGTTTTGATATGATAGGCTGTTATACTCTGTCAATTTACAATGTATTAAATATATAATAATTTTTGACAGGAGCAGGTAAGTCACACAGACACTAAATGGCTAGCCCACCCCAAACAGATTTATGGAGCATGTTATACAATAGGCAGTGTTTCTAGACACATAACAGATACTATTTTGGAATTCAAAGATATCCAAAGTTGACACTAATCTGTAGTCTCATACAGGTATTCGAAGGCACCTAGTATTAATATGAGACTAAAGTTGTTGTGTCACAATACATGGTCAATGATAGAGTAATGTAAATTGATATTTTGTAGCTATTGCATTTCTTTATACAATGTACGAGGGGTGTCCCAGTAAATCGTAGACTATGTTTGTTGCAAAAAAAGTACGCGCAACTTTAACTCCAACTTTTAACTGCCATTAAATGCATGTGTTGTGAGTAAGTATGCTAAATTTTTAGACGGTTAATTAAAAAACAGATGTTTTGCTTCAATTTATAAGACACTAGGTATGAGAACGCGGCGCAAGTCAACGTCATATTAAGACGTCAGGTCATTGAAATTATTTTTATTCACTCTCCAAGTTCGCCTTGTTGTGAACAGTGACATATACAGACAATGTATTTACATCATATTTACTTTATAAATTTGTTTTTGTCTCACTTTTGTTTCAAAATTGTTAAATCAGTCTACAAATATCAGTATGGTCAATGATTTAATGGTCTACGGGTTAAGTATCCAACTTAATATTGAATAACACTTTCAGTAGTGTTTGGTACGATAAATTCAGTGGCTATATTACACTGTGAATAACTTCTCTACCATATGTAGTATGCAAAAGGTATACTTAATGATTCCTTTCATCAGTCTATGTGTTTGAATTCAAATTTCAACCCATCCATGTTGTGCCAGGCTGATTATGCAACTGAGTAGCAATAACATGGACTCAATTTTTTCCCGACGTCACCTTATCTCGTTGATGTCACATTTTTGTGTTTCAGTTCAAATGCGTATTTCACTATTGTGTACATATTTTATGATCTGAGATTTGGTGTGATAATATATTAATAATTTCTGCGAATGTCTATGTAAAAATAAAATGCAATTAAAACTTTTAAGTTTAAATTTTGCTGTTCACTTGAACTCAGTATGAACAAATATTCAAGTGTAAAAGTGGTTGCGCCGCATGCACATACCTTGTATTGGTTAAACATTAAAATGACGCCTTTAATGAAAGTTCTTATTGGTTAAATGCCTAATTTGTATAAAAATATGACTAACAAACAGTCTTGTAAATTATGATCACCATGTGACATAAGGAAAAATAGTTATGGACAAAGTACACGATTTACTGGGACACCCCTCGTATATGTTTAATATAATTCAGGTAAAAACAAAGTAGACATATTATAAAGTTACAAGTAAATGTTTTATATCTAGCCTCTTGTACACATAAAGTACTAAAACAAAACTTCACTAATAATGAACTTAATTTATTTTAACTTGGAATTATTTCTATATGTAATGATTAATGAAATGGCATACTAATACAATACAGCATGGCTGTTGTTACAGGTATAGTATTTCACTGCTTCTATTTTAATATTAATAATTAAAACAATAATCATTATTTAACTTACATGATCCAATGCTTTCAATAATTTGATTACAATTTATTTAAATTGATCGTTTGCTTAGAAATTACCTATGAAGCAATATGCTTGTAATATGCACCACCATTATCAAATTTTGTTTGGTACAATCAATTAGTGAAAAGGGAAGTAACTCCAGACCAGAACTACATCTAATTATTTTATAATAAACAATGTACAAGTTTATTAATCTATTATTACTTATAAAATACAGTTTAAATAATTTATAATATCTTCTGGTTATAGTATAATATACCTTATTTAAAATAATTCAATTTATATAGAACAACATTCATCCTACTGTAACTAATAACTTTTAAATCAAAACACAAACTCTCCCTAAGCATAAGAATCTGCTTTAAGGGCATGGTACATGTCAGCACAATCCAACTCCACAAAAAACAAGTGTAAAATGTATTTATCTTATGTCCTTGACATTATAGATAAATGTAAGACTTAGTTTGGTAGGACATTTTTTTGTATGATCAGACTTTTTTTGTATGATCATCAAGTTAAGAACACTCCTAATCATATGACCAAAAACCACATAATGTACTGACAGAAGAGTCTCTAGGCTCTACAATTATCTATGTATCCAGACCCGTAACAAACTTAATTGGTCTGAGCTGTTACTATTCTAAATAGTACTAGCTATAAAATGTTAAAAATTACATTTGTATTCTTGAATATAAATGGTTTTACAATTGAGCTAAATAATTTTATCATTAACAATTACTGGCATGAACAGTCAATTTGTACTTGAAGACATTTCATACTACATTTACATAACAATATGAATATGAAAGTGGAAAAACAACAACATAATAAAAAAATACAATGGAAGTGAAATGTCTTTGAATAACATGTACATATATATATTTAAAAAAAATGAAAATAACATGTTACATAGAATGAAAATTAAATCAGTGTAATTAATGAATATTTAGAAAATGGACGGTGTCAAAAAACAAACATATAATCACAAGATTAAAGGGCAGCTTAAGTGAAATATCAACTAAAAAATGGCTTTTATGTACAACATTTTGAAGACAAACTCAAACTTGAAAGTATTTATTTTAAATCAGATGCCTAAAAAGGTATAATAGTCTTAATTGAAGAAGCAGTTAAGTTTTGCTTGTGAATACAAATTTACGTCATCACAATTATGACATCATAGTGGCATCATATACCAAAAGTATCAACTATATAATGCTCTTTCAATCTAGTTAAGCATAATAAAAAAAACCTCATTCACTGGTTTCATTTGGATGCCAAATCATTAGAGCCGAAATTTTCCATTCACTTAAGCAAACCATTATAGGACGGTTTCTTTACACAAATATCTATCACAATATCAAGATTAAAGGAATGTAGAAATAAATTAAGTTAAAATATAATAATATAGTATAATAACTTATGTAGCAATAAATATAGAACTCAAAAATTTACAAAAATGCAGTTTGGTGCTAACTTTAGTATCACAGTAACAATAATAAAATTTTGAGTAAATCATAATTTAATAATAAATGTATAAATAAAGTATTGGACATGGTTATCATTTGATATGTAAGAATTTAATGTAAACTAAATCAAATTTGCACTTGGATAAAATTATTTTAAAGAGCACATACACAGACAAAATTTAAAATGGAATGAATGGCAACAACAATAAACAAAAACGTAAGTAGAATACAATGGTCACATTTACATTTATAATTGGACGGACATTCACAAAACAAGACGTAAAGTGTCTTACATGAAAGATACATTTTGTTTGAAACATAAACATACTACATTCAATATAATGGCAATTATCAATTACTGTTGTAGTTAAGAGCACATGATATTGATTAATGTAAGGATGAGACTAAGACAATTAAAATCTAAGATAAATGTGATTCTATGGTGTGGTGTGGAGTGAATGAAGCAGGGTGGGTCCAGCCTAGGAGGTTGTTGTGCAACTCCTTACATAACAGAGACTTTATTAATGCATGTATTAGTACACATGTATACATCTAATGGTTGAAAATAGTATTAAAAATGATAGTTGTGGAAATTGATAGTCATCCCTGCCTTCCCATCCCCAAAAGAGACTGAAAATGATTTCTTTTATCAAAGGAAAAAAATCCTTGCCTCAACCCACACTGAACAAATATTTTGGATCTGCATTAAGTTAGTGAGAGAGAATATGACAAAAAATAAATTCAATTGAAATATAAGAATTTACAATGAAATATACAATCAATGGATGAAATGTTTTAACAATACATTAAACATTGCAATGGTATTAAAGATATGTGCACCAGAAATATAAAAAAGAAAAGGAAAATGTAGTAATAGAAATGAATATGAACATATTAAGATTCTTATGTCTAGAAATGAATGTAGAATAAATTGAACACAATTATAGATCAGCAGCAGTTTATAGTAAGATAAAGTAACATGTAAAATATAAAATTTCTTGTATATATAAAATAGTTTGATAAGTTTCTATTGAATATATATCACACAAATATATGAAATTATTGGTAATGAATATGGGAAAATTTCAGAAATCACTGACTCAACATTTCTGTAAAAAGACGAGGGGTTAAAAGAGAGGCTTGCAAAAAAGCTTAACTTATACTTTTTAATTGCTTATAGCTATAAGATCCAATGCTTCTTTATTAACATTCCATTCCTTCATTAACATTCCATGCTATTATTATGTCACTTTGGAACAAAATGTCAAAACTGGCAAAGTGACAATAGAGCATGTCCAGAATGTGGTTCATGAAATAACAATGTCAGGTCTGCAATTCTGAATTTACCCATAGATTTAAATGATCCTTTTCAAAATGAGTAGTGAAATTCTCTCATCTAGAAATTGATAACGACTGATTTAAAAAAAAAATGCTTAGACTAAAAACAGTGAAGTATTGCAAGAACAAATAAAGTGGAATAATCTCATTTCTTGGAAATTGCAGGGAAATAAATTTTTTAATGAACTTACTATGAGAGTGCATATTTAGCTATAACAAGGACATACACTGGTCTACATGAACTCACTGTTTAATAATTCTAGTAAATAATTTGACTATCACTATCATAGTAATCTTAACAACAAAATAATAAGGCTGTGTTTTCAAAAATTGCAAAAACATTGCTAGGAAAGAAAATTCCCAAAAGAACATCACACAGGTATGTAAGATGTACATGATGGCGAAATGAGGCACAGAAAACAAAAAATATAATTACATAGTTGACAAAAAATCATACAAAAACAGCGAGTGCTGAAAGTTTCTATAGACAAGTTATTCAACATGTAAAACAAATGGTTTCATAAGAAGTAAGAACACAAATTACACTATTATTCATAAATGATTAACATATGAAAATTACAAAAAAATATAAATGCTGATTCGGCACAAAATACACGTGACACAAAAAATGACAACTGGCATAGTGTAGAAAAGTTAAAACAATCAATATAGAGACAAGTTTGGTCATAATGGCCGCATCTGGCAGTTACAAAATCTCATTTTGACAAAAAAACGTAATTCTTTGCTATATAACTAAAATGACCCTCTAAACAATAGTCATCTCCGAATAGAGCACAGTTCAGTAACTGGTAAATAAAGAGAGGTTCCACTTAGTCTGTTAAATGTATACCAGTCAGGGCTCGACATTACCGGTATATGTGATCTTATAGCCTTGCCCCTGACCATCTATATTTGGGTTCATGAATCCTGTCCCTGCAACTAAACAATTGGTATAGGTAAGTAAAATACATGTATATAGCTGATCGTCCAACTGGGCAACCAACTATAAAAATTAGCTCTGCCAGTTATCCTTTTTTGACAAGATGCAACAATCTGAACTATACATTATAACCAGGTCATTCTGTTTTTCTTCAAGTGCTATGACTTTTTGGTAGACATATGCATAGGTGGTAGACTAGCAATTGATAAGTCTTCACTGTAAGAGTTGTCAGGTGATTCAATCCTACGTGTCATCGGAGTATGAATGTTTACTCTAGGACTATGATGTTGCGTACGATGTCTTGGACTTGTCATTGTATCATCAAAATATCCACCTGAGGCAAGTAATGCTTGTGCTTGAGACTGTGACCTAGCTATTATAGCATTGATTGCTTCCATTCTATTCTTATGTCTCCTGGAAAAAAGATTAAAATAATCAAATGACTCACTATTTATGTTATCAGACAGGTGATATTTAACACAGATATTGAACACCTGGGACTAAATACTGTAATAACATCATAGTACATAAAATACTTGTGTATTTTGACTTGAGATGGATAAAATACATTTCTCACCATAATAAATTACCAAAGGGGTGGCATTGTCCCAAAACCACTTAGTCACTATCAATACTTTAGTAGATCGTGACTATGTCTGGTCTCTTTGGAAACTACTCTATGGTTAGTAATTAATTGACAGCAAAATATTTAATGATAAATTACTTTTAAATTAATACTCAGGCCAACATGTACATGATGTACTACAGTTTACTTTGTCTTATTTAGTATTTCTCCATTTTGATAAAATTAGATCTAAGACCAACTAAACAATTATTGTCAATTATAACAAGGCAGCAATGCTACATCTTACCTACCTTACAGTTCAATTATATTTAACACAGTACTAACATACCAAGGGTTGCCTGCAAGACTGTAGTAAGTGCAGTGAGTTAAAGAGAGTTACTACAGTCTTGTGGGCAACCCTCTCAACCATCTTAAAACCTATGTAACTGCTTCAAGTAAGGATGACACTGACCATTTACAATAATTGCAATAACACATAACAACTGATTGTACTTGTAAACATGTCTTAAGTTAAAACAAGTGAAATATACTATTCTATCAATTCAAATATGCTTGACAATAGCAAACCTCAAGTTTAAAACAACACAGTGTGTTTATAACTATTGAAAATATACTGTATGGCGGGTTATTTCTGCGGGGCAAAAATTTCACGTAAACGAGAGTTTTGTATCGGCGATGCTAAATATTGGCGGAAATTGCTCTGAGCGCCAATTTTAAACCTCCCGGTGAAAGATGGTCAAAGGTACATAACTCTGTCATTTCCACTAAAAAGGTCAATTTACCTGTATAAGCGGTCACTACCGACCGCGACTTTCAAATTTTTGAATTAACTAAGTGTCACGGAAGTTGCATAATCTGAGCGGACGTGTGAAAAACCAACACTTACACAGCAGATTATCTATTTCTATGACGATGTATTGACAGGACAAGTTTAATCATGTGATAAGAATCGCCATTTAATGTGAATGTTTTTGTTAAAAATATTACCTGGGTGCTGCTAAGTTTGAGTCGTTCGAGAAATTGCATAAGTAAGCCCAACTCGCGAGAGTCTTATAGCAATAACAATTTGTTGTAATGAACAAGCAAAATTTCGCATGTTTGTTTATAGTCGTGAATAACGCCTTTGTCTTTGTTAAAAATTATCGGTATTAAAGTTTGCGGCCACACACTCCTTAAAAATCGCCAATTTACCTGAGTCCATTGGTCAAAGTCCAACAAATTGGAAAATTAACAGCTTGTCACAAACAATGTATAATCAAAGCACCTAGTGGAGTCTTTAAACAGACAAAATCAATTATAAAGCGTTGTCACGTGACGAAATTTGACAATAGTTTTCTTTTGAATATCAATAAATAATAAGCTACATAAGCCCTAACTCCGCTCTTTTTACTCAATTTGTTAAATTATGTGATAAGAAGTTTGTCTTCGGTTTAATAGCAAGCACTTAAATTAATTGCAATACTAAAGATGACTTTGTTTTTTTACGACAGTTAAATAAGTGTTTGAGCTAAACTCGTGAAGATTCGGAAATGACCGACATACGGGTTTATAAAGTAAACAAAATGGCGGCAGCGTCGTCGAGTTTCATAACCGAGTTTTAATGGGACCTGTCGTCTTATTGTTAAAATGACTTGTTGTCTGTCTGTATTTTCGTTTGCTACATACATAACTTGAACCAATTCCTTTGTGTTATTGAAAATACTAAATTTTGTTCATTTACATAATAAATCTCACCTAATTCACTACATAATTCTTAATTTTAAGGGAGTCAATACATGCACATTTTAATGAATACAAAATTGATTAAGAGTCATGTCCCTTAGTAAACAATATGGCGGCGACTTAATACTGCGGAGGTTTGTATTCGCGGTGTTTATATTTGGTGCATTTTCATTTTCCGCCAATAAAGCCAAAATAAACCCCCCGCAGATAATACCCGCTATACAGTAAAAGCAATGCCTATCACTCCACAATACAATTTTATAAATGAGTTCCAGATCCAAATTTCACATAGATTCTTATCAGATAAGTTAATAAACATGACAATACTGACAATACATGCAATGTTAATAAGAAATTTGATTAAAAAACATTGAGTGTATAACACCGATACCATAAACAGATATGTGATATTCATTTATGATTGAATAATAAATAATTAATAAATTAATTAAATAATAACAAGTGATGTTAGTATTAACATTAGTCCAAGTAATGTTAGACTTGTACTCAGATATTGAAACATGTATATTTTATATTGTGTATTTGAGTATTAACATAGTGCAATAAATAATGTAAACTGGGGGAGTTGAGGGGATTGTAATGTTTATACCTCGACTTTGGTTCAGATCTTTGTTCAGTTTTAGATAGAAGCTTTTGTGTCTGTTCAATGTTTTGAACAGGTGTTTGAACACCAGGTTGCCTAGCAATAATATATTTATATCAAATTATAATTCCTTACCAATACCAACATTGAATACATGCACAATACATGTACAAGAATAATGTATTCAGCTAATAATCTTTGACTAATAAATACAGCGCTTTAGGTTAAAAGCTTAACAAATGATTAATTTTCAAAACAGCTGAGTTAAATAGTCTTTCAAAATGTTTGCAGAGATACCCTGGTATGATTTTTTTACAAAATTTGTACATCCTTTTTTGCAACACAAATGAATGCAACATCAGTCCGAGGTTTGAGCCAAGAACTAGACACAGTGCATGCAACTTTGAACTTGTACCAATGACTTTGTGTTCACATTAGATCAACTTAATGCATAATAATTAAGAAGGAGTAGAGAAATACAGACTGATGAACTTTTAAGGTCCCAAAAATGTTTTAATATCTCAGGCTACACTGTACTACATCAAAATACAGTTCTCTCAAAATGTTCTTGGACAAATCAAGCTTTTAGAAAAACTGATGACACATACTACAAGTTATTTTACTAGAGTTGAACCTTATTCAAGTAACAAAGCTTGAATCATATGTTGATAAACTAATTAATGCTGGTTTTAGAATTAGCTACAATGATTCTTATGTCTTTGAATCATGGGTAAAAGTGAAATAGTTTATTCTAAAACAAGATCTTGTCTGAAGACTTTTAGAGAGCACTGTAAGAAGACTGCTACACTGGTATTTAAAACTTACTTATCACTGGAATGAGGTTCACGTCGTCTTAAATTATGTAATTGTTTTCTTAATCTCTGACAATCTTCCTCTAAAGCCAGAAGTGAAGTTTTAGTAATTTGATGTAAAGATTTTTCAGTATTTAATTCTCCTTGTAGTTCAGCTAATTGTTTACGTAATCTTGTTGCTATGGTATCAGAGTTCTTATCTTTACCTCCTCCTCTGGTAGCATCTAAATGTGTTGACATTTGATGACTTATCTCTTGTATTACACGATTCATCTCTTGCCTAAAATCATACACAGAGGATATTTGTCAACTTTTGTGCAAGATAAATTTTTACTTCTGAGAGAAAACTCATAAAACATATTTTCTAGAGTCGCATATCGCAGGTTTAGCACAAAACGGTCATAACTCAATTTAAGAAAAGAGTGAGTAACAACTGTTTTGCGCTTAACCCAGGATATATAGCAATATTGAAAATGTCTTTTTCTGAGCTCAGAAGTTGAAACAAAGATCATCTATTAAACCTTAACAGTTCTGTTAAAAGAAATTTAGCTTTAAAGTTTTTTGAACTAATATATGTAGTAAGTAACCAGCAAGATGGCAAGTTCAAATCCTCCATTTCCATGTCTGAATGGTGTGAAATGTCTTCAAATTACGGCACATTTGATAGAGTAAAATATTATTTCCTTTAAGCAGGTGATTTTTTTTAAATAAGGAAACATTAAGATACTAGTATAGCACGCCCATTTTATTACAACGTAAATCTCCCGATTTTCATAGTTTTATGTCAGACTTGCTTTTTTCCTTCTTCCCGTTAAAAAGCACAGTCCAATCTAAGGCATCAACACACTTGCTTCAATTATTATGGTCAAAATATCTCCTACAATATTTAATATATAATACATTACCACATTGTTTTATCTGTATCACTTCCATCTTCCATTTTCTTGGCTAAGAAAGTTCTTAAACGTTTTAATTCTTCATCTTGTGCAATATACCTAATATAAAATATAAATACATACAATATATGATATCATACTATTTATGTACATAGTATTTTAACTACTTATTGCTAGATAAGAACAGACAATAAACCAATACTGTAAATCTCAAGGCTGGACCAACTATTTCATAAAATATAATATTACTAAGAAATATAAAGGGCAGTTTAAAAATGTCAGTTGATAACACTAACATAAAATTACAGATTCAGTTTCATAGTCCCTAAAATGTATATCTGGTAACAGTTCAGGCAAGATCAATATAATAGCAATGAAAAAAAAAGATAATAATAATTTAGGCAACTCAAATAGACAGAGCCAACTCTTCCCTATGTGCCTCCCATAGGAAAGGTTAATTACATAACTTCACAAAATTCAACCTGCAATAAAATAAGAGAGTTATCCTACAAATAAAAAATACAAAGTCAATACAGATTATTATATGGGTGTATAATGGTGAGAATTGAAACTGAATTAATATGATTTTCACATTGTAGACAATGATGTTAAAAATCATGATAATGAATAAACTAGCTTTGATGACAATATTGGTGACGGTTATAATGGTGATGCTAATGATTTTTGCTGATGAAGAAAAACTACAACCAACCAGTGGACTATTGCCATAGCAACAAAAAAGATCAGACAGTTTTATGCTATCATGGTATGATGATGTTATAAAATGATTCAAAATTCCTAAAGAATGTAAAAAAATAAATAGGAGAATTGAATCACACCAGTGAGAAATCTGCAGTACATAAAACAATCAGAGGTTAACTTGTGAGCAAACATTTAGAAATTGAGTTCAATGATGGTTTATAATAGGTGTGTGCATCTTATGTTTTAACAATTTGTTTATACAGCATTGTCTTTTTAAATAAATATTAGATATCTCGAAAGTAAATTGCAGAAAAATGCCCAACAAATGGTTTAAAGTGAGACAGATGTCCCAATGTAACTAACACATCATGTAATGCAAGCAAAATAACTCTGTATCTCCAATGTAGAATGACTATATGTCAAACATTCTGAGAAGGTTTTATAAAAACTGTATGATTTAGAGATTGGTCATCACTTATCACAGATATTTGCAAGCCATGCCACATGATGCCAGATGCCCTCCAAGATCATTCACATAATATGACTTCTCTTCAAATACACATTTTCTCAGTTAATAGATGTTTCCATTTCAAATGGTTCTACAATGAATCAGACCTACAGAAAATTGAACACAGCAACCAACCCAAAATATCTAAGTGCCTTTAGAATGACATCTATTTTTTTAGTTAAAAATACTTTAAAAATTGAAATAAAAACACATCAAATAGTGAAACAAAAATAGAAGAACATGTTCCTCCAAGTCTTCAAAATTTTAATCGAGTAAAACGTATTGAAAGACACCACTGTTCATATTAGCACACACACGCACTCACCATTTTTCTTCTAACTCAAGCCTATAACAATTATATATACAATCTAAATGGTTTGTAGCTTCATATAACTATACAGCTATATATAAAACAATGACATGTATATATGTATTTAGCATAGCTAGACATATACACCAAGCATGATTTTTAAAAAAATGCCCGCTTAATTAGTGACATTTTACTATAGATTATGTGTTTAATTTGAAGGAAGACAAACGGAAGTAATAATTGAAAATCCAAAAAGCTTTAGAATTAAAAAATTGTGTAAAGCTACGTAAATACTACGTGCATTGGTCTAAAAATATAAAAACATTTCTCTAACTACTGGCTCTGCTCAGTATTTGTATCTGTTTTTTAGAGAAATTTACAGAGATAAGTGGAATGTTGCAAGACTATAGAAAACCTACAACCTTGAACAAAGTTTGATTCCTAATAAGCAAATAAAGTAAAAAAAGTCACTCTAAATCAAGTTCCCTCACAAAATATTGCTCATATCTTACCATTTTCCTTCCATTTCAAGCCTAAATTGTATTTGAATAGGATTATTGGCAATAATAATAATGGTACAAAACTTTATTTAACAAGGCTACACAATTAGATAAATCCAATCTTTCATGAGAACCTTGATCTGGTATCATAAATGATAGTATATGAATAATTTAACACAAAATCAGTAGCCTCATAGCTGTAATCTTAGACATCTTTACAATTACCTTTCTAATTACAAGTATTTGTAGTATATCATCACGTTATTATGTCCTTAAATTCATTCTATGATGTGTTAAATAATTATATTACATAAAGCTAAGTAAACATAATCAGTATTTAGTAGTATTGTGTTCCTTTCTTTTCTCAAATATATGAATAAAATAAAATTTCCCAACCCACTGTTTTAATGTTAAAACAAAAAGGACGATGATCAAGCAATTATTTAACCACAGCCTTATATAAAAATAATATTCAAACCTGGCAGTTAATTCTGTTTGTTTATCAGTTTCTATTCTCAATGTATCTTCAGCACTTTTCTGTTTTAATTTAGCTTCTCTAACATTGTCTTCTAAAGTTAGAATGTCTTCTTGTAGCTAAATTATAAAAATATTCCAATTGTAAAGTATGGCAATCAATGTAATATGTACAAAGCAAATGTCTTCAGTTTCTTTATTCTAGCTTACAAAACTATATCTATACATGTCAGTCATTCCTGAGTTAGCAGAAAGTTTTTAGAAATAATATGCAGAAATATTTCACACCCAGAAATAACATCTTTATTTTTTTTTGACAAGAAAGCCAACTTTTAAACAATAAAGCTGTTATTTCATGGATTTGGAAATTCCATTGGGGAAGAATAGCATCACCTTAGTCAAGTGGAAGCACAGCATTCAAAACTGACATGAAAGTCAGTATAACCTAACCCTGACCATCCAATCCTTTAGTAGTAGTACATTGTACATGTACAAACATACACAATATCATGGGATGATGAATTTTTTTTTTAAATACTGACAACCTACATTCAAAATATTGAAATAGACAATAGACAGTAATCTTTTTTAAGAAAAAATACTGACATCAGTATTAATACTGAAAACTTTCACCCATGTAATTCTGATTTTAATGAAATTGACAAAATTCTAACCTTAAGATTTTCTTTATTTTTACTAGCTATATGTTCTCTACAGGAATCTACATTAGCTGAAAGTTGTTGTACTTGCATCAATAATTTATCTTTTTCTTCTTCCATACATTCACTGAAATAATAATTATCAATAAATAAGCATTTCTTCAGTATAAGAATTCAGAAAGTGGACCAAGTCCACTGAAATTGTAGTTGGACCAGTGACTTCAAGAATGTAAGTGGTCCACCAAATGGTCCACTAACTTCTTACAGCCATTACATTTTGCTGGACCAAATGCCCAGTGGGGAGGAAAGTTTGTTGTGAATTCTATCCCTTATAGTATAATAGGAGTATTCATTTCTTGCACATATACATGATGGCAAAGCTGTTCTCATATCATTTGTATCTGCTGAAACATCGATTTAGAACCATAATACAAGTGAATCAATGTCTAATATACAGTGACCACCTAGAGTTCTTGGATGAATGAAATTTTGAGAAACACTGACCATGCATACCACACATTATTTAACTAAAATTAAAGCTTATTTATGAATATACTTCAAGTCATATGTTGATAAACTTATCAATGCTGATTATGGTATTTGAAGAAGGGTACACTCCTGTTCAAATAGAATGATAAAGATTTTAAAACTAACTCCAACTAAAATACAAACAAAACTACTCAACAAGAAGAAATTGAAGAAATTACTGCAGGAACCTAATCAGTGAGTTCTTGAACTATTTCTACAGTTATTCCTGCATTTATTGGTCAATGTGCAGGAACTATGTAAAAGGAAAATAACAGAAATATATTCAAAAACATTGTCTGCAGAAATATAATAGCCTTCACTTAAGAAAGAAAATATAATCCCAACAGCAATTTCAACATATAAGATATAATTCAATAAAAGGACACAAAGAGAACAATAAAACTAACAAAACTTTATTTAAACTTGATGTATAAACTATATACCATTGTCTACATGTGTTTATATACCATGGTGAATTCCTGAAAACTCTTAATATAAAGTGGAGAAAAGGAACTTCTGTTCATTTTGAATAACAATAAAAAGACACAATCACAGCTAATTATTTTTATTAGATAAAGCTTTAACTTTTTTTTCAGTCATTTATGGCAGTGCCCTCACCTCACCAACTATCATGTAATATTTTATTTCCTTCCTATCAGGAACTGACAATTACTCCCAATACAATAGGAGTATCACTATTATAGCTTGTTAAACAAAATATTTTTTTGAATTTCTAAATTCAAATATCATTCAATTTTTTGTGGTCATCTGGGCATAATAAAAGCTAGTCCGAGAGTTTGTTTTTTTCAATATCATTTCATTGTCATAGAACTCACCTAAGTAACTAGTTAATGTAATCATAATAAAACACATACATGTTGACACAATCATGTAGGTGAAAGGAAGATGAACCTGGTATAAAACTTACAGTTTTTGTTTTGTTTCTAAAGCAGCTTTCTTCATTTTACCATTTAGACTTTGTTTCTGTGTCTCTAACATTTGTTTTAAATTATTTACTTCTTTCTGCAATGAAAGAAAAAAATTATTATAG
This sequence comes from Mactra quadrangularis, assembly GCA_025267735.1. Taxonomy (NCBI): domain Eukaryota; kingdom Metazoa; phylum Mollusca; class Bivalvia; order Venerida; family Mactridae; genus Mactra; species Mactra quadrangularis. The sequence goes on along the minus strand of CM046296.1, from coordinate 21,266,920 downwards.
TAATAATTTATTAAGAAATCATACATGATTAAATGGTAACACAACACAAATTTTGCACAACATTACATTCAAAATTGCATAATAATTGAAATATTTCAATACCATGTCACTTATATATATGAAAACTGTTAATATTGGAAAACATGGTTAAAAATAAGTGTGTCATTAAAAAAATATGTAACCCCTTTCTTTTCTTTTTATCTTAACTCAGCAAAAATCAAACTACAAAAAATGAATCAATCGAAACAATCATGGAAAGAAATAAAACAGTAGAAATCATCTTTAATGTAAAACATGTATATACTAAACATAGAGAATGGTTAAACTTACTTCAAGAGCCTCAACTTGTTCAGATTTAGCTTTAACATTAGATCTACTTGTATGAAATACAGCATTCACTTCTTGTAATTGTGTAGTTAAACTTTGTGTATTCTCTACTGTCTTCTCTAATTTCTCTTCTGTTTTTGTTAATTGATCTTTCATCTCAACAAATCTTGCTTCAGCTACATTCTGAAAGTAGTTGTATACAAACATACAATGATGACAAGACATCAAAATGTCATAAAATGTTTTTGTTTACTGAGACATTACTCAATACAAGGGCCATAACTCTGGTACCTTCTGGTTAGATTGACCTGGTTCTTTTTTTTATTAAAGTCGTATTCAACACATATTTAGGTCATATCCAGCCAGTTCTTCCTACTATAGGTTTCCTGGACACTTTTCTATCACCATTACTAACTTACCCTACCACGAGGCCGACAACTCATATACAGGGTATGACCTACCGCGACCAGGCTCGAACCCGCAATCTCTGGATTCAAAGTCAGACATTCTAACCACTACGTTACGGCCGCCTGGTTCTCTAATTCACCTAATTTATGGTGATGACACACATGCCGAGAGGGTTTAGTATTGATCAAATGAAAACTGTTTGACTTAGTTAAAATAACAATAATAATTACAATGGAATTAAGATTTGTTTCTTCATGGCTTTTTAAATTGTTTATTTTTCTAAGTAAGCCTCCTGCCCACTAAACACATTTTCTGAAGTAATTTCTTTACTAACAATTGTTTATCCTTCTACAAGGTGATGATCACTCCAAATTTAACTACACATTTCAGAAAACTTGAACAATAAGTAGGAAATTTTCTTAAGGGAAAGGGCTGGTAAATAAATGTCCAGTGAAAAGAACAAACAAAAACCAAGTTATCATACTTTATCATTTCTCATATCTTCAAGTTGTATTCTCAGACTACCAACAGATTGTTCAGCTAATCTTCTACCAGTACTTTCATCAGATAATTTACTTTCTAAATCTTCTATAGTTTTACTTTGTAGACAACATTTAGCTTGTAATGAATCACGATCATTTACAGCAGTAGCAAGACTGGCTTCTAGTGTACGTAGTCTGGTTTGTGTCTAAAAAATAGAGATTTAGAGAGTTAACTTTGAATTGTCCATAGACAGCATGTTATACTACATGTTGCAAGTATTCTTTAATGCATAGAGAGTTAATGGGACACGATTAAAGAGCAGTAGTAGCTTTCTATAATTTGGTAATCATTGGATAGCTAGCTCAGAGTGAGTTCAAATCATATTATAAATCTAACTAATTGTTTCCTTGAGCAAGAAAAGTTATCCGACTAGCTAAGTACTTGGGGACCATGAAGAACTCTTGAGGGCGAGTACTTTGAAAAACTTGTTGCACAATTGAGCTAAAATACATGCGCATAAAACTAAACATTTTTCATGTGATTTGAACAACACAAAGATGGCTATCCAATAATTATCAAATATCTTAACTTTGAATTAGATAATTTAGCTCTGCTCACAATAATTATGTTGCTTCTATTTTTATACATGCTGTATATAACTACCTGTGTTATATTATCATTGAGATAATGTCTTTCATTCTCTTGTTGTGATTTCAGCTCAGTTATCATCAGATTTAGCTCCCTTGATTCTCTATTAGCAGCCTCTTTCTGAGCTTTCATGTCGGCTCGTAGTGTCGTATTTTCAGCTTCTAATTTTGAAGCTTTATGTTGTTGTTTAGTTAGAGCTTCATTCAGAGACATAAGCTCTTTTCTTTGACCTTCTAAAATCAGCTTGGAATCTCCAGTAGATGATTCTAACTGTTGAACTTGTGCCTCTAATTGTTGTTTGATTCTATGAATTGAAAAATTAGCATTAATAGAATACTAAAATTCAATAACCTTTATCACTTGCAAAATAAAGTAAATACTAGTAAAATGTATGTTTCCACATTTTTTCAGTCATATTATGATAGTCAGTCATCCTCACATTCCCAAAGACATGTCTAGATATCTGGACACAAGATTTTAACCATGTACTAAGAGCATACCCTAACTTGTGGTTGACAACAGCCCTACTTTATAAAGAGGTAGATAAAAGAATGAAGCTGAAAATGTCTTATAACCAAACTCCACAAAGATATGTGGCACTGTCAAGGAACAAAACCCATGATCCCTGTATTTGTACTAGACATGCTATCTGCTAGGCTAAACAGGTTCAAATAAAAATTCACACTAAAAAAATATCAATAAAATACTACAGTTCTCACCTTGTCATTGTTTCCAAATCTTGTAATGTTTTACCAAATGTATTAAGTTGTATTTCTTTCTGTCTTAATTGTTCATTGGCATGATCGGCATCTTTCCTGTAAAAAAGTTCATACAGTAAAGAGCCACTATTAAGACCATAAAAACAAATGATTTTAATAATAGAACAGTCTTTGTAAATATATAGGCACCTTCTCAAATTAATCATTTGGGACTTAAATTGTCAAAAATCAAATGATTTGGCAATAACCAAGGTGGTCTCTATGGCAGATCTTTATGGTACAATAGAATTAGACTTTATTTAATCATATTTGTTAGTTGATTTAATAAGATTCAATCTTTATTTAGTGTATTACATGTAAAAGGTACACATACTTTGCTATTTCACATTCTTTGATTGCAGTATTTTTATCTTGCTCAAGTCTGGCTCTTTCTTGAGCATGTTCACGTTTTAAATGTTCTAGTTTCTCATCCATTCTTTCTCTTTGTTCTGTGAGTTGTCTTTCTTTATCTGTTAGTGATCTACACATTCCTTCATAATCTACAAGTATATAGAAAATATACATTCAATATGGTAAACTCTACAGAATAAAATAACAGTTTGTAAACCTTGCTAAATTGACAATGCCTCTTTTTGTACTTTCAAAGTAAGTTTGCTATGTTATTAGATAACTCTTTTCCACATGGAATCAAGAACATGTTTTCATTTTACAAGGTACATGCTTGTTTTTGTAAACCATATAGTATACTAATAATTATGTTTAGTAACTGAATTACTTAAAGATTATACTATTTTCTTTCAGGGTGTTTGTTTATTTTAATATCAATCTATTTATCAACTTATTTTAAGTTGTTTACCATAGCTAACTGAATTAAATCCAACCATTTTTCCTGGACATTTTACTTTATCAATACGTTCGCACCCTTCAGTGGGGATGTGAATACTTCTCCTAAGTCTATTATACAAGCCACTACACTAGAATATTGACAGCTACAAGGGAGATAACTACAGGACAATTACCTTGATAAATATTTCCTTTATCTTGTGTTAGTTTTTGTACTGTGTCTTTAGTTATCAATAATTGACCTTTATTAGTATCTCTGTCAGCTTTTGTATTATATAATTCTTCTTTTAATGATGTGATCTCTATCTCACAGTCTTCTAAATCTTTCTGTAAGTACATCCACAACATAACATACATTAGTTCAAAACATATCAATCATTGCCATAACCCTGTAATCTGCAGCTAGGGACCAGTGAAAATTGATTTGGGCTAGTGAAAATTACTTATTTCTTATAGTCAGACTGGTCAATAAATTTGCCTTCACTACATGTATATAACATAATGAATAGGGTAATTGCTCTTTAAAAATTAAGGCAATGACTGGTGACTTTCATTAGTGGCAATGCTCATGACATTGAATACAAAGTTTAAAGTAGTTCTGCAATTAGGTGATAAAATTGTGCATACAAAAAACAATAGCAACATGCCCTTCAACAGATGTAAAATAATAAAACAAAGCCGCAAATATAATCATGTTTGAGGTCTATAGTCATAAGTTGTAGTAAAAAATTCTACAGGAAGATATTTAGAAAAAAGTGCCTTTGAAAGCCTTAAAAACTTCAATTTCAGACGAAAACTGAAAATCTTTCACACTATCATACATGTATACAACTGTAGATACAGTAAGACAAACCTTTAAATTAGCTACAGTTTGTTGTTCAGATTGATATTTCTCTAATAATACAGCATGATCATGTTGTAATAGTTCATAATCATGTGACAACTGAGTAAAATCTTCCTTCCATTTAGATACACTATTCTTCTCCTCAGACAACTAAAATACCAGTGATAAGATAAATGTACTGAAAGTGTCTTGTACAAAGATTTAATAATTATAATATTAATAAAGACTTTATTTTACAAGGCTCCACATTTGGAACTTTGATGTGAACCTTTTAATGATATTTTGTTTTAATACTAAATACAAAAATAAATTTCAACCAATCATGATCTAAAGTAAATAAAACACAGTTTGGAATTCAGCAATCAGTATTCTAACTGCTCCAACAGTTGACACTCTAACTTAAGGACCAGTGGATCATATTTCAATAAATATGGCTGAATACAAAAATAACCAAAGTTGGATTAAAGTAAATTACATTCTTTTCTATTCACCTACAAATTAAATGCATATTTTTTTTTTTGTAACAGAAGTAATTTCACAAAATTTGAAAATCAAAACTTATAAATATGCTTACTGCGTTTTTCTCCATTTCAAATCTATTTTCTAACGTTGTATTAATACCAGTAAGATTTTTAACATCTTCACTTAAATGTTCCACTTTCTTCATTAATTGTGAGTTTTCTGTCTCCAAAGTAGAGAGCTCTTGTTTACAACCATTTAATTCTGTTTCCAAGGCAACTATTGCATTATCTTTATTTCTGACATTTTTATCTGATGATTTTTTACTACTTTCAGTTTTTTCAATCTGTAATATATCAATTAAGATAAAATTTACCAGTACACATAAACAAACATGCAAGCTTAATTGGATTAAACCAGAAATTTATCCAACAACAAAGAGAAAAATCAAAACTAATAAATGATTGAAGCCTGTATACACTAGAGTACAGATTCAGCAGAAATGTCACAGGTGCAGGTAATTTTTTCGATCAAAGTTAAAGAAAATGCTCACTTCTGCTGTATATTGCTTGCTTGGACCACAATAACAAAGTCACTATAAGATTGATGTGTAAATATCAGCTTTGATAGAATTCTATATAGATTAAGAAATGAATATAATGAACAACTCACCTTTCTAATAACTTCTTGAATCTCTTTCTTTCTTTGATCATTATTTTGTCTTTCCATTTCTAATTCTTTTTCTAAATGAGATTTCTCATTCTGTAATTTAGTCCTCTCACCGACTAAAAACTGATTTACCTCCCTTGTTGATACAGCTTCCTTCATCTAAAATAACAAAAAACATATTGTCAATAATATAGCTTCAAGCAAGCAGTCATCATTTTTAAGACACTAGACCAAAACCCTGTCCTAGTGAAAATTGAATTGGACCAAAAAAATTATTTATTCCATTCAGTCATGTTAGTTTAATATCTTTGCTTTTCACAATAAAATATGATAAATCTACATAATTATTTCCTGTGAAAATTTAATGTGATGACAGAGCAAGTATTTAAGATTTTGAGTTTTACATCTTACTCAACAGGACCACATTGCACCACAATATTCTTAGTTCTTTTTCCACAAAAAAAGAGAGAAAACAAAGTTCACCTTTAAAGTTAGTTCTGAAATCATCCTAGCTACATCTTCTCTGTTAGCTATACTGTCATTATGAACCAGCTCTACTTTACGATGTAGAAATTCTGTCTCTATATTATGACGTCTGAAAAAATATATAACAATTCTGTTATAGTAAAATACATTGTACACTTTGAAGGGCTCAAGACACAATTTTTTATCTAAAGTTGCAAGCTTCAAAACCATATTACAATTTGACATTGAGTATAAGAACATTGCAAACCTCACAATCTCCCCCACAATACATATTAATAATAGAGTGATATGATGAAAAATTGCCTGCTAAACATTTTTTTCTGTTAGAATTAAATTAACAAAAAATATGACAATCATATTTAAAGAAATAGAAATGGCAAGTAGATAAAAATAATGTCAATAATATATAACAGGGATAACTTACGCTAGTTTATCATTTAACATATTGACTTCTTTTTCTTTACCATCTAACAATAACTTAACTGATTCTAATTCTGAGACAACCTGTTATGTAACATTGTAATAATATATACAATTATGCATGTAGGAACAGAAAACCACTAAACATTATTTAATTTACACAATAACAATCTATATCTACAATTAATAAACCCTACTTTGTATGCCTCATAAGAGAGGTACTTGTAAACCTAATACGTTAAAAAAAACATAAAGTTAACACAGTCAGTGGCCATTCTGGCTACAAATCTAGGGATCATAGGTTCAATTTGCCAGTGGGACTTACATATCTTCATGAAGTTTGATGATGACATAATTTTTATTGTTATGTATTTCTCTCACCTACCTCTGTATAAAGTAGGGCAGTTGTTGGCCACTAACATGCTTAGTGTTGATTAAAAGCTTTGGTAAAATGATCTAGCCTTTCCAGGCACAGTGAGTAGATTAACTGACCACTGACATATGACCAAGAAATTGTCAAAAAGGCAGCATAAAGCATAAGAAATACCGAGTGTTTTTTTCTACAGGAAACAAAGATGCAGATTTTGGATAGAATGATTACCAGTCAAATGCCTACAAAACATAAGTGTTAAACATTACATAGTTGGACCTACCTTATGTGCCTCAGGTGGTAGGTTAGGATATTCTTGTTCAAAGTTTCCATGTTGTTTTCTAGCTTGTGTTTCATATTTCTGTAAGATTTCTTGTAATTTAGTTTCTAGTTTTATAAGATCATCCTCAGCTTGGGTTTTCTCTTGTATCAATGCATCATGCTCCTCTGCAAGCTCCTGTGAAATAGGTAACAAAAATACATTGATCTATAACTGAAACATCACGTCACATAATTTCAAAATGATTCAACTTAATTTATCTCAATTATTGAGATTGACACTTAATGATGTTGAAAGTTTCTGTCCTGTCTAGTTGTGTGTACACTAAGTTTGTAAAACACAATAGTAGCATTTTATGATATGTAAATATTTTCAACCTGCAGTAATGATATTTTTTTTTTAATAATGAATTCATTATTAATTACCTTAAGGAATATTTAAGACAAACAATATCTAAACAATTACTATTTCATATTTTTGCTCAGGTATGAATCCTAAACATGTTTGGTACAGTAAAATAAGGTCAGGAAAGTGAAATAGAAGTGTATTGGAAAAATTTCATGGCTTCACTGTATATCATTCCTTATATTTGCATATAGCAAACATGTGAGACTATGTGAGGATTGCCCATGGTTTAAGAATTAAACTACATGGGTTTATAGTGGATATCAACAAATAAAGATAATGACTTACTTCTAAATGTTGTTCAATTTCCCCTTTCTCAGCAGTTAATTGTAATATAACAGTTTTTTCTTTGACTAATTCTTGTTCTAATTGTGTACTCTCAGTTTGTAATGTACGATATTGTTCCTCTGAGGCTTGTATTGCACTGTATGCTTGCTGTAAGAACATCAAACAATGTCAGGTTATAAATCAAATATAACTATGGGAGCTCATAATGCAAAATAACTTAAGCATTTACTATGTGTATATAGCAGTGTTTAAAGGTATAGTGCATAAAGCTTGACCCCAATCTGACCTTACACTTTTCCATCTAATAGTTATCTACATATATCCCGACAAAAATCAGTACCACGCCTATTCTACACTCTGGCAGTGATTGTAAAATTGAACTAATATGTTTATGTAATATGTTATATAATATGTTTATTTCAACACGTAATCCTCACGACCACGGTGTAATTGAGCATTAAATACTACATTCGTATTCAATGTTATGAATATTCTTGCATAAAGGTCAGGTCAGGGTCAAACTATACACATAAGCAGTTTGGATATGAAATCTACAATGGTAATGGAATTCAAAAAGTTTACACATTTCAGCATAAATTTTGCTTGCTTTGGAATTGATGGGAATAAGTTGAATTCATTTTGTGAACATTTTTAGATTTCGATAAACAATTATATTTGTCATAAGGTTTTTAGAAAAAATGACTTAGTGTACTGAAGATGCAACATATTTTGTATAAACTATACTTTAGTCTGCTTTGACAAGACATACCTCAAGTTCCTGTTTCAATAAACCTCTTTCTTTTTCTAATTCTTTAATCTTTAGTTGATGTACCGAACTTTGTTCATCTTCAGTATATGTTTCCTTGTCGTGATCATCATCGTCATCATCATCATTAGCACCATGTTTTACTTTACGTAATCTTCTAACCTCCTCCTCAAGTTCTATACATTTATCACGTGATCCACTTAAATTTACATCTAGCGAAATAATCTGCCAATGAAAAAAGTCTAAACTTTTATTAAACTTATCACAGTGATTGCTGGTATCAAGGCATTCATCTCAACTGTGTGATACTTGCCCATCCAGCTAGCTCAGTCGGTAGTGCACAAGTTTACTGATTGAGATGTCATAGGTTTGATTTCCTGACAGGCTTAGTTTCATTTAGCTTAGATATGATAGCAGATCCCATATACTCTCCTTTAAACAATTTTTTTTGAGTTTCCATGTTACTTTGATGTTACAAAGTAGAAAGTATATAAAAAGGTTAAATAATTTATTTGTTATTTTGTGTGGATTAGATAATGCAAATCACCCAAAGGTCTGACTCATGAAATGGTGAGTGATATTTAATCATTTAATGATTACTTAAGGAATGTAATGTGACAATAGAGGTAAGATTTATAATTTACCATAGCATGCTTCTGTGCTAATTCCTGACTAACATTATCTAAAGTTTCTTTGAGTATTTGATATTGAGCTAATTGTTCTCTTTCTGAACCACTTAATGCTTCAAACATCTGAGCTCTCTGTGCTACTGTTAACTGTAAACTTTCACACTGAAAAAATTAAATACAATATCAATTAATATATAAATATATATAAGGATTTTCATTTAAAAACTTTTCTTATAATAAAGTCAGTATATGTGGCCATAAACCATACATTTCCACTTGGTCCAAAACGGCTTCAAGGAATATCATACTTCCATTTTCCATTGCTTGGCCACTAAACGGGCCCTTATTTTCCAGTTTTATCTACTGAAACAATTTATAGTTATAAATGATTTTTACAAATAAAATGGTTTATGTCTTTACTGAACATTACCCAAGCAAAAATACAAAACCATAATAAATTTCAATATGAACAAAATCCAAAATGGCCATCATGATGTTTTCATCATGGCAGCATTATAATACACTAATTAACATTATTCTTCTATAAGTCATTAACATTTTTTTTCAATTAGTTTTCAAAAAACAAATATGCTGAATCTGATTAAGATATTCAAAGTTCAGTTTAATCAGTCAATAAGTGACATAACCAATTATGTTGTAAGAGTAGATCCAACAAGTAGACTCCTACATTACCTCAGCTTCTAATTCAGACGTATGCATTTGTTCTACATATAAATCTTGTCTGGTTTTTTCTAGTGTATTTTCTAAATCATCAAATTGTTTAGTTATACCACTTAATCTTCCTTCTTTCTCGGAGAGCTCATCACGTAATTGTTGCAGCACCTACAATGTTTATAATATATTCAACATTATCATAGGGTAGGGAAGGTCTGTATGAGAACAATATGTCACAGAATACATTTGCTAAATGGTTCTGGTAACCAAAGCCAAAGACTAATGAAAATTTATTTGGGCTAGAGAAAATAAGTAGAGGTTATTAAACAGGGCAAGTGTGCCTTAAGGAAGATATCGGCACACTTGCTTAGGTAATGCCTAGGAAAGTGTGCCGATATCGACTTAAGGCACACTTGCCATGTTTCATAACCTTTTTATTGCATATGTTGACTCTTGTATGTAATGATGTATTTTGCGCGTAGACGTTACGTCACATGTATTGCTATGTTTTTTCAATGCCGAAACCTTGGAATCTAAGGAATGCTTTTTATAAAATGTAAATCTTGTTGTTGATAATCTTATTTCATTATGAAAAAAAAACACACGTGGTAAAATTGGATAGCTTCTTGTTGCTAATTACATAACGAATTTCACGTGCCAACAGTCTGCCGTTGTCTGACTGCAGGTGCGTAATGACTGGAAGTTGCCTCAATATTGATTTTTGGCACACTAGGAAATGGGCCAAATATCGATATTTCTCACACTTGCTCAATACTGGAATATATTTCCCACATTGAGGCTATATTAGCACACTTCAACGTCAATTTTGTCCCTATTTATAGTAACATATGCAATAACTTATTTTACATACTTGGTCTCAGTGAAAATTAAGTCCTTAACTATATAACATAATAAATTTGGGTAAGTAATTATGAAAATTAAGGTGTTGACTGTAAGATAAAAATTGTTTGACTTGAATGATGGACTTATCATATCTGTAAACACTGTCAAGTTGCCAGCTATTATAGATGTTTATACAACACACATCATCTTCAATGGAGTATAACAATAGCCTAACAAGCTGAGATGGTAAGGTTTTATAATCTCAATAACCTGAACTATAAAATCACTTACCTTGCTTTCTGAATGATCTAATTTATTTAATTTAGATTTCTGAGTACCGGCTTGCTTTTTAAGATTATTATTTTCTGATAATAGACGTTCATTTTCTGATGTTATATGAGTAAACCTCTCACTGACATGTCGTAATTCTATTTGTAAACTGTTCACCTACAAGTAAAATAGAACACAATACAGTACAAGAACTGAAATTTGAAAGAAAATCCCAATGAGCCTTTGTTGCTTACCCAAGACAAAGACCTAATAGATTCAGAACTTTCATTTGTGAAGATTTTGCTAAACAGCTTTATGTCTGACTTGTGACCTGTTAGCTTCAGTCAATTTTCTCTACAGAGGCATGGTATTATCAAGTTTGAAGAAAATCACCACATAATGTACTGTGCTGAACAAAGTAGCTCTAGACTCATTGTAAAACCAAGGAAAGTAATTTCAAACTAAATTGTATTTATTGTCATACGTTATAGAAAATGGTCAGTGGAGAGCTAAAAAAATTGTCTACTCAAAGAGTACAATATACACAATTTAACAGAATCTTGATAATTATATAAAAAATAAAATATTTTATATATTACCTCAGTTGATAGTTTATCTATTTTTTCTTGTTTCCTGTCTTCTGAGTCATCACCTTGTAATCTTTTATAAGCTAAATCTAACTCATTTTGTATATCCTTTAAAATAATAACATATATTATAAGTAATATAAGTGTGTCATTAACATATCAATAGTTATACATACACAATGTAGGCCCTGTTTTCATTAACTTAAAATATAGCACACAAATTTTATTGCCATGATTTTTTAGGCTATTTGACCACCAGCCCTTGCACATATATACAAATATCAATCAAATTCGGATAATTTAATTGTCATCTGCTGCCAGTGTCCCAGGAACTGTGTAGGCAGCAGACAGCTAATCATCTGACCTCCATGTACCATAAATACAAATAATAAAATGTTGTTATACACAATCATGTCCACAATAATCAAAATGTACATGTAAGCAATTGTAAGCTATAACAAATTACAAATGTACGACGACAAACTACTGATTGTGCTACTATCACTTAACATTGTGTAAGCTCAAACATGAATGGCTAAAAAGTATAAATACCTTCAATGCTTTATCTCTAGATTCTAGTTGTATCTTTAATGTATTTAATTCACCATCTCTTAGTTGATTATCTCGTGTTAATTGTGATATCTTACTTTCTAAACTTGTATTCTCAGCATACAAAGCATCAAAACTTTTACCTGAAATATATGATATGAATATGATCTTAATCTTAACTCTTTGCATGATGTGTAATTCTGTACATCAGAATGAAATCTAGCTTGGAACCTGAACAGATACTGACCTAATCTATATCTGATGTGGTTCTCAGATGTTTGCAAAGGCTATTATATTCACTATTAAATTCACCCCCAACAGACTAAGTGTTAATCAATCTATACAAATTTTTATTTGAAAGCTACAATAAAAAAGAGCACTATCACAGCAAAGCTCACTCACAGTCAGTAACCACAGCAGAATACTAGTCTAACTATAAATGTTCATGTAAATAAGGAAGGACAAACTAGATTTTGCTGATCTACTGACATGTACAAACTAGTCATAGCCGGTGAAAGGCTATAAGACAAGATTTTGTTGATGATTGATTTCAGATTTTTTTACTTTGAAAGCAATCATTTAAAAGCCATCCCAAGTTGGTTAGGTGCCTACCATGGCTGTTCAAATGATGCCACTCATCTCAAATAACCAAATAAACACAAAATAGAATACTAACCTTTTTGACCATCAGGTAATTTATTAGAACTATGAGGTAGATTGGATGATAAACTTTTATGTAACATATCATTTTCTGCTCTTAATGCTTCAAGTAGATCCTCGGCTGTTTTTAATCTAGCGAATGCTTCATGTCTTTCATGTACTAAACCATTTAATTGTCTAAAAGTAAAGAAACAAGATTTAAATACAATATAGTGATATACCAACAAAATATATACAATGAGTATTGTAAACAATACAAGTTAGAAAGCGGTGTTGGAAATAAATACTTGTTTGGTTGCTCATTATTTTAACAACTAAAACATTCTGCAACAAGAAATACAATTTGGAAAAAACTGGATTTTTAATACCATGGGATAAATAGAGCACACATTTACGATTCCACAAAAATGTCATATTTTGATAAATCAATTCAAGCAGATTCTCTAATGACTTTATGGCAACATGGAGAAAAGTCAATATTAGCCCAGCAGTCTGCTTACTGTAATAGATAGTCCCCCAAAGTTTATCTCCCCCCCTAGACTAAAAAAATGCCAATTACATACAGTTATACTGTATGTAACTGTTTCATTGAAATATCTGGCTGAAAACCCATTTAACTATAAATATAGATGTAAAAGTCTTACCGTTGATATGTGGTATCCAAGGTAACTAGTTGTGCTCTAGCGTCATCTAACTGTTCTTCCATTGCACTTAATTTAGATTCAGCTTGACCATATGTATCTCTTAGATTCTGAATGTAATAAATACAAGTGATGCTAATAATAAATCTCACAACAATTGTAGGCATGTGTTTACAAAATATATAAGCTCATACAATTCATAATTTGTTTCTCCTTGTCAATTGTAAATAGAATTGCAACTTTAAAAAATCAACCATAGGATTAGATTCCTGTCCCTATTATAATATAAAGAAATTTGGATTTGCGAAAGAAAAAAACAAGAAAGTAAGTTGTGGGCGAGATTCCACCAACACAGATCAGTCAATGGACAAATTATAATCATTCTGCTACTTCTGCGCTTGTATGTGTACCAGTTACAGTTCATCGATAAAAAATGGCTGTTCCAACATGCAATAAAGCAAATGGGAAAAAATAAACAAACCAGTTTTTTAAAAGGATGAGTGTAAAAACTATTAACTTAAAAGGATTTTATCACCATGTGAACAACAAAATGTCATGCTTGATGTAGGTATGGATTGCCAGAAGGTGACAAATGAGAAAGCAAGAACAAAACCCTGGAGAAATGGTCACTGAAGCATAATTCATGGTAGCAGGCACATTGTGGCTCAATAACATGATACTGAGCTGTGTACATATGTCTTTAATAAATGCATTACAAACATCAGTTTAGGCTTAGATGTTCTTTCATGAAACACTCTACCTTTAATCCATCAACTTTATTATTTTCAGTAATTTGTAGTTCCTGAAACTGTAAGTCATACTCTTTCAGTTGTTGGTAAGCAAGCTCTCGTTTGTTCCAGAGTACACGTATGATATTTTCCTCCTCTTTAGATTGGAGGCCATCTTGTTTTTCAATTTGTGAATAGATATAGTTCATGTCATCCGATATGTGCTGTAAGTGAGTCAATGACATATAACAAAAATAAAATAGTGAAAATGTGTGAATACAACATAGAATGTGAGTATATAGTTAACATAAGGTGACAACCGTCTGTAGTCTCATCCATGGAAATTTTACAATAATGTTGATTTTTTCTCAATATGGAAAGAAGCTGTAAACTTCTTGTGGGAGAACTATGAAAATAATCAAGGAAAGTTGGTAAAGTTAGCTGTGCACCTTAAATAACAATAGTAAGGCAATTAAGATTTCCATTTGTCATGCTGTAGAAAATATTATTAGTTACATAACATTTAAACATGCAATACAGAATTAATATTATCATGCACTGTCCACATTTTAATGTTTTTCACAGTAGTAGGTTTATAAATTAGACTATGTAAAAACACAGCTATCAAGGAGTGGGGAGTCCCCTTCACAAATAGACCATAAATTGCAAGGTCAATCTAGTGTTTATACTTAAACTTACCAGTTTTAACAAGAGTTAATTTATTTCACTACAGAAAACATGCCTTAAAAAACATTGTTTCATGCACCTTCCCATCAAGGAGGTCCTAGAGGGGGGTCCCTGAATATGACCTCCCCCATGTTAGATAAATCAATACAACAACAAACATCACAATATACCTTAACAGTTTCAGCTCTTTGGTTACTATGACTACTGTATGGTATATCATATTTTCCTTTCTCTAGTAATAATGTAGCATCATCAAATGGCATGGCTAGACGTAGTTTCTCATTTTCTTCACGTAATTGTTTAACACGCTGTTCAAAGTTTCTTGTCTTATCTTTTTCTCTATTTAACTGTCTCGTGAGTTCTTTCTCAGCAGCCTTTGAAAAAAATATAAAACTATTTAATATCGCCTTACAATTACTCAAGCAAAAACGTTTGTGCCTCCAAGATATCTCTATGAATTTACAAGATTTTTAAACTGTGAAAAAAGAATGAAATTAGGATAACTTGTATCATTGCCTTAACTTTGTTTGTTGTTGAAAGTAAAAGTTATCAGATTAGACAATAAACTGACCATCACATAATGCTAACTTTAACCAATATAGAGAAATTCTTGTAAATATTTTAAGGTATTTAAATGCTTACTTTACGAGATAGCAAATAAAGTTTCAAAATCAAAATATACAAAAATCTAATTTTTTGTGTTGCAAATGCTTCCATCTTAATCTTTCAAGTCATATACAAATGTACAATATATACAGGTCATCATTAATAAAATATTTTTACATTAATTAATGATAGTAAATTTAAGAATCACCTGTAATTTAGCATTATCAGTAAGTAGTTTATCTTCCACAGCAGATAGATTGTTAGCTCTATCTGCTCTTTCTTGATGTAAACGATCTTCAGTAACCTTTAACCTTTTCTCTAAGGATATCAACTGTAATTCAAAATATAAAAACAGTATAAGCATTTTGTAGTCATGAAAATTCATATATTGACAATAGATTCTGATATTTCCATGAATATAATTTATGCTGCTTAACTGATGACTACTGAAATAAAGTTCCTATAGAATCTTCTCATTTAGTAAATAATATTACCATGCATAGCTAACTCTAAGATGGTTCATATTATATCCAGCACAATCCACTTTGTTTTCTTAAGCAAAAACATTATCCCTAAAGCTTATCAAATGATTTCAGGGATAAGAAATCAAAAAGTCAGGCCTAAACAGCCAAATTATCTACTTAATTGTATCACTACAGGTCATGAGCATGGCTTTTATATGTGTCACTGATGTCACAAGCTAAATTCTGACCCATTTTAAATTTATGAAAAAATTCCTCACAGCCATGTTGTATATCATCTTGCATCCATGTAAATAGTTTATACTTTTAAAATTTGAAAGACAATAACTTGCAAAAATGTGCACATCCAAATTTTGCTTCAAATGTTTGGCTTGTACCTGTTTTTCAGTATATATACCACTACCTCCACTGTCTTCTTGTTGTTGTAAAGCATTCTTTAATTCTGTCAATTTAACTATTTCTTTTGTTGTATTCATATGTCTCTCTTCTTCTTCTTTTAAATGTCTCTCGCTTTGTTCTAATAATGACTTTACTCTCTTTAATTCTTCCTGTTAAATAAATAACATAGTAAACTAATAAATATTTTCTCCTAGAGTTATACATTCTGTTTATAGCTTGACCTATTTAACCTGATAGTCACTCTAACCTCATTGATAACAATAACTTGCCACTCATATTAACTCTATCATTATTGGTAACAATAACCTCATGGTTGAAGTAACTATTTTAATCATTCCATATACTATAATAAATCAGTTAAGAATTTTCAAACTTTAAATACACATTTTATCATCAGTACATTTAACCAAATCACTCCTTTCAAGTGAAGTTTCTTAAATTTTACAAACAAAGCTAATCAGGCTGCTATAATAAATTAAATGACATAAAAATTGATAAATAAACAACAACCAGGCTTAGCTCACTTAAACGACATCACAATCACAGCTTAACAACAAAGTATTGATTCTTATATTCTTTAATAAATACAACATACAAACCTGTAAAGATGATATTTCAGATTTATGAGCTTCTATAGTTTTAGATTTCTCAGAATTATATCTAGCTAAATCTGTAGCTTTATGTGAGGATTCTAATTTCTTCTCTAAACTAGATATCTGTAAGTACATCAAACCAGTAGTCTACACATTGGATTTAAAAAGCAATTAGAGCAACACAATTTATAAACAGCACATTTGTGGATAGTAAACAAGTGTAAGTCAGAGATCCAAGTATGTAGGGTTCCTTGTCTTGAAATAAGAATATTTTGTTTCAAGTTCCAAACTCAGCTTAACATAGATGTACTATACTGAAAACTGATTAGCATTTTTTGAGAATAAATTAGCTAAAACATCTAAATAAAACAGTAATTTATGCACACAACTTTATCTTAATTTTGGCATATTAAATGTAGGCTCTGAGTTGTTTAGAGCTGATACTGCTAAGACATTAAGGATCTATGGCTTTTGGTTTGAATCTACCAATCAGAACTGGATGATTGCCATTCATTGTCCCTTTTTAACTTGGAGTAAAAATGGGTGCCTAAAGGGAAAGTGAGTCAATATGCCATGGCTGCTGAGGTACCATCTGTGTATAGTTCATTCTGTTCATGAAAAACTCATACAATAAATTGATTATCTAATATTACCTCTGATTTGAAGATTTCATTTTCTTTAGATAACTTCAATATTTTAGATTCTAGTGTTCCTCTGTCTTTATCTAGCTCATGTTTTGTTTTATTTGATAAATCTAAGACTTCTTGATTTAAACTTTCTTGTAAATTATTTAATTCGTCTTGAGCATCACTTAGCTGAGTCTCCAGATCTGTTATACGAGCTGTGAAGAGAAAATAATAAATAAACAGATAAGTTAGTTTTAGCCCATTTACTGACACTTTTTATTTCGTTACTCAAAGCAGCTTATATCTTCTAATGAGCTTCCCTGGATATATTCTTTACCAAATATTTGTTCACCCATCAACAAAAAGACAACAACTGCTTCTTTTATCAAGAAATATCATACTGCCATCAAATTTTCATAGTAATGTTTCAGCCACAATAGCAGGAAAATTAAACATAGATCCCATGATTCTAAGTTAAGCATAGGCCTACATAGCACTGCATCAGTACAGCAGTAGGTAAATTATAATTATACAAAATATATCAGTCAATGTTTGAGCAAGATTATTTTTTCAGTGAGCTTAGATAACATTATTTCATTTTCTGGGCTCCAAAGTTTATGAAAGTTGAGATAAAACATCATAATCTACAATCAATAGGTTGACATTATTAACTTCAAGCCTAGGTTCACTGTAGGGTACAAATCAATACTAATGTGAAATTCAAGATACATAGATGAAATATAACACAGAAATTGTTACCATTATCAAAGAAATAATTACTTAATTATTAATGATAGCTAGAATTCAACATAGAGTCTTGAAAATGATAGATAATAAATATTTTCGAATCAATGAAACATTTCATGCTTCTGCGAAGAGCAATACAGGTTATTGTATCTCAAAAACTTAGTTAATATTTAGAAGAAGGTTGTTATACCATTTATTGTCTTCTGTGATTGAAAATTCAGTCTTTACCTAAATCCACTAGCCAGAAGCCCATGACTATTGAAAACCAATTTGTGCAAACGAATACTACTTTTATATAAATAAATAGGCTGGTTACTAATATGTGGAATTATTATAAAACATTATAAAACAAGCTAGTGGATTTTAAAAAATTGAAGATAAAAACTGAAATATTGCTATATACAAATGAAGGGGCATTCAACTATATATACCTTGAGATCTATTGTATTTGTCTTTTAACAATCTATTCTCTGTTTGTAATGTTGCTATTTCTGTCTGTAATTTACGATTTTGACTCTCAGTGACTTCCTGTAATTAAAATAACAATTTAATGTTAGCAATGTAACAAACTGAATTTGGTGTAATTAAACTATCAAACTTCAAGAAAGAAATTCTTTAATGTCATTACATGTAGTATATACATGTACATGAAGGAGTAGAAGTCAATTGTTAAAACACCCAATCAATAATTAATTAGTTATGCAAGGGTACTTCTTATTACATTTAGGAAAAAATTACTGGCTAGCGCTTCATTCCATCTAGGAGTAAAGGAGTACTGTTAGGTTCACCTGCTTAAATCAAAGATGATTTCAATGATCAGGAGGAATCAAGGTATTAGATCAAGGAAAACATAACCACTGATTTGTTAAAATGAAAGCCACATGTTTTGAATACAACATACCCTTACATGTAAGAAATAAATTAATAAATATGGCTGTTACTAATGTAAAGAACTATAAATTATACAGCATACATAGGACATGTGATTTTGCCCTCCAGGGAGGAAGTTCTTAACTAAGACAGAAAGTTGAAGCTTTCTTATTAATAATTCATCAAATCATGAATTCAAGTAAAGACACTGGGTATCATGGGTAGCTCTAATTACAATAACTATGGGATCAACAATGATTAAAAACAATAATATGGTTAAAAAATGTTCTACTTGGATGGCAATAAATCTTTAAAAAAAAAAAATGTTTAGTATTGAAAATTTTCTCACTTTTGATAGGTTTTCTGGAAAAAAAACGAAGGTTTCAACAAATTTTTTTATAAATATTTTTTGTAAATAAATGCCACGCCTACAAGTACCCATATAAGACTATGTCACATCATACCTCAGCAGGTAAAATCATGATGACTAATAATATAGAACAGATGTTCCCATGACTTTAAGAGTAATTATCTGACTTTCATCATCATTGATTTAGCAAACACATGCAAAAACCAATCATGCATAAAATATGGATGTGGAATCATGGGTGGAAGACAATATTGTTTTTGTATGAGATTTCAACATGATAGCACAACTGCAGGAATTTATTTCACATAGCAGGATACTTAAAGAATATAACTGTAGAGAATAAAATAAACAGGGTATTTGCCATCATAGAAATGATGTGATAATTTCACAAAGGCAGAATGATATCTGTTTTTATTAAGATCTATATCAAGACGATTGAGGAGTATGTGTATAGGAATCTGTGAAAATTCAACTCAAACTAGGAGACCTATCTTAATAGTAGGGCTGTCACGATATACCAGTATACCAGTATATTGCAATACGCAGCCGCAGCAATACCTACCGCAGTACAATTTTTACGTACTGGTATTTTGAGATATTTTTAATTTCATTGAAAAATTCTTCGATTTGCGAAATAAAAGTAGAGAAACTTCAGTTTTTCGATTGTTCATTTCATCTAACCTTAAGAAACAATAATTCAACCAATTGGGGCGCATCACAGTCCTAAATTACCGCATATACTTAAAGAGGTTAGATTCTATCAGTAGCTGCATGTAAGATTTGCAATGTTTCTGTTAAATACAGTGGAGGCACATCGAATCTAAAAGCCCACAATATATCATGGTACATATTGGAGTACGATGCCAGTGTTTTGCAGTATATCACAATACGCTTCTGGCATATCGTGACAGCCCTACTTAATAGGGTAGCTAAGTGTTATGTTGTTATGAGAGTCTTTAACAAACATTGAATTTTATAAATTCAAAGTACAATAAAAAGATAGTACCTTATCTAACATATAACGTGAATCTGGTGTCATACTTCTTCCTGCTTGTTTTCTTTTTGTTACATTAACCCCATCTCTCTGTGTGATAACAATAAAATAACACAACAATTAGAAAACTGCCATGTAGGTTATAATACCAATATAAAATTGTTATTGTTAATTTTTGTCATCATGAATATTATCATCATCATCATCATTATTACCATAATCATAAACATTGTAACTATGAAAAGTAGTATACAACTAAATTTGTAAGACTGCATGAAGAAATTTGGTCATATCTGCAAATGTCTGAGTATGGCGGAGCAATAACAATGAAATGCAAAATCTTTGTATAGCCTGAGTCAACTTTAAATTTATCCAATCTAAATTCCATAAATGTCCATTAACTGAATGAGGAACTTTAACAAAATTCCTTAATTGGTAAATGTTTATCTAACCGGAGAACTAGTATGAGGAAGCAGACTCAACAGTGATAAAAGTTGTACAAATTGTTTCACAAATTAACCAAATCTTTTTTAGTAGAAGACAAGAAAAGAACACAAAATTTAAAACAGTTAATTATCTTTACAAGATCAAACAATTTAAACTAGATTTCACTTAAAGCACCTGACATAATATAAATCAATGTCATACATCAACAACAAACTACTCTTTGTTTGTACCATTTATATTTTAGTAATGTAAATGCAGCAGTGAACAAAATACATCAATTCACTCACAATTATCATACAATATTAATGTGCTCTATGTGCTAGAATTATATCAACATCAACATTTATTATTGCTAGAGCTGCTTACCCTGTCCAGATTCTGTGAAGATCCATATAACCTTTGACCTCGATCAGGTGATCCTTCCTGAAGAGAGCAAAAAGTGCAAGAAAATAAAGCAAAACATATAAAGCAAACAAGAATGCCACACATAGACACTTGTATCACAAAGATGGAAACATTTCAATGGGTCAGTGCAAAACTGTAATTGAGCATAAGGCTGCACATCACACACAAGCTATACCCAGAACCCAGTGACATATATCACGGGCTTAGTGCAAAACGGTCGTAACTCACTCTTTTTTAAAATTGAGTTGCAACCTTTTTTCACTAAGTCCGTGATATATTAATCATACCCTTATTAATATGGTTCCTCGTTTAAGTTTACTGGACCTATTAAATACATAAATATAGAAGCGTTTGAGCTTTGGTATAGTTATTACAACATTGACTTCAGACAAGAGTTATATATCACACACTTCAATAGCTACTTTCTGACTAACTGAGTTAATGAATGTTAATGATATTTAAATTGGATACCAAGTCTGAAATCAATGTGCACAAAGTGTATATTATAAACATGTAGTTTTTAAAAAGCACAATTTCCAACTCAATTTACATTAATAACCGCCTCTGACTAATATTGAATTAATAATTAAATTACTCTGAAAAACTTAGAGACAATATAAATAGAATATCGAATATAAAATATAAAATCCACATTAAAAATACAAGTCAGAACAATGAAAAAAATACTTAGGTGTCAAACCCTACATTTTACATTAAATAAAATACTATTTTAATACACTCATAACCAACACCAACAATAACAATTTCAACTATTTAACTACACATGCAATTAAAAGAGACTAACTCATAACAACACAACAATATAAGAAACCTGAAACAAACATAACATAAATAACCTATTGGCAACTTGACAATTCAAACTTGAACATGAAAGTGACTAATAAAGTGATGTAACAAGGCCAGTTTCCACAGACATCATTTAAAAAACCCACAAGTATTGCTAAGTTTTTCACAATAACTTCTTACTATTTTTTGTTCTAATAAACTGGCCTATTAACACAACTTTTGAGTCATTTCAATATTTAATTAAACTTAATATCATGACTACCTCATCATCTTCAATTATAATAGCATTGTGTTCATCATTTTCTCTAGTACCCTGTTCATCATCATCATCATTATCATTGTCATCATTATTATCATCAACATCATTATCACTCAGCATTGAGCTTTCACTTAATAGAAGATTACCAAAACTGTCCTCAGGTACCTCAACACACATTGACCATCGTTTAGAAAGTGAACTTGAAACACTTTCAGTAGAAGGTGTGTCAAACTCTACAGAAGATTCCACCCCATATTTTTCAATAGTTGCATTAATCAAAGGGATATGTTGATCGCTTGTTTTATTGTCATCAGTGGCTTGGTTATCATGACTTGGTTCATAAATATATTTATGTATAATATCAGTTGAAACTTCAGGTGAATCATGAGAGGAATGAACTTTGTTATAAGTATAAAACAAAATATGCTGTATTCTATCCAATCTTCTCTTTCTTTTAATTCTGTTTTTAACGGAAGTCCATCTTGATGTCAAATTTCTAGTTCCATCCGAACCATTATCATCTTTAATATTTTTAGTATCATCAGTTCCTTCAACATCATTGTCATCTTTCATACTATCAGAACCTCCTATCCCATTGACACCATTGTCATTTTTCATATCATAAAACTTTTCTGTTGCACCAATGTCATTATTATCTTTCAAATTTTCACTATATTCCTCAATATCTTCAGTATCATTCACATTATCATCAGATGACCTTTCCGTTTCACATTCATGTCCATTAGAGACAAATTCATCATCAGCATCAACTGATATTGCATGATTTGCATCAACATCAAAATCACAAGGACACAATTCTTCTACTTTAGGCTCAACAGAATTACCTTCAACACCTTTGTCAAGATCATTTCCATCATCAAATGAAATCTTGGTAGCCTCACCCGTAAACCTTACCTTAGGTGAACTTACAGCCTCGTGGTCCACACTTTGTCCATCTAGGTTGGTATCCATGTTTTGATATGTGATATCATTATGTTGCTCAGATGGATTAGAAGTTGGTGCATTTTGAGCATCTCCATCAGTATTATTTTCTACACCAGTTTTAATCAGATACAAAGATGCATCAAATCCTGCATGAGTAAACACTTCACTTTCAGATTTTGCTGAAGACAGAGCATCATTTCTATGGTAAGCTACTTTCATTCCATTGACCAGATTTGGTTCAGTAAATGTTGAAGTAGACTGCATTGGCTGTTCAATTGGTTTGAAAGAATTGTAGCATGTCAAGCTGTCTTTGTGTAAAGACCCAATATTACACGACACATCAATGCCACTATCTTTATTTGGAGTTTGACCAGTAAAAAGTTCATCTACAGTGGTTACTGTAGTTATTTCTGAAACAGTTAGTGGATCTATGAGTTCAGAGTTTCTGTGTTCATCATTTAGATTATTTAAGTATTCTTCTTCATTTGGTAAAGCAAGATAAACCAGTTCATGAAAATCATTGGTAACAATGTCAGGTGAAAAATCATCAGTTTGCCCTAAATTGTCCATAAAATTTGTTAGAGCTTTATTAGAAAATTCTGTTACAGTTTCATCTTCAGAAAGTGAAGATGACTGCACTGTGTCATTCACAGGGATTTTTGAACCAGTCAACTCTGTTTCCGCTCCTGTCTCCTCATTATCAATATCTGAATACATTCTTAAACAAGATATTCGTGAAGGTCTTTGCCCATGAGATAACTCAGTTGTTGTAGTGCCACAAATAAATCCATCATCATGAGAAAATATTTCAACAGTTACCTCTTCATTAAATCTCACTGAATTTCTGCTACCTCCACTATAAAGTGTACTATCTTTAATCAGAATGCCAGGGATAGCATCTGTTTGTTCAGATTGTTCCCCATCAACTGCACCATAGTCACTATCTGACTGAAATACTTTATTGTCAATAAATTTATCACAGGATTGGGTCTCTGGTATTGCGAGAATGTCACATAATTCTATTTCAGTTTCTAAATCAGTGTCTTCAAAGTCTTCAAAATAATCATCATCATCAACTTTCATACAAAAGAAAGAAATACCATTATCTGAATTTGTCTCTTCATCCTTTGTTCTCACTTCTTGGAACTGTTCCACTTTGGTATCAACTGGAGTACTAACGGTTGCTAGAGGTTCATCATCAGAGTCATCATTGTCAAAAAAGTCATCACAAATCTCAACTTTTTCAGTTATAGCTGTGATGGTGCTAGTGTCAACACATTGGGTTGTTTCCTCCTCGTTGTTTTCTTCAAATAGTATTTCTGAATCTCCATCAGCTAGTATATTATCTTCTTCTTCATTTACAGGAGAGCAAAATGTCCAAGAGAATTGGTCCATTTCATTCACACTATCATCAAATTCTTTTGAGTCATTGTCATCATTTTCAACAGATTCTGACTTTTCGTCTACGCATTTGTCACACACATCATGATCATTGACCAGGGTCTCCTCATCAATATATTCCTCTTTGTCAACATTGTCTATAATATCATTGTCAGCAATAGATAGCAATTTTCTATCTTCCATTCTATCATGATCTTCTCTCAAATAGTCTAGATTTTTCTTAACACTTTCTTCACTACAACAAACTTCAATCGAATCCAAATCTGTACAACTCATTGTAACCACATCTGGCATATTATGATCAATATCTGTACCACTCATAGTGACCTCATCCGGGATATTATGATCAATATCTGTACCACTCATTGTGACCTCATCTGGCATATAATGATCAATATCTGTGCCACTCATTGTGACCTCATCTGGCATATAATGATCAATATCTGTGCCACTCATTGCGACCTCATCCTCGATATTATGATCAATATCTGTACCACTCATAGTGACCTCATCTGGCATATAATGATCAATATCTGTACCACTCATTGTGACCTCATCTGGCATATATTGATCAATATCTGTACCACTCATTGTGACCTCATCTGGCATATAATGATCAATATCTGTGCCACTCTTTGTGACCTCATCTGGCATGTAATGATCAATATCTGTACCACTCATTGTTAGCTCATCTGGCATATATTGATCAATATCTGTACCACTCATTGTGACCTCATCTGGCATATAATGATCAATATCTGTGCCACTCTTTGTGACCTCATCTGGCATAAAATCAATATCTGTACAACTCATTGTGACCTTATCTGGCATAAAATCAATATCTGTACCACTCATTGTGACCTCATCTGGCATGTAATGATCAATATCTGTACCACTCATTGTTAGCTCATCTGGCATATAATGATCAATATCTGTGCCACTCATTGTGACCTCATCTAGGATATTATGATCAATATCTGTACCACTCATTGTGACCTCATCTGGCATATAATGATCAATATTGGTACCACTCATTGTTAGCTCATCTGGCATATTATAATCAATATCTGTACCACTTATAGTGACCTTTTTGGTCAATTGATCATTATTTTTACATGAACTACTCATCGTGTCATCTACATTCACATCACTATCAACGATATCAACAGAGGTACCTTCATCTTCTCCACAATAATTAAAACAACCATAAGGTGCATCCACAGAACATCCAGAACAAATATGAGGCTTTAATACATGTAGATTCTTTACACTTAAACCAGTACAGTCAGAAGCAGTTGCTCTAGGAGACAAAGCTAAATCAAAATGAGGTAAATCAAATGCTTCAGGTGATCTTTTATAATCTGGCTTTATCTTTTGATTAGCTTCAGTTTTACCAACTGTAGAACATGCAAGTACTTCATCTCGACTTCCTCCAGCTGGATTAGTACTAGTGGTTACACTTTGACCTACATCACTGATAGTCTCTGCCATGTTTTCATCATCTAAACCTTCTGCATGTACTTGGGCTACAGTATCCTTTTCATTTGTTTCTTTTCTAAGTGTAATAACATTATTACATTCAATTTCATCAAAATAAATAACTAAAGTAAAAAAATTTTATGAATACATGTACCACAAAAATCTACCATGTACATGTAAACACACATTTCAATTTTTTCTTAATACATAATAAAAATTCAGTTTTATACTCAAATATCAAGAAGGCAGTGAGCTCTAGGGACTCAGAAAGTTTTTATATACAGTACCCACCAAAAGTTTGGAGACATTTTCAGATTGTAAGCCTACTGTATAGCTTTATCATATATTTGAAAACTTTTTATTTTGAAATGCTTTTAAATTTGCTTTATTTTATTTTTTTGTTATCATTATAATTATAACTGAGACTACAAAAATAGCATAAACGATTTGTCACTGAGAATGAGTACCATAAAGATGTTTTGGGGGGCTTATGAAGTCAGATGCTAAATCTTATAAATGTGCTGCATTCATGAAATTTGTTTTCATTTTATCACAAACGATACTGAAATATATTAAATATAATAATTCTACAAAAAAAAATCATCAACATTCAAGAATTGTAGTGAATTCCTTTTGCCTCCAAACTTTTGGTGGGTACTGTAGCTTATTGAAAAGATATACCAAACATTTAGTTTCCCTGCCACCTGAAATTTGATATAACATATTAAAATGGGATACAAAATTATATTTTTCTCGACCTACTACTCCAACCTTGAAAAAAACCAGGATGAATACCTTTAACAAAGACACGAAATCAAACCTTAGTTCACTGACTAGTGGACAAACCACTGGATCTGGTCTGAGCCAAAAGACACAATACATTTCACAGTACATGAATATAGGTAACAGACTTACCCTAGAGAAGGAGGAGGTGACGTCTCCAGCTGATCCATGATGTAATTTATCTTTTCTGCTAGAATTCTGTACTGGTGATCTACTGGAATATCTTACATCTGTAAATTATAATATAAACATAAGGTTTGACCATCTAAATCACTCTGCAAGGTATGATTACCCTAATACTTGGTTTGCTCCAAGATCAAGGCATTTATCATCTTATTACTGTTTCAGGTAGTTAAGTAAACTTAGTTCCCTCATGTAATGTGATGTCAAGTATGCTTTACAAATTAAAACTGCATTTTAACAATTGTCCTATTCAACGTCCCTGGATAGGCCTAAATCTCTGGACCCAAGCTTTTAACCAAGTACGAAGCACATACCCATGCCAGTAGCTGACAACTGCTCTACTTAATACAGTGATAGGCAAGAGACAGTGGGTACACCTATTAATTTAATGTCAATATGCTAAGTTATAGTATCTGTGGATTCTAATTTCACAAGTGACCAATTTTGTTTCTGTTATGATACAGATCAGAAAGTTTCTGATTCCAGAACTATTTAAGTAAGCACCAATGGAATGATATTAGTCTGGACAGAATGATGGTTTGAAGAAAATAATCAACTTACCAGGAAGGTGTCTCTTAGGAGGTGAGCTCATTCTACTTATATCAGCATCACCTAGAAATGATAAAATAAAATGTTAAGTAGTTAGCACAAACAATTGTATTATTATATATTTAAAAATCCTTGATGCTGCACTCAAACAAAATAGTGAAGATCTAATCTATTTGACACCATTGCACATGTATCATTAAGCAGGGCCCTCTGGTCCCCTGGACCCCAGGCCATGGCATTGTCTTGATCCACCATGGCCATAGAGGCTTCCAGACCCCAGCTGTCAAAATCACACATAAGACCTTCAGACCCTTGACAGATATGTTAATGACCAAGCAATCATGATGACAGACTTAAGACATTGAATGATTATGCTGATTTTCTTTTCTACAAGGAAATGTGACCAGCTCCTTGTGAAAGAGTAAGAAAATACTGGTTTTTAAAAAAAAAAACCCAGTGAAGCTGGTTGCCAATTACAATTTTGTATGCAACAGTAAATAAATGAAATAATTTTAATGAATGGCATAACCAACTTTAAATCAATCTTATTTTACCTGATTTTAAAATATTGAGACTTCTAGGTGACGTAGAACCAATGGCAGGACGATATCTAACACAAGCAAATGTTTTACGAAATAAACCAGTAAATTTAGGTACTGGATGACTGTGTTGATTAGTTACACTGTTATAAACATCACTGAAAATAGAAACAGACAAGTCATACAGAATACACTAATGTACTTGAAGGAAATATACAGATTTTTTACTACAGTATAACCTCTGCAGAGCAGCCCTATACAGAACAAACCCTCTGCACAGCAACAGTTTTTGATATTTCCCTTAGGTGTAATTTTGATTGAATTTATCCTCGGCAAAGCAACAACCTTTGAACAGCAAGATAATTTATTCCTTCCCAGTGGATGTTGTTCAAAAGAGGTTGTACTGTACTACTAAAACATAAATCAAGCATGGAAATCTCTAAAATAAAGGTAGAAGAAACTTATTACTCAATTGTTATGGAATATTTACAACACAATTACCAGGGGCGTGTGATTCAATAAGTGGACAAGAGATACCTTAAAATCAACTTGTACTGGATCAAAATGCACTGGCCCTGCCCTGCGTTCAGTTACCGCGAACGTTACAAAACGTTCCGTAAAGATACATTCGGAACTCCTCAGTCATTCGCTGCGAATAATCTCGGACATATTTAGATGCTATTTTGAAACTACCGGTGTTAAAGTAAACAAATATATGATCATTTAGGCATTGAGTAATGTTTCGTTTTTAGTCCGTAAATTTTGAAACTTCACTCATTGCCTTAACGATCTCATATTTGTGTATTAGATTAGGTTATTCGCAGCGATTGGCCAAGGTGTTCCAAATGTATCGTTATGTAACATTTTGTGTAATTGAACACGCTACAGAAGTTTAATATTCAAAAAGAAACATTGACAGCTATAATATAAAGTACATACATGTACTATAAGTAATAATAAATAATTGACAAGATTAAAATTCTTGAAATATTGAGACATACAAATAAGACTATATCCGGAATTCAAATATTTGGGTTATCCCCTCCGGTACAAACAAACTTTCATCGTTACAATGAAAACATGTGAACAAAGAACAATAGGTTTTAATCCATATATCCATATGCTATTTAGCAAAATGTGTAGAAAACTTGTTTGTACCGGCTGTGCACGGATGGAAAAACCCATAAATTTGAATTCCGGATTAGGTCTATTATTAAGAATTACTATGTCAGTTTATTTACAGATAAAAATCACTAGTGATACCCCCGCCAAAATCTAAAAATATGCGACAAACAGGAAGTAGATGAGCAAGGAGCATGAAATCGCTTTACACCACATGGGACTATGGGATGAAGCAATATGCAAAGTATCAGGCTGCTGCATGATATAGTTGCTGAGAAAACTGCGACGGAAATTTTGTAACGGACGGACGCACGGACGCACGCACGGACAAGGGTAAAACAGTATACCCCCCTCTTCTTCGAAGCGGGGGTATAAATATACTTTTCCATGAGAAGTGGCAAAGAAATATTGACATGTTTGCAAACATAATTGTATGAGTCAAACAAGTAGGGCATAGGAATGCCATACCCCTGAAATTACAAAACCTAGACACAAAAACTTGATTAAGACAAAATAAGTTTCTTAAAGTTAAACATTATATTTCTACCTCTTAGGCCCATAATACAAAGATCTGTTACAAGTTTAACAATTATTAACAATTACAACTTCAATGGCACTATATTTTAACAAGAGAACATTAGACTTGAAGAGTGAGAACATCCTAACATATTTCTCTGGTCCAACAAACAATTCACAGTTCAAATGGCAGTGTATGAAATTAGGATTTTTTGACACAAGCCCTTTGGGCTTGTCACCTTGCAACTTTCTCAAGCCCGGACTAAAATTAACAAGCCCGAATAACAGGATTATTTAACATACTCTAAAAGTATCGAAAATTGGAGAAATTGAGGAAGTTTAAGCAATGAGACAAAAATCAATAAAAACACATGTTATTGTATCAATACAGCCTTTTATTATTTATAAATGTGACTAGAACAAAGCCATGCCTGCTGCATTTGTTCATTTTTGACAGTTTGTCTTGTCTTAACAGGACATCTATCATTTTGCACCTATGGCTGTGCCAGAATTAATGTTTCTTACATTAAATTTGCTGTTGTTTGGTAAGAGTAACTATGCCAACCAGGAGTGCCATAGCTCAAACTTACTTCTTTTTTTCTTTGCATCAAAGAATTTGAATATATGAGTTAAAGTCTCAATGGATAATATGGATAGCATATTTAACAGACCCATTTTTAAAATTACACGCACCATGGCAATGCCTTTGTAGTTACTTAAATCTTGTTTTACATGCATGTTGTTCAAAACTGACAGAATGTTACTGATTTCCTCCGTAACAAACTCATGATTATAGAAATTTCGAATGTATTTAATCAAAGACCCTTAAATTTTAAACAGGGATGAGCCTGGGTTTCAAATTTAGGGAGAAAAGACTTCTCCCTCCCAGTAATTTAGGGAGAAGTGCAGTGATGTGAGGGAGAAGTTGGGAGGATAGACAAGCGGGAAAAGTTAGATTAGCTGAATGGAATGTTTTGAACAGTATTCACAAACTTCTCAAATGCAAACTTTTCTAGAACTTCTATCCTTTAAATACATGTTATTACTATTACATTTAGTAAATTATATGTCTGCTGTAAGGTTACATACCACTAAATGGTAACCGGAAGTGAGCATTTACCGGAAGTAGAAAGTGTGACATAAGTCCTTATTTATTTTTTGAGAGTGCATGGATACCTCATTTGTGGTGCTTTTTAATATTGAAGAGTATGTATGTCTTTGACAATGCTTTTCCTATGAAAGTATGCAAAAATTCAATGGATCTGGTTTGTTTAGTCGCGAAAACTGGTTAAAAGGGGAGATGACTCTGTACGGCTGGTGAAGAGTTAAAAACAAGGACATTTTCAGGGTAGGAACTTTCAATCGAAATTAATTTTCTTATAAGTAACGTAACTTTTTTTCTAATACTGATCAATTTGAGGGGAATAGATAGATATTTCAGCCTATATATGGTTTGGGGTATCTTACGTACCTTGGTCATAGTGTAATTTGTCATTGAAAATGAGACTTTTTATATACAACAAAGAAGGATTTTATTTAGTGGTATGTAACCTGTAAATCACAAGTAGTGTGAGTATTAAATACTTCCTGGATGTTTGGTTACTGAGTTATTCACTGAACACATTGATTTTGTATCAAATTGTAATCGTAAATTATCTAATTTTCATTTCAATGAAAAGTTCTTCTTTTTGGTTTAGCATTTTTACTTGCTAGTATATGTTCATAAAAAAAGATTAAAAATGCATAAAAGGCCATTTTTGATAATATGTTATCAGTGTCCTCATTTTTGACCCTTCTTTGTTTAAATATTTTTTATCTAATTAGTTCTGCTGTAAATAACATACCTTTTCTTAAATATAACATATTATGTAGCAATATGTGATTATTATTGATTTTTTAGAGTCTGCAAACCGACTTTAGCTGGTAGATTACGTGACGAATACTTTGACAATTTTCATAAATTTAATTGAACCAACCGGAGTTTATTCTTTAAGTCGAAAAATTGAAGGAATTTCCCTGTTACTAATTGCTTAATTAAGAAGAACTAACAATCAAAATAATCAGGTTATTTAACTACTAAAGTAGATTTAACATTGTTTCATTTGATTGGCGATAGCTTGGGTCGCGAAAACATATGACACCACGCTTAAAAAACAAATAATTGCAATCATTGGCAAACTGCTAATTACATCTATTCAACTGCCTGATCACATGTTCATAATTGAATACAATTATCAATTTAACGGCAAGCATCCAAAAAGCTTTATCTACTTATATTATTGTAGTATCACTCTTGACACGTGTTTGTTTATTGCAACCGTTTAATTACGATATCAATATTATCTGGCCGACATATAGCACTATTGATTTTTAAGAGGACGCTGGTTGGTCTTAAAGGTGACAATATACACAGGGGCCATCAATGAAAAATCAGTCACTAATTATCGGCTTTTGAAGCGTGTATACTAACAGCACAACTCCCGCGTAGTTGATTGGTAGATTTTATAAGAATGCGGATGTTACATACGCTCCATCCGTCGAAAAATCGAGGTCTCGAGGACTGTCATAATATGGGTCATAATTTGTTTCATTGATTTTCCGAAAATGTCGGCGACATCGTTTTCGCTTTGATGTGCTAATAGAGCGAAGTTTTAACGGAGAGGGCGACTTCTTCGCCCGAATAGCCCATCCGGCCCATCCATTTTGTCAAAAATGTGAACAAACATGGAAATGTTTGAATTTTCTAAAAATTAAATAATAAAAAACGGGTGTAATTGACAGTATAAGTAAATTGAAACAAAGAAAATTTGATTTCCTACGATCGCCGATATAATTTTCTTTCAAAACGCAATTATTTGTTCAACACATGTAGTCAACAATTAAAAAACTAGGTCACACTTGTTTTAAGAATTAATTCTACCTAACAATTAAATTAGACTCCATAGTTACACAATGAGACATTGCAATTATGTCATTATCACGCTAACAAACATCTACTAAGTGTGAAAAATGCTGACACACTTCTAAAATTGTTAACATCTATTTCCGTTTAAAACTGCGAGTACATTCTTGTCACCAAACAAAGGATTAATATTTATTTTAATTGCTGCAAACAATTACAATATAGACTCCCCGATGTACATGACAATTTGTGACGTAATAAGTCAAGATTGCTACTTGAAATTATGACAATAACAATGATTGAAGGAATTACTTTTTACAAAATAAAGTACCAATTATAAAGTTGTTAATGATGACAATAAAAGTTTGTTTTGACGATTATTTTCGTGTGGAATTTTACGATTTTGTTTATGATTTAATAAGAGATTTGGAGGGGATTTTCGCGCAGTTATGCCGAAAATGTGCGCGAGTTTCGGCCATTGTTGTGAGTCAACTTAATTTGCGATAAGCCCGATCGGGCTTACTAGACAGAAAATTGACAAGCCCGACTTAAAAAACACAAGCCACGGGCGTCGGGCTGCCGCTAATTTCGAACACTGCAAATGGGCAGCAATTTATCAAAATTCTTATGATAATTTAACAACACAATATAGAAGGTTTTACGACTAAAGTCAGTCGTAAGACATTTGATAAAACAGTCTGCTGTACTTTAAAATAATCAAACTACGTATTGAAGCAATTATTTCTACATTCCAATCTATCCAGTCTATCTTATCATTGTTAGAGATTTAAATCAGAATGTTAGATCTACATATTGTATCAGTTTGGTGACAGATTTGTTAAGTATTTATTAACATACAGTAAAGGTACTAAACCTTGTCAACATATGTACATTAAAGTGGATATATTAGATTTAATGTCAATATTGAATTTATAACTAAACATTTTGTCACAACAAATCTAGGTCCACTATAAATGTATAGTCTACCATTAATATATATTCTGGACTTTGAAAGACTTGATAGGAATCAAATATTTGATTTGGTTTTTAGTTTTATGCCTCTTTTTGTTTTGTGTCCCTTATTGTTTCTAGTCTTTTCTTTTTGTGTCCCTTTTTTGTTTTGTGTCCTTTTTCTGTTTTTTCAATGTTCAGTCAATACATTACCTAATTATGTATCAACAAAAAGCTTTTATTTTATTTTGTGATATTTTTCAAAGTATCAACCCTTTCTATGTATAATTTACATAATTATCATATTACAGCACTTTAATAATTATCAAAGAATTTCAATAATGGATATTTCATGGGTAATTCTTTATTTTTCCTATAGATGAAATATGTTAAACTAAAAATTTAGAAATTTATAATATATTGCTTATTAAACCTTGGCATCTATCCACACCTCTGTTGAATTTTCTAATCATGTTAAAGACTTAGGTTTCATTCATATATTTTATTTTAGCACAAATAATAACAATAAAAGTAAGTTATAAATTCATACAATGAAACTAATGCAAGTATTAATACCTTAAAGCCTGAAGAACAAATATTCCATGTAATGTTAGAAAAAGAATCACACAATAAAAATCCAGATCACTCTAGCAAAGGGTGTGGCAGCATTACATGTATATTATAACACTTCAACAAGTACAGCTACTCTATTTACTGTAGAAATATTTTTACTTTATTCCAATACACTTTTTTCCAATATTCTACTCTTTAATGTACATAATTTTATCACATTATGAAAAGTATTGTATAGATAATTAATTATATTCTCCCAATATTTATAGATAAAGTAAATAAGGCTAATAATGTATTCAGGCCAATAATTTATTCATTTATGGTTCTCATACAGTGACATATGTACAATACTTGTACAAATTTGAGGAAGAAACATTCCCATTAATGTAAAGTTACATTCATGATGATCAATTGTCTTCCAGAAAAGTTTTCAAATATGTTAACATATTGCAGTCTTTTTGGAGCCAAATGTACATAATTCATCAATCATCATAATTAATTCATATTTAAGCTGCTATTTGTAAATGATGTTTTAAAAATGATTCCAACTTATTATCATATTCATAGGAGTCAAAGAATCAAAGATCAGAAGTACAGGAACCAAATTAAATTCCAATATATGTTGGCCTAACATGCATTCATGAAGACAGATGGTAGATATACATAAATAATGAAGTCATAGATATTAAAACATTGAATCATTGGATATTTATTTTACTCTAAGGAGGAATAACATCATGATACATTTGATGAAAACAAAAATAAGAATCTTGATTGTAAGGACTACAGAGTACTTCGATGAAAGTTAAATTAATTTAGAGAAATTTAAACTTTTACACCAGTGACAATTTAACCCATCACATGGTGCTTCAGGATTCTTCATGCTTTGTTAATCTTTATTTTTAAAGACCTTATTTGTAAGGTAGGGTAAACGATTCTGTCTTATACATCAAAATCCATCAATCAATAAGAAGAATACAACCAACGCAAGCTCAATAGACTGATTACACATAGACAATACAAAGTGATTCCAGCTTCACCCATCCAACTCCCTTTGTCCCCTTTCAAACAATCTCATACCTGGTAGTTCTCTCCCTTGCACAAAGATCTGACAACTTTTCTCTATACTGATGAAATTTGATATTAAATATCCAAGTTTTATGGAAGAATATAACCTGCCACAAATCAAAACCAGACTCTCAAATCTTACACTATCTCACTACACCATCATAGGTAAGACTTAAAGAAACATAATTTTACAACAAGTAGCTATCGCTGTATAACAACCAGTCACTGTAAAACATGGCAGACCGATGGATAAATCATGTAAAAAATATAAGGTCTGTCTAGGTCTGAAGGTACACAAGACTGACTGTCTGGCAAAAATTTGATCTCATCCACTCAGTTTTCAATTCATCAAAATATATAAAATGTCTCCAGTTGCATAAAGTTTGTTAGTCCTGTGAAATGTTAAACTTCACAGAACCTACCGTCCAGTTATAAACTGTGAGTTTCACAATGACTGATAACAACAATTCCAAAGACAAAAATAAAGAGCTAAAATGTATTTTAGTACAGTTTAGATGTCTTGAAAATTTGCATTGCAACTATTTAATCATTTCTTTATTTTGCAAGCAAGCATTTGATAAAATATTAAAATTAAGAGTGATAATCTTTGACCTACCTCCTTTCCATTTCAACAATGTCAAATATTCACTAAGTTTAAAATGTCACAATAAATCATTTAATAAATTTATGCAAAACCACTCCCATATCATCCTATTGACAGATATAATAATTTATCACATCGATTAAAATACATGTAGTACTTTGTACATGAAAAAAGTTTGAAATAAATTTCAAACTTGATTTGTACATGTTAAATATTCTACAGCAGAAACAATAAAACATTATATTTACAATGTTGGTAAATATATGTGACAACAAAAGCTAAATAACTCATTATATTGATAAGATGTACACTTTATTGTGATAAACAAAGTTAATTGTTTACATTAGTATACTATTTTATGAGCCCTTTAAGAGTATTACAAGAGGGTTTTTATCATGAGGCTTGTAAATGAATACTGTGAGACCTTCACTAATAGACATCCTCTAATAATAGCCCCCTTTCAAGAAAAACTACATCAAAGTAGAAACTTGTTAATGCTCTGTCTTTTATTCTATGAAAACCACCCTCCCTTCAAAAGCCAACTCTCTATATCAACCAAATGCAAAAAGGTTTAACCACTGACTGTTGTAAAAAGGTTATACTATAGTTTAATCTATACTAAATATCTTGCTGTTAATCTAGCGCTAATCTGTATTTTCCTTAATAATAAATAATATGCTTTGACTTCACACTCTATGGATTGCATTGTTCTGATGTAATCGCCAATGATATGATACTTATACAACATATAGGTTGTTTAGGATAACTTGAGACAAATCTAAACTATAAATTATGTGAAAAATGTCAGCTATATCAGGGGAGGCAAAACTTCAAAAATTTTAACTGGACCACAGACAAGTGTTGGAAGAATTTGACTTGTCTGTGTGCACTAATAACAACTTCTATGTTCTTTGCTTATTTGAAATGGGAGTAAATAAACTAAACTATAAGATTTATATTCAACAAACTGAACAAAAAGTCAATGAGTTATCATAAATACACTAGGTTTTGTAATTTTAATTATGTTTGTGTTTGTCATTGTCTACCATAATGATACAATGTTAAATACAATGAACAATGTATCTATGATAGCATCATGGGCATTTTAATTGAATTTATAAAATATACAAAATATATGCACAACAATTGTTTGTCATAGTGGTAGGTTAAAACACTTCAAATCATTACATCATCTCGCTGAGAGTCTTGTGAAGGATCAATTTAGAGCCATTAAGACTTATACTAAAAAACTTACTAAAAATAAATCAGACTACTTGTACATGTGCATGCAACTTAGTTATTCTTAACTCCAAAAAATAATGCACCTTTTAACCCCCCCCTCCCCTAAAATTTTCAATGAACAAAAAATTTGGTGTACTATTTTAATATTTGTAGATTATTATAAAAATATTGGTTATGAATTGTGTTGTGTTGTGGACGAACTGATGTAATTTCTAAATTTGCTATTAAAGTAAATGACATGTTTTGAAATAAAAGGAAGGTAAAACTTAGGCCATGCCAAATCGGAATTCTGTTAAGCGTCAATTCAAATATGACAAACCTAGGTACCTATTCACAGAAACACACAAACCGAAAACACAAATATTTTTTACAACAGACGACAGAGCAATATATAAAATTTTTTTAGATAGAACAACATTCTCATAACTATTAATATGAAACAAAGGTATGTATTTAATATAAAAAAATCATGTAAAATATATATTGTAATATATTGTAATAATGATGCAGTTATGAAAAATTACTTAAGATGTATAACGTCGTTGTCGAACACAATATTCCCTGAATCAAATTGTCCTATTGAATTCCGGAACATCGGAATTATTTAAGAAAATTTAACCAACAATTTTGTTTTTCATTTTGATTGAGGACTCTAAAACCTACCTGCACGCAGACACTTAACAAAATTTCGATATGGCATGGCCTTATCTAAACTTTCATGTGGACATCAGATACAACTAGAACACAAAAGCTTGTTGGAAGAACCTTTTAAACTTTCTGATAAGTGCCAATTTGCAATTAACTTATTTAATGCACATGCAGACAAAACAGCCTACGTCATTGAAAAAAAATGTCAAGGGAAGTAACTGGTTTCTATTTTTTACTTTTTATGGTTGAAGGGAAATAACTGTGTATGGAATAATTCAGTAACCATAGCGGACAAAACAAAAGTAATCTGATTGTGATACACTTCCGACTGATACGCAATGTTTCGGACATTTTATTCGGATTACTTTGCAAGTTCCTCTTGCACTGTAATGTCCGAAACTTTGTGATTGATCCGGAAATAGATTCGGTATATCTTTGATTTTTCCCTTATATAAACAAAAAAGGAATAACGCAGTTATTTCCCTTTGACCATTAATTGAACAAATGGGCATTCTAGGTGGAGCCCATTCTATTAATATTGTGACCGTTCGTGTTCAAAATGGGTGGAGTCAGATAATGGGCGTGTTTCATCGTCTGGACGGTTGGTTTTTAAAGATTACTTCATTTAGTCAATTATTTGGCAATTAAATGTGCCGTTTTAAACGCTTATTGTCTATATAACTAACGCGGAAATTAAGCTGTGGTGTTAGGACAAACTACCGTAAATGTTTTAAAGCAGAAGCATCTTCGGTGTAGTTTAAGACGCTTCATAAATGATTGAAGCCAAGATGGTCACCACTATCCTTGCAGACGACAGTTCTATATTCATTTGTCTTCGTCCTTTCTGTACTGCGAGTGGCTTTTGGAGATCTCTAACGAAGACGATATTACTATATTTTCTGGAAGCTTGATCCACAGACGTATTGCCAACACAATATTAGCGAAGTTCCTTTTAAAATGTCATTGGTTCAATACGTCTGTAAGAGTAAGAGATCTTTAAAAATATTTGGACCTGAACTTCTTTGTACTAGAACAATGTATCCCTGCATACATAATATGTCTCATTTGAGTTATGCCAGGAACAAGAACTCTATATAGGGTCCTTGCCAGGAACCACTGTCCATTCTTCCATTTATCTATATTGCCTTGAATATTGAGTGGTGAACAAATACATTATCTTCCTCATATTTCTATACTGTACTTACTAACATAAATAACAAATTGAATTTAGGATTGACAGTTTTTGTACAACAGTTAAAGCATAGAATGATAATATTGTAAGCTCGGTATGCTATTACAGGGTTCATACAGATTTTGAATACCAAAGTTCCATGACTTTTCCATGATTTTTCCATGATTCCTCTCAGTTTTCCATGATACAACAGAAACACATACAGAATCCCAAAACATTGTACAATTGAATTTTTGAAATGGTGTAGTAGTGAAACTCTCATTTTCGTACCCAAGAGTGTGATTCTTACCCAAAATTTAAAGCTGTGGTTTGATTTCATTTTTTTTCATTCATTTTTATGGGTTGAAATAAAAAAAGGCATAAAAGTTTTTTCCATGACACATTAAACATTTTGCATGATGTTGCATGATTTTCCACGACTTTTCCATGATGTTTTCCTCAAAATCATAATTCCATGTTTTTTCCAGAAAAATCTCATTTTCCATGATTTTTCCAGTTTGTATGCACACTGTATTAATGCAAGGTCCTGGGTTCAAATCATCTTATGGTAAGTAATCAACTCATTCTTATTACATCCTAGCCTCATTACCAGGAAGTACACAAATGTATAAATCTGTCATTCAAACTATGGATACAGAACAGTAATATAGCCATGAATTCAAATCCTGAAGTCCTGGATTTAATTCCCTACCACTCCAGGTTTACTCTTACAAGAAAAAATTATATTTAATTTTGATTATTCTCCAGAGATCTATGGGAATAGTTTGTTGTTGAGTTAGTGACTATATTGGTAAAAGAAGTCTCCAGAAAGTTGATAAGGTGTGTTGGCCCGATATATACCTGAATTAATGTGTTGATAGTCCAATTTAAAATAAAAATCATACTGCCACAGGTTTGACCCTGTGTTGACATAACCATTCTCACAGAGTAATGACAGCACATATTGTCATGTCTGGAAATGTAGTCTGGGTTCAAGTCCTAGTGAGAAGTTGACTCTTTATTTTTAACCAGGGTATAACAGTTGAGCACAAATCTTAAGCACTACATTAAAGTCATTGCAAGGAACAATTTAGCTGATTTTTTCTTTATTTTTTATTTCCTGTCCAAGAGCACATTTATTTTATTTATTGTCATATTAATGATATATATGTATATTAAGTGTTTATTAAGTTTGAGAGCTCACACCATTAAGTTTGACATGTTTAACATTTTCAGAATAAATGTTTAATGCTTTCAGCATTACATTGCCAGAAGTCACAGTAACTAGATTGTATTATTTTACACTTATGAAGGTATTTACTTGTAGTAATTATCCTCATCAAACATTTATACTGAAAACATTGTAAGAAGACATCATCTATGCTTGTTTGAAAAGGTATAGTGTATATAGATTTACATTTATGTTAACATTGTTTCCAAAGTATTGTTTCCAGCTTTGCTTGATGTCTAGATCAACATTGGTATTAATTTGTATTATGTAAGCCAAAGTTTTAGAAATTCAATGAATCCAGCAGGACTTATATAATTTAAAGCAAGGAGCTGATGACAAAAACAAACAAACATCAAATATTTAAATACTACAAATAATATAGGGACCAGGGTGATACATATGTTTATATTTATTTGTTCACTTTCAAGACTATAGCAGCCTGTTCAATCACGCAAAAATTCACGTATTTCATGCCAAAAAAGTAAAATTCACACAAATAGTCAGACCCTACCGGGTACGAATACACACACCGAAATATATCATATTGTAAGGAACGGCAACTCTGTCAAGCTTATCACATTTTTACTGTCATTTAGCCTTTACCGAAATGACGTCAGAAACGCTAAGTGGACTGTTTTTGTTTTCGTCGCTAACAAAGCACATAGCGCCGATAGCCTTCTGCTCTAGAGTGCTGATGACGCGATAATTTGTATCATAATTATGTCAAAACAAAGGACTTTAATTGATTGTATTGCCGGAGTAAAAAGGCGTTAATTCAAACTTTAATGATACAATCAGATTTGCGAACTAAGGACGAAGTAGCACTTAAACATAGTGATCTGTTGTCGACTTTTATTGCACACGAGCGCGAGCACCAGATTCACTAAAAAAACAACTTAAGGTGGCTAGATTGCTCGATTTTCACTTCCATGATTAATTCCAATAATAATGTGTTTATCTGGACTGCTTATCCTAAACTAATGTAAGGGTAAAGTAAATGACGATCTGGATTTGCCGAAACTATGTTCGTTTTTGGGATGAATCGTCTAAAGGCAAAGGTGACAGGGGAATAATCGTCTCGACGGAGAATAGGGGAGAAATCGTCTTGTACTTATGTCAAAATAAAACTATTTAAGCTGGTGCACCCACTTTTCTTTCTTCATACCCACAACATTGATGGGTACAATACCCACTCTAAAAAAGTCACTGAACATGCTGCTATAGAAAAAAAAATAGTGAAAAGTTAATTGAAATTGGATTTCCAAGTTTTATTGTTCCATTGATAAGAAACAGTGTCATGTGTATTGTTGCAAGCTGTTTGCTTAGGCTTGATAAAGATTACTGTGAAAAGCTTAAGATCTGTTTGAGCTGCATGTCCCACAAATGTTGAGCTTAATAGTAACAAAAATATGTTTCTTTACAGTATAGAATTTTGACAATTCAGAGGAAGTTGATTTTTTAACCATTCTGCGCATCCAAAAGATTTAAGAAGTGATAAAATGTGGTGAAGTAATTGGCATTTTTACATCGGCTAAACAGATATACTGCATCTTCATGACCTTTTCCAACTGGTATTTTTCTACGGTTATCCCATGATAACACATATTCAAAATATATAGATGGTCATTTTTCTCTTTCCCTTTTGCCTTAAAAGGTTTACATCAGAAAGAGTTACCGATTGACCATTTGTTTCGATGACTATCATGACATCGCCCAGAGACGTTTATGATAAAAAGGATACATTTCCGTCACTTTTGGGGGCATTGTTTAAGTAGGAAACATCATTTTTTTAAAACTAAATGTGCTTTTGAACATTTTCATCTCAAATCATGAAAAATGAACCATACATTTAAAAACAAAGATAATTCTGTCATGAAAGAATGAGCTGTTAGATTAATTCTGAATGCATCAACTTTCGCAGTGATCTCCCCAAGCTTTTTTTAACATGTCCTTTTGATAGCGAGCTCGAAGAGCGAGCTTTACGGTAACGCGAATATGTTTCTATACAGTATCGTATTTTGACAATGTACCGGAAGTTGATTTTTGAACCCGCCCTGCGCATCCAGAAGAGAGTCAACGTGGTACCGTTAAGTTACGGAAACGTGCTGGTTTTATCATAAACGTCTCTTAGCGACGTCATAAACAGTGTTTATGATAAAACCAGCACGTTTCCGTAACTTAACGGTACCGGGCATTGTTTAAAGAGGTAAAAAATATATCTATCTTAAAAAATGAATGTTTTATTGCATTTTTTCATCTATTCAAAAGATAAATTATAATGTACAATACATTTCTTTCAGAATTGAAATATGATTCTGACATAAAAGAATGAGATGTTGTCAGATTTTTCTGAACACAATAAATTACGCAGTTATCTCCCCTAGCTTATTCAATTAATAGGCCTTCGAATAAATATATCACTGAAGCAGCTACAATAAGGCCATGTTTACAAGCGTGGATCTGCAAGTTCATAAAAAGTGACATTTTTAAAAGTACCAAATAAACCCAATAGAAACAGTCAAAATAGTTGGTTACGTCTCCGCATATAAGTTTGGATTCGTCGAGCTCGCTTTGAGGCTTTGCCTTAGTCATATTAGGACCTCAATAAGATATACACTAGCATATGAAATTAGTCAAGCTCGCTTTAAGGCTTTGCATTAGTCATATTATAATTTCTGCAGTAAATACCAGTGACAGTGTCGAACGTGTCTCAACTCATGAACTAAACAAAAGTGAAAGCCAACAGAATCAATGTACATTAGCAAATGTAGCAACCATTTTACATTGAAACTTACAAATAGTTGCAATACGTTAACATATCTGCATCAAATTTTTAGTGCAAACTTTTTACAATAGATAACTTACCAGTGTTAATCCTGCAAAAATTGGTGTTTTCCTCTGTCAGCCAT
Source organism: Mactra quadrangularis (assembly GCA_025267735.1). Taxonomy (NCBI): domain Eukaryota; kingdom Metazoa; phylum Mollusca; class Bivalvia; order Venerida; family Mactridae; genus Mactra; species Mactra quadrangularis. Next base: position 21,223,815 of record CM046296.1, on the reverse strand, counting down.
TTGTAAACAAATATCGCAAAGCGTTCTGTCGCAATTCTTTTTTTCCGTCCGATTGTCGTCATTTGTTTAATTAATCGAGATTCTAGTCGTTTAGATTTTAAAAGCAATCATTTTAAGCATATGAAAGTTTTTTATTCAAATATTGTATATTTTATTACCAAATTTAGTATCAAACATTTTAAATAATGTCGTAAAATTATAATTATTCGGAAATGTTCGGTCCTTTTTCTCCACATACAAACCGGGAACCAGCCTACACGTGATGGTGCATTTAAAAGAAATGAGCAACATGTTTTGGGGTAAATAATAGTTGTTATATGTATTTTGTACTCCAACTTATTGTTTAGTTGAATTGATTTTATTTATCTTTGATTTAGCAATAATATTAGTGCTCGATTTTAAGTTGTTGTCTAAGAATAAAGTATTGATTTCAGTTTGTCATATAATTTCGCGATGCGTTTTCAACGTGCTCAATCAAACATAAAATTTAATAACAATCTCTCCCTACAGGCTGTCAGGTTCGGTTTTGATTTGCTCATGAATAAGCACTCACCACTTCTTCATTGTATACATAATTTTCTTGATAGTTTCAATTGGTATTTTGGCAAGGCTGTGCCATTCAGACAAAATCATAAACATGTGACATGGATCACTGAGGTTTTTTAATCTTTACAGTAAAGATTGTATTCACTTCAATCCTAAATAGCAGTAATTAACTTGGAACTTTTAAACAAGCAGTAAAATTTGAAACATTTCCTGTTTAAAGCCCATTATTAAAATTTTGCATATTTATCAGAAAGAATTTTATAAATAAATACTTCCTTTTAGTATGTTTTGTTTTCCTTTTAACATTATTCTTGGTTCACATGATATGCATTTTATTTTGTCTTTTTCAGCACTAATTTTAGAAGCTGGGAAAAGGTACAGCTCTACTGTGGAACAATCTTTCCACATTAGTATGGCTGCATTACAGGCAGCAACAGACGCAGGTAAAGTTACATTGAGTTAACTTAGTTTACCCTTTGCCTAAATGGTCTGAACAGTATCAATTAATTTCTTTATAAAAAAAATCATTTGGTCAGGGATTTTATATGTTATATATAAAATCCCTGACAATGTTTATCCACAAATTTGGGAATATGACCCTTACCCCTAGAATTGGGAATTTTATCGGCACTTTGGTTTAAATTGGGATAAAATGTTAAGCAAATTTAATTACAATAGCAGATTTTACAAAGTTTAAGTTTCATTTTTCATTAAGTTAGATAGTTAATTAAAAAGATATTACTGGGATGTATAATTTTAAGCTGAAACAGCTGTCTTTTAAAAAAAAAATATTTTTTTAAATTAAATTGGGAATTTTGGATTGAAATTTGGGGGGAAAACACGATTTTTGGTTTGGGAATATAGCCCATAAAAGGCTATGAAATTGACCAAAAATAAACATTGCCTGATTTGGTGAAAGAACCAGTTATCCATAATCCAGATATCAACAATTTTATGTTTACTTGTATGCTGATTATTGTAACATTTTATTATTAAAAAAAAATGATTATTATGCTTTGTAATAAAAATAAATGTGACTCTTACATAAATTTTAAGATAGGATTAATAAAACAAAATGATCATTTAATGTGGCATCAAACTATCCTGAAGTTATGATTGCTATTATATTAACTTGTCAGGCTTTCAGTCTTGCATAATCAACATTTTGGAGGAAAAAAACATTTGAACCTCACTGAGGTTCCTATCGATAAAGTAGTGTATATTAAATATTGATATTTCAGATTCACATAAAGGCAAAGATAATGTATCTGTGATGATAGCCAGCCAGAATTCCGAGTATCTTCTATGTAATCTAAACAGTAGGAACGCTACACAACAACCTCTTGATTTAAACTTTAGTCAAGGAGAAGAAGTTAAGTTCTTTATTGTTGGTCAAGGTATGAGTTAGATTTCCTTAGATTTGTGTGTTTTAGGGCACTGTTAAAGCATCTTTAACTCAGTCTGTTTTAAATCAGAAACCAGAAGTAGAGTTTTGGAGTATATGACATGTCATGATAAAATTGTGTCAACGTGGAAGCACAAATGAAAACTTTAGGCACAAGAATAAGTGTCAGGGAAAACAATAAGTTCACATGTAACAAAGCAATGCTTTTGAACCTTTACAAACAGGTCTACTGCATACAACAGAATTATCTCCCTTAGTAATTTATATTAGATTAAACTCAACTATTTTATCTCATCTATTTGTATTGTTCTGACTAAGTGAAAATAATGAGAATTGACTGTTGTTAAAATTTATTACTGATTTTTCAGGTACAGTACATCTAACAGGTTATATTGTTGATGATGATGTTATGGATATGTTTGATGAAGATGAAGAGGAGGATGATGAGGATGAAGAAGGTAAGATAATTAATTTCCATTTCCGATTATTGCAAGGTAGTTATATTAAACAATTAATGAATACTATCAACTTTTAACTTGTTGCTCTCAGCTGGTAATGCCCAGCACATATTTCATGATTCTGAATTTCCTCTATTTATTTTTTCTATGTCTGATGCTAGTCTATGTCTATATACTTTGCAATAATCTTCCTTCCCCTACGAAGTTTTTATCTGAAAAAAATCACAAATGATAAAAAAATTGCACTCATTAAAGTTGACACTATTTGAAAATCAATATGTACAATATTAATCGACATGAACATTGGCTATGTGAGTCACAAACATCAAAATTTAAAGATTTATCATTACTTTTTGTATCATTTAGTTCCAGAGCTTGTTCCTGCCAGAAAAAGAAAGGGTGATATTACAGATACTGCCATTGCAAAAAAGAAAACAAAATGGTTGGCACCAGATGAATTGGTTAGTACATTGCTTAATGTAGTTTTCAGTGCTATCTGGTCCTGTTGTTAATTATCTAGACCACATGCTTTTGGATATGATTTGTCTGGACATACTTTTTACTTGTCCTGGGCAAGGGTTGTCAAGCCCTGGGATCCTTGTTATCTGTAAATGTGAGCCCCAAGGACTTAGAATTTTTCACAAGATATAAAACCCTTATATATCAGAAAAATTCAAAAGGATTTGTGCAACATCGAGGCTGTTTTTCATATATAACTAGTGTTTTGAAGAACTCTTCAATGTTTAAACTTTCCCAAAAAACATGCAGTTTTCCCCAAATCTTGGGATTTAATATTTGAATTTCTTCTTGTGTATCAATGAAATTGTGATTTAACATCCCAAAATCTACTTATAAGTTTGTATAGAGAATGATCTCCCTTACATTGCTAGAAGTGTTATATTGTATATACTTGTAATGTTTTGTTACAGGGAGATGATGATGACGATGATGATGATGATGACAGTGAAGATGGTGATTGGGATACATCAGAGTTTGTAAGTATTGACATAATCTCCTGATGCTGTTACTTGGTTTGTAGTCTAGTGTTACTGTAATGAGTTCACTGAGATAAGTAGCTATCTAAATCAGGTTATTATACCCCCGCTTCGAAGAAGTGGGGGGTATACTGTTTTACCCTTGTCCGTGCGTCCGTCCGTCCGTTACAAAATTTCCGTCGCAGTTTTCTCAGCAACTATAACATGCAGCAGCCTAATACTTTGCATATTGCTTCATCCCATAGTCCCATGTGGTGTAAAGCGATTTCATGCTCCTTGCTTATCTACTTCCTGTTTGTCGCATATTTTTAGATTTTGGCGGGGGTATCACTAGTGAGCATTAGCTCACAGATTTACTTGTTTTTAAAGTTCTTTCCCTTTCTAAAATCTTGTAAAAACCTTGCAGTTTTCCATAAACCGTGGAGCTGATAATCAATTTTCTTTCCCCTATCAATAAAATTGAGATAAACATTTCTCAAATGTACTCTTCATATATTTGCTGAGTAGCGATTTTCTTACAATATCTACATGTTGACACAAGCTTTTGTTTATTTTATGTCTTACAACTTTACTCTAGATTAATATGGAGGCTGATGAAAGTGATGAGGACGATGATGATGAAGAAGACATAGATGATGATGATGATGATGACAGTGATGATGTGGATAGTGATGAAGAAATGGGTATAATACATATAATATACTCTATTTTTTTACTGAACATATAGAATACTCAGTATCAGAATCAACAAGCATATACTTCAATGTTTTTATTTTCTTTAATGAAAAAAGTCATAATGATTTTCTAAAAGAAGTAAAACAAAATTGACTTGTATTCCATGTAGTCAGTTAGTTAAAAACTTTGCCCTTTATATTATAACATAATGAATTTTGCTAGTACCAGAGAAAAGTTTAGATAATGACTAGAATTTTACTTTCAATGAATTTCTAGATAGTAAACATCAGACCAACTTAGTAGGAGTTTGATATAAGTTACATTATGTTTGTTTTTCTCTCAGAACCAAAAGTGAAACAGACACCTAAATCAGAGAAAAAGAAACAAGTACAAACACCTACTATGAATGGTAAAAAGGCTGAACAGAACAAATCAGGGAAACAACAAACTCCAGGTCAAAAGCAACAAACACCAGGACAAAAACAACAAACACCTGGACAAAAACAACAAACACCGGGACAGAAACAAGGACAAACACCTAAACCAGATCAAAAGGTAGATTTTTAGCTCACCTTGTCTCATTGTAGGATATGTGACAATAAGTATCACCTGATTTTGTTCCTCTGATACATTGTTCCTATCATAAATCTTATGAATGCAAAAACAACCTTTGCTACAGGGAACACCATTATGTTGTTTTTAGTTATTATGTCAAATTATATAAAAAAATTTAAATCGGAATTAGAAACTTTGTCAAGACTTTGTCTTCTTAGACATAATCACAGTCTATCATATTTCTTTTACAAAATCACAGAAATTTGTCTGAAAGTTCACTTAGTAAGGTACTTTTAAAGTGTATTTAAGCTATGTTATTTTCAACTAATCAGAGAAAGTATCGTTCGTATATTACAGGGGCCAGCTACACAAACCCCAGGTCCAGATGGTGATCAGTCAGCTAAGAAAAAGAAGAAAAGGAAGAGGAATAAAAATAAAGACGGTGAACAGGTATAAAACTATGTTATAGGCTAATGAATTTTGCTACCAAGATTGTTTTAATAGATGTTGTAATCCAGTACTAAAAATATTTGTTTTTTACCAGTACTGAAGAAGTAAAAACTTTTTATACTAAGTTGCTTAAAAAATCTTTTGGTTTTCTTATAGATAGTCCTATTATTTTTATACCCCTGTTAAATTAACCGTAAACTTGAATTCCAGATGATTTTGATTGAATTAATGCCTTTAATCAATATTTGTTTAGTTAATGTAAACACACGCTTCCTATTCTCCTGATTATACATTTTCACTTTGCATGTAATGGTGTTTATTATATATTGAAGAAGAAAAAAACATGTAAATATTTATTCATAATATAAACTATTGTTTTATAAATTATGTGTTACTTATAGAACACCAGTGTAGCAGCAACACCTCAGCCACAGAAACAACAACAACAGTCTCAACAAACACCTAAACAACAACAAACACCTAAACAACAACAGAACCAAGGAAAGACACCTCAAGGTAAACAAGAGAAAGGAGGTAAAACACCCAGTAAGAAGACGGTATTAGCTGGTGGTATTATAGCTGAAGATATTGTTGGAGGTCAAGGTCCAGTTGTAGGCAAGGGAAAAATGGTAAAATACTTTTGTAAATCCTTGACATACTTTATTAACTAGATTTTTCAAGTAAAAAATTCAGCTCAAAGTTTGGGGAAACATGGCAATTGAGTGGAGTCTTGTGTCGTTAACAATTGCGTTAAAGTTTTAAATATGTTTATTATCACTGCAATTTATGGTCAGATCTTAATGAACATCGAACAATGATAATATAACAAGTGATGAACAGAATTATAAAATAACTAACTCAACCTGGCTTAATTTATGATTATTGCCCTACCTTAAAGTAACCTGCCACAAACTGAAATATTTGTTTGACATATTACAGGCTCATGTTTACTATGTTGGTAAACTACAGAAAGATGGCAAACAATTTGATTCTTGTACATCTGGTAAACCATTCAAGTTTAAACTTGGTAAAGGGGAAGTAATTCAAGGCTGGGATAAAGGTGTTGAAGGTAGGACTTGTTGTTTGATTACCTCCCTTTGTATTCATGCCTGGTCATTGTCAATTATATGTGAAACAGTTGAAGTGTGTAGTTTTTACTTAAACTGTTCAACTAAGTCTAGTCCTATCTGGCATTTTTGTTTTCCAGTGTATTTATCTTCCATAGGTGAAAGTTCTTGGTATTAATACTAATTTCATTATTTTGAAAATCAATTACTCTCTGTAACTCAAATGAAATCTGTCTATATCAGTATTTGAAAGTAGGTTTTCAGTATTTTCAAAACTTCCAATTTTTACCCATGTCTTTGTTGCTGGCTTTCTGTGATGGTGAGAACTGGTTTGGATATTTTCCTGAAGTTAAGTTATAGATTTATTTATTTATGCTTATCTTTTATTGTGTATTATATTTCAGGAATGAGAATTGGTGGAAAGAGAAGATTAACTATACCTCCAAATCAAGGGTAATATATTCAAATTAGTTATATAATTTTAATATAAGGGTCTGTCCATAATTATAATATATGGATATAAATTTCACAAAACATTTCTTTGCTTGCGAGTGGAACTTACATAACTGAGATTGATCTCAAGTGATACTTGAGAGAGTCTTCCTTGAATTTAAAGTTTTTTTGGATAATATCAAGCTATTGGCAAAACAAAAATTAATTTTGGTTCACTGGTGATATTTGTTAAGTTTGAATTTTGATCTAAAACAATGAAGTTGACTGACTATATTTGATACTGCTACATAAGGTCTCTATACATAGTATTGATTATTTCATAGCAGAATAGCAGGGCCCTGAACCCTGCCCTTTTTCTCTCCTCCCTGCCCTTTTTAGCCTCTTTCTATGCAGTTATAGTACATTTAAGACATTTACCCTCAGATATGCCATGCCTTTTTTTCTGCCTCCCTGCCCCTTTCTGAGTTCTGTAATAATAATCACAAATAAGATATTTAAAATTTTAGAGCAGTGAAATCTCCTGTGGTAACATGTTATTTTCATTTTTCTGTGTTTACAGATATGGTAATCAAAGATCAGGACCTATTCCACCCAACAGCACTCTTGTATTTGAAGTAGAATTAAAGAATGTTACATAATCACTGTGATACTGTTAAATAAATGTATTGTCTTATATATTAACTTGTACTTATCTATACGTTACACAATGATTTAGCTCTTGATGTACCAGCTTTACCAGAATATTGATTTAATATTAGGCAATGAAATATACAGTTGGTAAATTATATCCCTCGATGTATATATTAAAAATATCATTTTGACGATGTTTACATTATTGTTTGAGTTACTTGACATGTCTAGGGATTGTTCTAGACTTAGGAATATACCAGGGGAGTTGGGCAGAAAATAGGTGCATGAGTGCATGCAAGTTTCCATATAACTATTTCTGCAAAAAGGTTTGAGAGTTGTGCTGAGTGTGGACTGTAAGAAAAGGAAATCAGCCAAATTATAGCACTCAGCTATTTTGAATTAAAACAAGCTAGTTCAACATTCTGGGACATTTGATTAAATGTATGTATTGTAAGTTGTATACATAATGAGGAGAATGTTAAATGTATTCATAAGTACAGGTACATATATTAGACTGTTAAATGATTTTATCACTTCTTTTACTGTGTCTTATGTATAACATAGACATAGAGCTATCGACTGGAGAAAGCATGTGAAAGATTTTTTAGGTATTTTACATCATCAGTTTATGAATTATTGTTATGAATGTATTTTGTATTAAATTTACGAACATGTATAACTTGTTTTTGTTCTGCTTATTTTTAGCATTCACACTTCCTGAGCATTTTTTTAATCATATGAAAATTTGGGACAAATTTCATCATATCTGACATTTGTTTAAAGTTAAATTATTTAGCAAAAAAAATAAAATTAAATGGGTTAAGCAAATGAATATTGTTTATCCCCGTTACATAGTTTCTTGATGTATTTTATAATTCATTTATGTGCCATTTAAAACATGTTTCTACTCTATATATATTATGTAGGATTGTTGATTGTTGTAATGATTACATAATGTTTGTAATACAAGATACCCTCAAGTTAAACAAAATATTTGATGTATCCTCATACACCACAGGGTTACTGCAATATAAACTACATATAAATCCTATTAATTAAGTTAATCACTTATAATTAAGACAAGTTAATTCTATGCCTTGAAGGATAAATGTATTATTAAACCTTGCATTCAACTGTTGTCGAAGTTGATTATAGATTTATTTCATGTGTGACTTCCGTTTTTCTCAAGACTAAGTTAGTGATGGAAAGTTTGTTTTAGATATTACTTTCCAAATAAGCTGAAATACTGACTATTACAACAATTCCTGGCAAAATGCACTCTGGGTATTCTACCAAAATTATAATGATAATTTTCATAGTTGCAGTAAATTAATATTGACTCCTATGTCATGGCAAGTTCATATAACTTGTATTTAACATTCTGATGTAAATAAGTAAAATATAAATAGTAAATAAGTAAAATTTTGCATTTTACTGTCATACCTCATTCTCATTATAACTTCATACAAGTGTACTTGATCGTTATACATATTATTAGAAATAGCTTAAATTTCTCGTATGCTTTGTTGTTAAATAAAATGAAGGCACTTGAATGTATGCTTAGGCATTAAATCACTTGATTTAATGTTTGATATGGAAATAAAATATGAGTGATTTTCAAGTGTTCAATGCCTTCAAATATTTTGTGACATAAAGTTTGGAGAATGTGTTCAGTGTCGGGGTTGTATCATTATTTTCATTTATGTTCTAAACCATGTGTTCCTATATTATAAATGTATGTACATGTTAGTTGTATGGCTGTGGTGTTGAAGATTTTTTATAATTGTCTGCATTTATTTTTTTTTTCTAAACTTGTATGTTTTGGATCTATTGTTTGTGAGTTTTACTTGTGTTTTTATATTTCTCATTTAATAGTGGTATGGTTTAATTGTAAAATGTTTATGTATATTATGAATGATTACGTAATTTTATCTTATATCTTATAGTCCAATGTGGTGTTACCTAATTTCATGTCTAACTCATTAAATCTGCTTTAAAAAAGACAGAACTTCTCAGAATTGTAGTATAATACACAAATATTTTTTTGTCACGAGATAATAGAGATACGATGTTCTTGTATAAAATGATAGTATACATCAGAGTGTTAACTTAAAACATATGAGAGTACTTGACGTAGTGTTTTGTCACATTTGTTTATTATATACTTGAGATAAAAGATGTGTGTAATTATGTATTGTTTGAACCAGTCAAGTGTTCATTTATTTTATGTTATAATGAATGTTGTTTCATCTTTAATTGAAGTCTTATTGTCAATTGTCTCAAAACATCACATGCTCATTTATATCAAATGTATATCAGATATGTATTTTATCTGAGTTAATTCTTTGTTTAAGGACTCTACAAATACCAACTCCACCTTAAACTAACTTGCTGCAGATCTTCAGATTTTGTTGATTATACACACTTTCATTGATATACATATAAGGGACTAAAAATATATCATTTTGGCAGCAAAACATTGCATGGCTTGTACAAATTGACCTTGGGCATTTATTTTAATAACAATTGATAAGTCAGTGCATAACTAGTTTACATTCTTTTTCATTACATCATCTTAGTCTAGTTTTGCACTGATCCTTCAAAATATCATTCACATGCATTAAATCAGTTACCCATCATGTAGCTACTGTTAGTGTTTTGTACCATTTCTGTCATGGGTCAATGTGTGCAACACATTTAACCCTCCAAATCCTGTATCAAAACACTTCAGAGAATAATCTTATCAGGGAATGAGTGAGATAAAGATATATTCATGTGTTGGAATAAAATTTTGCATCAAATTTAGGTTTTAATTTACTTTTTTGTGTTTTATTTTTTATCTCTAATGTTCTTTCATGTTGTCATTCTACTAGATTAACTGAAGGGTTATGATCGAGATAATCTCTAGATTAATAGAATTGTTGGAAATCTACTCATTTTCTTTGAAAAAAAAAACAACATATTTTAATGAATTCATGTGTTCATATTATTTGTAATAAAAGAATAAATTCTGTATATGAGTTCTTATTTTATCTTATGAAACCTACACTATTTCTGTATACAAATATTTTATCTAAATCATATGAAAATTACTATTCTCCCAGCTGGTTACACTACGAGCACATTTAATTATTCAAAGCATTCCCTCTGTAAGATAGGGTCTCAAAACTATATGAACTAATGATGTGTGTGATGGAAAGGATTTAAAACTGAAGCTGGCAATCGTAAGAACACCAGTGAGTCAAAACCTAGGTTATCTATTCATTACTTGGCCTGGAAATCAACAGAATTAGACCAGAAGGCAAGGATGTGGTAATAATTTTATTAAATAGCAATGTCATGACACTTGGCATTAAAATTGTGATACGTGTATCTAAAACACCATTTGTCAATCGCATCAATACTTTGTATGACACAAAATATGGATCAACATTTCAGTTGTACCTCTAGGGTAAAATGGAACATTGCATACACTCAATTCCATTAAATCCCTTTCCATACAGGGATCACTATGAAAATACCCTGTGTTGTATTTTCGTCAGGGAATAGATATCTATGTCTCTGATTTTCGTGTATTGTGCTGGTAATATACCTGATAGAAATATCATTTTATAGCCTTTTATTGCTAAATAAATGCCCTTTCTTGTGATGTATATTTTTAGTAATTGCAGTAAAATTTGTTGCCGCTGCATTAGCAGTTCGGTTATTTCTGGATCATCCCTCGTACTTGCTGTGTGAAGTCTTGGCGAACCAAGTTCTGGTATAAATAAGCATGCCCATTAATCAGACTAGGCTCTGTTTCGTGGTCCAAGCAATTAATACTCTTTACAAGAAAGATAACTTTGCTGGACATTGTCTTCTTACAAGGGAGATAATTTTCTTTGTCAGATTCATTAAGCTTGTGCCCAGAGCATATACTTTATAGTTGAAGTTGGAACGAAAGGCGTTGGTACGATTCTTGATAAAAAAAGGATTGGTTTAATACAGGTACATGTTTTGTGTCTTAAAACTATTTTATACCATTCCTGTATTATAGCCGTGCTTAAGTACAGAAACAAATCTTTTCTAGAAAAACTTTCTGAATAGGATATCTTCAAAAGGCGGTGCGGGGCGCCACGGCCCCAAACCAAAGATACTTCAGTATTGTCACTTGTCATATGTAATGGACGTTTATACCATTCAAAAGAGCAAAGCATTAGAAACCGATGCATGAAGAGCCTTTGAATTATTAATAGTGAAAAAGCTGAATTCACTAATTGAATTCGTGTAAAAACTACCACTATTGGAATGATATACATGTACTGTATATGAACATGTATATATGAATATTGGTGTTCTAAGTTTGGGACCATGTTGGTTGTCAATTATCCTTTCTGATTCTAAGATATACATATGAACAATCTTTCTATTTAGTTTGTTTATCACCCAAATGTGTTGGTTTATTCCAGGTCGAATGTCCACAATTCTAAAACAAGAGTTAGAAATTTTAAATAGTCACATTTGAGTTCTATTCACTTCCAAATGAGCTTTAATATTTTTACAACTCACATAAAAGAATCGTACAGGATGAATTAAAACATAACTGTTAGTATAGTATATCATCATCAATGTTCATGATACGGAGACGTGTTAACAAAGAACAGAGGCAAATCCAGGATTTTTTAGGGGAGGGGGGTGTCAAACTTTTTCTAGGGGGATCGGACTATCAAACCAGTGACCACGACCACATTATACATTGTTTGCAGAATAACGCAACATATTAACAATATATCATCTCCAATGTTCATGATGTGCAGTCTTATCTACGAAGACATATCTGCGAGGAAATATGTGAGCTTTCTATTATTAAAGTGTATAAATCTGTATCTGGTGATATCTAATTTGACAAAATAGTTATTTAGTTATTCAAAATTATATTGATAAGAATCATTTTAAAAGGTCATAACAGAGACAAACACACCGTATGCCCCGACAAACAGTTAATATTTTTTGCATATTTTATATCATTCTATACATTCATACACATTTCGCTTGACCAATGTTTTAGTGTTGAACGCCACTATCAAAAATTGATCAGTTGTATAGGATTAACAAGTTAAAGTTAAAACAGTGGGCATTGAACATTTAAACGAGATCTGCGTATTGTGTTTGGTCTAACAAACGACGATGCCGTTCAATAACGAATCATCGAGGATTGAAGGACTCTTGGAAATTAATAGATTCGATCCCCTACTTTTCCTGCGTAGTGTAGAATGATAATTTAAAAAGACTATTCAGATATGATGGCTATTATTTGAGAGTCGATATATTTGCGACAAAATATCAAATCACGCGCTGCACGAGATGAGAACTGCTGGTTACTATAGAATATTTTCCACGCGTGCAGTACTCAATTCACCAAGCGCTGAGAACGTACTGCGTATGGTTTAACAGTCCGTATAACCGTCTGCAGTTCGTACTTCTTTCAGGCTTGTTGAATGCAGTGTTAAACTTCGTGACAAAAGTGTACTGCTGCATCGCTGGGCTCTGAAGTGAAAGGAAAGTAACCGCATCTTATTTTAAATTCAATATTTTAATTTTCAACATTTTTAATCACCATTTCATATAGTTGTGAAGAAATAAATTTTGTTGCAAAATATTGACAGAATAAAAGGTGTCACTTTAATCGCACCATAAAATACATTTTCACCATAAAGTTGTATACGAGTTTTACATTACAGTTCTCGAGTTAAGAAAGTTAGATCGAAAATTTCTCGTCATCTATAAACCTAGAATTTATTGTAACATTTTGGAGCTATTAAATGTAATGTGATCCATTATTGTGAAGGAATATCTATGTGTTTGATATCGTAATCTTTGGATATTATAATTTTCAAGACAATAAAATTTTTCAACATGTTTGCTCGAAGGTATTATTTTCTTTTTTTTGCAATTTTCTGAATGAATATTTGATATAGTATTTATTGTTCTCACAGTCTTGTCTAATATTATGTAACCAAATCTGTAGAAGATAGGTGTTTATTGTCTTACATGCATTGACCACGCCTAGGAACCTATTGTTTAAATAGGTATAACAGTATAACCTGTCTTAACTGTCACCTTTCGATATCACTCCCTCCTCAACTACAGCAACTTATAGTACATATCTATCGTGCATTTTCTAATGAATATAAAATGAAAAAGATATTTTCTATTGATACAACAGTCGCCTATCTTTTACAGTCAAGTTAATAGCCAAAGTCGGTTATGTTTGCGGCTATGAAGAGGTGACCGGGGTATAGATGAATAACTACGGAAAATGCAATACATACATACATTTTAGGTGGCTGTTGTTAAGAAATGACAGTATGAGCTGTAACCATTTGTGAGCTTATATATGTTTATGTATAAATGAAATAATGAACGACTGTACTTTTGCACATTCTCAAGAATATGGTTTTATATGAGTGAGATATCAATTTTGAGTGATTTTTGTGTATACTTTATCTTAATTACTAGTATAGGATATACTCATTCCGAGGTTAATTGTTGAACACTCTAATAAAGAATTATTATAAATAAGAAATTATTACAGGTTTTGTACAATTATTAAATTTTGAATATGAAAGTAATTTGTACTAAATGGATATTTTAACGCTTTGTCTTCATTACTTACAATTTTATATAAAATATTGCATATAATAAATAAGATGTATAGAAAAGTATTTAATTTTAATAGTCGCCAACAAACGCTTGATTTGTGGTTTCAACCGTTTGAGTATCGTAAAAAAGGTGTGTTATTTTATGTAAAACAAAATTATGATAAAATACTATATAACATGTTATAAAAGTGGAACGCAAATATAGACAAATCGTCCCCTGTCGCTAAGCGTACCAAATTGTTTTTTAAGCTTGTATAAGATGGCACCCTTTTGCATTAATGAGACGAAGCATTTCTGTAAATCGAATCTTGATTTTTGTTGCATTAGAATGCTTGTAAATACACTTTAAACCGGTCCTATCTTGACAGGGTAGCCTTGTGTAATTTAAGACAGTGTTATTACTTGCAGACTACTCAAACTCTATGCACTTACACATTTGAGATTTACCATTTTCGATTCATATTGAATCAATAATAGAAGAAATAAATAGACTGTGCTGATATATGTAATCCATCATGAAAAGTAGAAAAGTAGTTTGAATCATGAAACACCCTATATAAACATTTTAATGATCTGTGAACAGTCGATGTTTGATATCCGACAATGTTTAATCAAATTTATTAATCACGGTTTTTTGCTATTTAATTCGTTATTTTTATCAAATTAAACAACTCTTTGATCTTTTATAATCGATTTAATTTGATTTTTAATTAAGACTATTAAACTTGAATTCAGACTTGTACAGTTTAACCTGGGAAAATTAAAACCCTTTAGAATTCCTATTTCTGACTTGTCATACTGGAACTTTCATGTCTGCGGGCAAGTAATATTTCTATCACACTTGACTATAAATATTTTGCAGCTGTTAATATACAGACACTATGGAACTGTTCACTATATACTACGACTTTTTATTTTCTAGTATGTACTTATTACTTTCTACAGAATGTCTCTGTTATTTCTATTCGAACAATGAATTCCTTAGCAAATTGATTTAATCTCTGAAAAGTTAAATTTTAGATTTCTTGAACAAGTGAAACAAAACTCGGATTTCCACACATCTAGCTGTCCTAAAATTAATTTGGTTTGTTGCATTTCGGTTATCGAAAATTAACGAAACGTCAGTAATCTTAAAGTTCTGGTATTTGTGTTTGATTTAAAGGTTTCGAAATTCTAAGGTTGCCCTGTAGAAATTTTATAAGCCATATCATTATGCATTATCACGGCTATATACATATTTCTAGACGAATGATAAATCCATTTAGGTATTTTAACAAGGTCTTTAATGACGTCACTGGTATGATATAGATTTAATTGGGGAGTGGCTGAATGCAGTGTAAGCAATTAAGTTTAAGTCTTTATACTTAATTTAGAAATAAGGAGTTTCATTTATTTTTCTTTCCGGTACCTTTGAAATTATTCAGCCCATTCGTCATCACTAATGAAGCAAATATAGCGGGCGCGGGCTTTTTGCCGCCAAAATTGCACCATCCTTGAAGATGTCGTGTTTTTATAAGGAGAATTTTGCCATTCCAATTCTTAAGTCAACGAAGGATGCTTAATTTGGAAATTGAAATTTGAAGTGGAAGTTACATCAAACGTATTGGTCATTATTTTGCGTATACACTTTGTACTTGTGTGGTCCATCTTATATCATTAGTCGCTGATAGTAGATTTATAATCTTCAAACGTCTAGACTCTCCAGAGCAGGTTTTAATCCAACATAAAGAAATATAAATTGGTATGGTAATTTTTAATGGTATATTAAATTGGCTGTGATGGAATTACATCGTATTTAGCAAATATCTAAACAATTTTCATTCCTCTTTAATCCACAATGCGATGTGTTATTTTAGTAGCATCAAGCGTGAAGCACACAATAGCTTAATAGATCCGTGAAAAAGATAAAAGAGGCATGTTTAATTATGTGATTGCTTGCAAGTGATCAAGACTTGATAATCTTGTGGTAAGGGCTTGATCCAGCGTGTAATGTGTTGACTGCAGACCAAATTACCGCTTATTCTGTTTCTATTTCTTTATTTCGTTGACTTTTAGTTTGTTATTATGTCCGTCCCTTCATAACAGTACAGGAGATTAATGAGACAGTTCTTGTGAAATAACAGTAGTCATCTATTACTCTTTATGAACAGCACGGTCCATAGCTGGACTCGAACTCATGTTACTGGTTCAGTTATGATTAAATGTCAGCATCTTTGTCTCTCGACCAGTGAATGATTTCTTCATTTCCACTCGTTCGCCATGCTAGGAGGTTTACCAGCATTATAAAAGAGTGTTATATTTTATTGATGGTATTACTAAAAGTAACATACCAGATAGCGTATCTTACATATCAAACAATTCGCCCATTTTATCAAGTGCTTGCTTTTAAAAAATTCATATTAGTGTGAATAACATATCTTATCTTATATGTTGTTTTTTATTGCATTGAATTAATACAGAAGTATAGATTTCATATATTGCTACTGTGCAACCTCGGTTTCTATGTCACAAGCAATCGTAAAACTTCGGATATTTCTGCATTCTTCGTTAAACAGTAAAACTTGTAGAGCATGATTATATGTTGTACAATTTTTCTGTTATTTTACAGTTTTGATTTCAAGTACAAATGTATTGTGATAAAATATATCAACATCCTGTATGATGTACGAAAATGTACGACTTATAAACGAAAAGTTACGAATAATAAGGAACTCAGATAATGCAGTTCCGTGTATTCTTTTAATATAATTATTATAATGTTTTGTAAATAATCCCATGCTGTATATTTCCTGGGTTAATTAAAGTGTATGTTCTGTTCTGTTCTGTTCTGTTCTGTTCTGTTCCGTAATTACATCGTCGATTAAACCCGTTTAAAACTAAAAACAAGCCATATAAGATATAAACTATCATTGAAGTATGTAAATACCCCCAGTCACTTCAGAGCTCGTTTGCACAACGCTCACCACCTACACACGTACGTCTTGGCTGTGCTTGAGAGCGTAGCGCCTGGAGATTTTCATTAAAGATGCTTATATTCATCCCTTGATACCCCCAACTAATTTAATGATACAAATTTGTAATATATCCCAAAATATATCCTCAAAACAACTTTTATTTAGAATGCTATGCTTCAATACAGTTGTTACATATGATATATACGTTTGTGGTTGAATTATTTTGATGCAACACATTTGAAGAACGTTTTATAGATGTGAAAATATGAAATAGATTGAGACGGATTAAATCACCGAATTTATGAATTATCTCACTCGATATGTGATATGAGGGGTGTTCAAAAGATTGTTGGAAAGTTTGATTACGGGAAAGCCTCCATTATTTCACTCTTCTCTGTACCACAACCTCCTCAAATTAACCATTTCTCAATATACATTCTCGGTGAATGACCCTAGAGGGATTTCAAATACGAGTATTAATAATTTATGCACTTGTCTCAATCATGTTGAGCAACCCTCATATTTAGTACCATTTACTATATATTTGCGTAATTACGCGACTAATTATCCATAAATAATACATAACCATTAAACCATAAACGAACATTTCTTTTTATACAGTGTGACGTTGACTGTTATTTCACCTTTTTTACATCCAGTCCGACTTTAGTGGCGAAACTTTTCAGAGTTCCAATCTGATCACCTAGGATATTATGCATTGCTAAATTTAGGAAGATTACGAAAATATCCGATGTTTTATGGCGTTCATAGTTCATATAAATAGGTTATGTACTACATGTAGAAATCTAATAGTTTTCACATTGTGTTGTAATATGTATAGGGCAGAATGTTCATGAAAACTCATTTTCACTCACTAAAACTATTAACAGTTCATGATATATATATAAGTACAAAATAATTACAAGGTAATAGTGTTACTATACATATGTTTATTTTTACATGATAATGACAATTCTTTCTTGTTGCTTGGTTGGTTATAGTTTATACTGTAGGCTTTTCGTATTGTATAATAATTATGTGTAAGAACCTGAAACTATGTCAGAATCCAAATACTGGAACATACGATATGTTCTGCTAGGTTCCAATTCAAATGAAATCTTACGACAGAAGTAATCGCAGGTCCATTTCAAGTTGCTTTTGCAAGTTCAAATGCAATAAATCGAAAGAAGAAATTCATTAAAGAATCACTGGTTCTGTTCGATTGACGAAGTCGCTGACGACATTATCTTAGTACCATTAACTCGATCGGATATCCTCTCGATGATTCCGTTAGTTTACGAGCGAAGCTTTCGCCAAGGTGTTCTAAATGATTACTTTAATTGCACTCCAAACTCGATTGGGTGTGTTCAGACTACGGAAATTGCCGAGAAGGTACGATTGTTATAATATATAATTGTTTAATTTGACTTTCGCAATGTAACTTCATTTTGATACAATCAGCTTTAGTTCCTACTTGGTTTATCATTCCGACACTTTAAACCTATATTTATTTTTATATATCGTTGCATATACATTGTAATTATTTAAGATAAATATTGCTGGCATTCTGTGTGGTCTGTCATAGCACATATACACGTGACGTCACGTGCAACAATTCTTAACGTGTCAATTTACGCTGTGAAGGTTTAGAGAAATTGAGATGCTGTATATATAAAGTTAAGTAGGACCGTACTTATACACTCTCACGTTGGGTTTTATCATACGCCCTTCATGAGGTTCTTACAAAATGTGAGAAACTCTCTAAGATTACGTTCATGCGATTTGTTGCATCATTATTCCATGGTTAAGTAGATTTTATATTGTATTACGTAATTACACGATTCTGAACCAGTCTGGGAATTTAGAATTACAATTCAATTACTATTCACTGGGGATTATTTCAGAGGTTAGCATTCTTCAGTCTTATTATATACTTTATATACAGGAAAGTTCGGGAAAGGGACTGCCTTGGTAATTGAAAATCATGTGATATTTTACGATTTTAGGCGTAATGTCTCAAATGCTTAATTTGAGAAGAAAAAATGTCCTTAAATTAAGACTCAAACTGGTATGAGACCACTGACGGAATGTCACATTATATGAAACAATGCTTATGACCTTTCAGTGGTACTGTGTTGACTGACATAAAAACTAGAGTAACCATAATGATTGAAAGTAAAACAACACAATGACATTAAAAGTAACATTTCTACTGCTTGCACTATAGTCGTTTTTACCACAGTAAATTCTTTATTATATTATATATAGTAAAAGGCAAATACTACTTAGTGACAGTTTTATGAAATCAACTCATACTGTGTTTTAAATGAAACAAGCATATTAACACTAGTCATAATGGACCAGATACTAGACATTGATGTTCTACGTGTCACTAATGTAATTTCAATAACACGATGTTGGCATGCATTATCACATGCAGATCTGTGAAGATAAGATCTAGTCTACCCATTGTATTTCTTACAACAATAAATATATCTGTATTCTGAACATTTTCATTGCTTATCGTGAACATAGGGAACATAGGGAATGACAATTCTAGCAGTGTCTAGAGAATACTCGTCTGAAATCCGGACCCCCAACATACACAATACAACTGTCATACTTTGCTTAATATGGTGGAATCAAAGATTTAAGATAAAGAATACTTTTTCAAAACCTTGGCAGCATATTATAAAAAAACTTACGATAATTTAACAATACAATATAGAAGGATTTATTACTAAAATCGGTCGTAAGACGCTTGATAATACTGGACCCTGACCCATTGGGAAGTCATACTCATTCTCTGACAGTTCTTAGTATAAGTTTATCGTCAGGATTCGCCCCTGGCAATGTATTACAGCTGCGGGCGTGGTCGAGTGGTTTCAACGTTCGATTGGCAATCATTGGATAATCAGTTCCGCATTGGTTCAAATCACTTCCTTAACCTATAGCGTTATTTCCAAGCAAGGAACTATATTGAACAAGCTCAGTACTGGAGGACCAGGAAGCAGACTCGAAAGTGGTTGTTAGAATTGTTTCACAATCGAGCTAGAATACATTTTTTATAAAATTAACTACAAATGTACTGTGTTTGGTCCAAAGGGATACAATTTCGTAGTATTATTTAATCACTATTTCAAACATAATATAAATTATACTTAATTCAAGGCCAGTGATGTTGGGCGTCATGCCTTATGTTTCTTGAATAAATTATTTATCTATAAACATCTTCATGTCACTAGACAAATAAATGTCGACTTTTAGACATTTATGATACATTTCAATCATTCCATCAAACAGTCATAAATTCTAACACTTCAAGATTACTACATTAATATTTACTCAATTATGTATTTTCATTGAGTAAACCTGTTTTATATCGGCTAATCGTCGTGGGAAAAACGCTTGGAATCACGTCTGTTTCTATGTGATTGTAGTAATGGAAGAAACCATCGTTGCCATGACGATACCGTCACAGCAAGGTGCACGTGATTACATCACGTGATTTTACAATTATCAAATCCCATGCTGACATCAAGAGACATATTATGATTTCTATTCAGTACAACTTTTACAGTATAACCTTGGCAATCCAAACCATCAAAAATCCCGTAGATATCACTGATAGCTGGTTACAGAATGGGCCAATGATGGCGTGCCTGATCAACACGTGATCATGCTACGGTCTGTTAACCCGCAGGAAAGTGAGATCAGACGGACAGTAGTTTTCTAGCTTTCATAGAAAGTAGACGTATGTTACCTGTAATATAACTGATACATATCTAAATAAAGCTACGACAAAAAGCATCGTACGGATTATAAGAAGCATTATCTTAAGATGCTCAATACTTCTAGGATTCTAGTAAAAACCGATTCGCATTTTCCCATAAATAAAACAATGAGTTATCTAAGCGAATTACAAAACCCTGCATTAATTAGTATATTAACATATAATTCAAACTGTTTTACATGAAACAAACTTTCACTGATTGCAGTGAACTTTCTTGAGATATGCAATATCAGTTTTCCTAAAATTTCATTTTCCAAGAAGTTTTAGATTGTATTTGTTTTGTTCTGTTAGATTTGAATATTTTCATCTGGTTTCTCAGGTTACGCGGTGAACAAAAAACTCCATTTCCATATCTAATAGTTTATCTTTTAACACTTGCATTCTTTTACTTTTATATCTTTACAACATCTTAAAACATAGATAATTTAGTTAATAACAAACTATTAAATTTAACTGTTCCAGGAGTTTTCAAGTAGGCTTACATTCAGTGCTCTAAGTGTAATACAGTTAAACTTTTAAAATTTGTACACTTTCTCTAAATATATCAAAATATGTCATGGTAAATCTAATTAAAACTATGAAAGGTCCGAAGAAAAGATTCAAGTCACTTTAATGAATTTTTGAAAGTCTCAATATAGAGGTTTAACTGTTCATACAAGTATTGACGAAATACAATATCATAAACCATGGGAGTTTCAGAAACCGAAATATCGTATGTAACATATAAAGAAGCTGGTTCAGGGCTTTACTTTGAAAGAAAATATAGAGAGTCTGAATTTTGAGCAACGTATTTTGGGGTATATAACTCCAAAAACACAGGGTCTTTAATCATTGTTGTGGAGGGATGGAACAGATACATCATTCGTAAATTCTTGAAGGATGGGGATCGGACCCCTTGAGTCCTGTTGGCTCTTACTGTTGTTAGACCAATTAAGTCACCACATGTGAATACTTAGTGTTCCCTCTAGGGATCAAACCCCGCCCGTTGTTATTACACGTGCAAAAATCGTTAAGAATGTAAGGGTATTACATTGATGAATGATACCACTTAAGTATTTACTACTATGGTAGGTTTGTAACCTCCAGGGGTCGTTTCCCGCGTGCGACTGTCGCACGTGCAAAAAATCATTGACACAACACTTGAGCACACAATACATTAGAAATCGTTAAAGAATATATATCAAAATTGTAAGTTAAAATCATTAAATATACATGTATAAAGATATATCCAGTGAATTTCTTTTCTCAAAACATTCTACAAATAGTCATGCGTTTTTTTATTACTTCGTCGCAGAGAGTCGAACATTAAATAAAAACTTGCTTTATCACAATATGTCAAAAACATGTTTCCACGTTATTGCATAATTTTTATGTATATTGACTTGATATGAAGTATTTTACTTCTATTTTATATAATTGTATGCCTATATTTGACTTATGATAGTATTTGGCGTATGTGGTAAAAGATAAACTGAGCAGCATCTTCATGACCCTCGAAAAATTACTCAAACGTCTACATCACTTTAGATTGTCTCTGGCCATTTTCCACAAAGATAATGTTACGTTATCATGCAATTATGTTAATCTAAGAGTCCATACGTCGACCACACAGCAAAGATGTCGGTGACAATATGGAAAACTGGACGCTGTTGACACAAATAAACTCAGTCAAAGGTCGATGGTGTTATATTCATTTTATCTTGAATACTATTTGGACTTAAAATAACACAGATTTGTATGTTGACCATTCAATTCTTCAGCCTTGTCATTTGTAATTGAGAAGATTGGGGCAGATTGAAATATTTTGACATTGATGTTGTTTACCTTTAATATCGTTTGATTAAAATGTCTAGATCTCCATTAGATATAACCTTGACCTTCACCAACCTACATTAAGGTCAAATAATGAAGCAGAAAATACTAGTACCTTGAATTTGGATTATTTCTTTAGAAGAAGTAGACATTCGTGTAAGAAATCATTTTTTGTTTGTTTTACCTATGAATGAAATACAGTGAACCCACCATGTAACAGTATGATGAAGGACCATACCAAATTAGCTGTTTTAGAGTTGTTGGCGTTGTAAAGAGGGTCATTTGTATTTTAAAATTGCATGGGGGGTTAACTTCAGATGGGTGTTATTGAGAGATGACCGTTGTAGTGAATGTGCATAAAATGGTAAATTGAAATGGTTGTTATTGAGAGATGGTCGTTGTTTGAAGTCATTTGTGCAAGGAAATTGCATGGAAGATAAGAATATTGGTTTTAAGTTGGCTATTGTTTAGATGTGGTTGTTATTGAGAAGAAGTTGAGAGAAGAGTAAATGTATTTGACGCAATTATCTTTAATATGATCAGACTGATTTAGCCAATATATATTCTTAATTTTGAAGAAGCATGTAAATCTGAATTAACTTATTTTGGTATTGACTTGTTCTTCTCTACCAATGTTGTTCAACAGTGTTTAGTACAAGATAAACTTTCATCCAAGTTGCATTTGCGGTTAATCTATCAATGGCAATATTAGCATAATTACTCATTCACAGAACCCCCGAAATGTAAGTACATTTGATAAAAATCCTGACTAAAGCTATTTACAAAGAAGCGGGCCTGATAAAACCTTGCGCGAGTTGAGCTTCGTTTAGTGCTCTATTTAACCACGTAATAATATGCTTTTGTGGCATTTTAGAAATGCCTATTACTATGTGGTATTTAAGAGAAAATTGTGGGATAAAATACATCAAGAAAAGACTTTAATTATTACCGCGGCGTTGCATGTCACAAGCGACTGAATTTATTAGCATATCTTCTTTCAGTCTTTCTGAACGTGGAGAAAATACGAACTTTGGGTCAACGCGAGCGTTCTTAAAATGAAAGAAAACGCGCTTAATATTATAGTGCAGGTATTTTGAAAATGTTCTACAAGGGAGTTGCTATACAAAATTGTCGCCGTTCCTGCTGAGTTCAAGAACGTTTATATTTAATCTAATGTTGAATGATTACTATGATAAGTTGGCGATAAATTAGCTTATCTTATAAAACATGAAAATAACATTTTTTTTCACGTGCATCACGTCTGATAACTAAGACATCATGAATTCTAGAAAGATGTTACTTTGATGAAAAACAATTTCAATTTTGTTTGGCGCATTTTTTGTTCTGCAGGTAAGGCCTATTTTAAAATTGAAATAACACGTTTACAAATTTGCTTATTTTGCATGTATAAATTCAAGTGTCTTTTTGGTAAACGCCCTATGGAGAGACTAAGTCATGGCCAATATACAGTGCTCTCCAAAAGTTCTTGGACAAGTAAAAGTTATGAGAAAAACTGATTATGTGTACCATACGTGTTTTTACTTCAATTAAAGCTTAATCGTGTCAGTTGGACTTTACAGACACCAATGCTCAGCAGGCATATGAACACTAATAACACTAATAATCTTATCCCGCTTAAAATATTAAAGAAAAGAACGTCTGAATCTGTCATTGACTGTTGGTCATTTTTGAATTTCACTCGTCTTATCAGTACTTTTATTTTGGTTAATAATTGAGTCGGCTTACCAAACTAGCTCTGATTTACGGACAAATGCATTGTTTAGAATTACTGAGCATGTTAGCAGCCAAAAATACATTTAATCAAAGTTTGATCGTGTGTCAAAGTTTGAATCATATGTCAATAAACTACACGTAGATTATGCTGACTTTGGAATTTGCTCAGACGGTCTAATCAGGGCGGATCCAGATTTTTTTCTAGGAGGGGGGGGAGGTTCCGTACTTTTTCTAGGGGGGTCCAAACTTTCGAACCAATATCACATTATACACATTTTGCAGAATAATGCAATATATTAATAATTAAAAACTACATAACCATTAAATCTATGTTAAGCATCGAGAAAAAATTCTTCATGCTTCTTAAAAATGACTTACAGTCAAGAAATACACTAATGGACAGGTACATTTTGGAAATTCCAGGGGGAGGGGGTCCGGACCCCCCTGAACACCCCTCCGCGCTAGATCCGCCTATGCTTTTGCTTCTTTTTTCTTGAATAATGAGAATCGGGTTACCTAATGACTTTTGGAGGGCACTGTCTATGTTTGATATCAATTTATTAAGTACAAAATAGTTACAAATTACATTTAACTTGACTTTTCTATGTGTTTTATTAAAATCTGATATCGTATCATCAAACGACTGTCCCGGGTATTTAAGTCATAGTGTTAATATGATAAAATATCTAGCGAAACTAATTTTGACGTATTTCTAATTTTCAATGATTTAATCTATATTTTCGTATCGAATACTTTTTCATGATAGATTAATTTTTATAGCCTCATAAATTAAAGCTTAACACAGTTTGTAATACACTTTCAGTGATAAATCTAGCGCTCTATTATATAACATTTAATTGTGTATTTTGAAACCCTCTACCATAACCATTTCCCAACTCTCAACAACTTGCCTAATCTTAAAACAACAGTGAAGTTCCACCACAGGATCATCAAAATTGATGGTCGCAATAACGAAGTGGTCTTAATATAGGGACAATTTTATGCTCAAATTAAGCACTGGTGTCTTATAATTATAAAAAAGTTGTATGGAGGATTTTGCACACAAATCAATGTGGTCTTACAGCTGGTTATTTAAAAGTCTGTATCAACGTCAAATTGAAAACATATGGATACAAGAATGTCGTACAAACAACCACCTCTCAATAACAGTATCTAGAGCGTATTTTTGTTTGTGTCAGCACTTTGGAATTCAATTAAGTAACATAAATCAATCGGTCTAAAGTACTCTTGAAGACAACAACACTTCGGCATTTTCTCATTATTTTGACATTGAAAATTAGCGTTTTCTATCTTGCCAATCAAAATGTACTTTTACTTAAATTTGATAAACAATATGTCTTCGCGAAATTTGAAGAACTCTCAATTATTTTTTTTTCGGTACTAAATTTATTAAGAAATTACTTCAGGTCTAGTTATATATTGACAAAAACTATTCAATGTCTGCCAATACGCTTCAGTTGTATTAAATGTTTGCTAGTTCGTATCAACAAATTGATGATAAAATGTATAATAATACTATAAAATGTGCCAAACATTAGTGCATGTGTAGTAATGACAGATTTCAGCACCATTAACCAATATCATGATATGACAATGTGCCAAGTTAATGCAATACTAGTAAATTATATAACGTCTGTCTCTACGGAAGACAATCATTGACATTGTAAAGGATGCGGTTAATTTTAAGTAATTATTTTGTCTAACAGGTGCGCGCTGATACCATAACTTGTCATTAAATAAAGTGCGGTTTTTAAAGAAGGATGATCCGACGTTTAAATTTGAATGCAACCAGCGACTGATTCTAATAACTATGTATGCCACTACAGAACTTTACTCTATTAAATTAATATTTAGGGCTCATATTGTCAACACGTCGTGCCCTAGTCTATATCTGTAGTTATTTAAGCTTGATTATCGTCAATCTAACAGCATTTCGAGCCAAAAGGGGAACAAATAAATGCAAAAGCAACAAAGGAGAATAGCTTCCGTTTAAAAACGGGAGAGACAACTTCTAAGCAACAACAGATCAGTCAACGATCCTAAGCCCTGATTGATTTTATTTACCTTTGAGCTGCTAGTTAATCGCAATAAACGTTTAAACTACACAATTTGTCGAAAAGGGTCAAAAGATAAACAATTTCATATATAAAATTTGATGGTTGTTCAACCCTAAGTCTCTTTTTAGACTCCATATTTGTCATTCATCTCATGAGTAATCTAGCATTAACTAAATATGGAATAAATCATTAAATGATATTTTTGTACTTTATATTATCATACAATAAATTTCCAGCCTAGTGAATATAAACACGATAGTCTTTCTTTTATACCTATCTCAAAACTTATCGTGTTGTTGGTTTCATCAGTGAAGGTACTTCAATCATTTTAAGAACGTTCTGTTTTACTGAAATCTACCTTGATCAAAACTTATCGTAAATGCTTGTTTTTTCGTTGTTAATTCATGAAATATCTAGATAAACTATTATTGTTTATACCACTATGTCGTAAATAAGTGCTAATTTTACATCGCTATGCATTAAAATTAATGGTTGTTTTATGAATTTATCATTTTCATACATTAACATGATTTGATGTCGTTTCTTCATGCATTTATTCTCATAAACAGTAGCGGCTATGGTCCAGTAGTTGGAACACTCGATTTCTTTAGATAAGGAATTCTGCTGAGTTGCTTCCTATATGAGAGTTATAACTAGAACAAATTAGAAAGCAAGTTGTGGCGTAGTGGTTAGAATGTCTGACTTCGAATCCGGAAATCGCGGGTTTGAGCCCGGTCGCGGCAGGTCATACCCTATACATGAGTTGTCGGCCTCGTGGTAGGGTAAGTTAGTACTGGTGATAGAAAAGTGTCCAGGAAACCTATAGTAGGAAGAGCTGGCCGTCGTGTATATAATCTTAATATGTATTGAATACGACGTTAAAACCAATTAAAAAAAGAAACAGAAAGCAAGTTCACAAAAGCTGGTCAATTGAACAGTCCAATTTTTAATTTTGTTAATATAGTTTATGTCTGATGTTTTAATATTTTAAGTGTGAGTATTATAGGAGTCACATGATTGATCGTAAGACTTACTGTTATAAGGACGCCAACATGAAGTGATAACGGCTCTATATTGATCATTCAACATAATCATTTTGCAAACATAGCTAGTTTCCTCCACACATGACCAACTTGCAAGCAGCTTATAGTACATTCTGAAGTCTACCAATCTGTGTTTGGTACATAAAAGTTTAGATCATAAAACTTTGTTTTCTGATTTAGTCGATTTCATTCCATGAGTTTTTGCTATAACAATTTTGCAATGAAATGAAGGGTGTATTTATCTATCTTAATATCAAATGCTTATCCACACGTACCCACAGGGGAATCGACGTCAAGCCTGCCAAATAAAAGTTTTATGGCTTGGCCTTGTAGATCTCACCTCCATTTGGCGTTTTTTTTAAATAGAGTATGCTTTTCATAGAAAAAGTGAAAATGAGTATAATGTCGTTTTAATTATTTGTCATTAAATCTATTTAGAAACCAATTATTTTCTACCGATTTTTAATTTAAACGGATAATCTTACAGTCGTAAACTATTTAGCATCGACCGGATTCAATTTCTGCAGGTTTATGTTTAAACCGAAGTTGAATGTATGCCAAAAATAAAAAAATAAATTAACTGAGACGCGTAGTGTTTTATTACCAAAGCAACTTTAAACGATTGTAATCTTTCTATTTATATCGTTGTTTAAATTCCACAACTATCACAATTGAATGTTTAAAATAATTAAATATTTGTGTAGCAGGTGCTATTAGAGTGCTTGCATGCAATACTGTTGATAAAAGTCACCTTTCTTAGGAAATGTTAAGTCCATCGCTGACCAACTAGGTAGCCATTATGACCTACTTAGACATGACGCATGCGTCAAACTCGACGCGGCAAAAATAAGAACGAGGCTAGTATATTGAGAAGTCACGAGAATCGAGATTGACGTTTTTTTCATCGTTTCTGTGAGAAAATAAGCTAAACAAAATTTATTGAAGTGCAATAAAGCTCATGCACATTTAATTTGTTTACAAAATCGTTTGAAGTAGCAACATATCACACCATTGAGTGCTTAAGGATACAAATATTGCAATATGTTATTTCACTTTAAGTATTAAACTGCTTGTTCGTACTACAAACATATGTCGGTATCATACAATGAACTGTTTGTTTCTTGTTATCAAAATTGAAGAAACAAGAAAATAATACTCGTGATTGATGGTATCTTATGTCTTTACTTATTATCATATCACGATCATTAGTGAACATCTGAACGCACACAACAAAATTGCTCTTTATGAGAATACGTCGGTGGCTTCGATGCGTGAGTTCATTCTCATTATCATGATTATTAGTTGCAATACAAGTCTTTATAAACTCAGACTATTTAACTCACCACTACATTTTCGCTACAACAGATCTGTTGGTTTTAGCCTATAAGTCATGTCCATTTTAACTTTCATTCGCATGCATTATTATTATTAGATGCATTGATTTCCGAATATTAGCCTTCGCTGCATACGTAAAATGTTTAATCAACTCGGAGGTTTCCGGTAAACTTCGGGTAGTTCTGGTGCCATTTCTTACTGCTGATACTCAGGTGGAATTTACGCTAGAGCAATGCCATCAGATCGTTAAGCGGTAGCGTACATTATATATACATGTACATAAGATATGAACTAAATAAGTATTGTTTTATAACTGTATTATGATCTCCTGTTTTGTGTGACACCGTCAAGACAATGCTGTGTTAATAACAAATATTTAAAGATTCATTTCCCTTCGGAAATAGTCTTTGGTAATTTAATCAGCCTTGAGTTCCTGTGTACACGAATGTCTTTATCAGAAACTTCGTTGAAACAATGGTTTAATACAGCTACCTAAAGTGTTAGAGAACTTCCGACCTAATTCAGGGTTGACAGCATTCGGAAAACTTTCGGCTTATTACGCTTTTAGTCGTTATAACATCTCTTGGTTTTAAGACCGTGTCACACCGAATGACAATTGCATCAGTTGCATTTACAAAACCAGTGTCATTGTAACATTGAATGGCCGCAAAAACAATTTGAGTGTGAGAAAAGAGATATAAAAACAAATTGTTATATTTTCTTTATGTCTTGATTTTTGTTCACTTCGTGTAGCTACATATACAGACATTCCTACCTATTTGTCCGAGGTAATCTGAAACTATTGATCAGGAATGTTGCTGTACACGTTGGTCGAGGTGACCTAGAATACGAAACCAAAGCTTTACAATGATTGTTGAAATTTGCTTTGACATTTAAACCAATAAATACTATGGGTTAGTAATAGGAAAGGTCAAGTTTAATCAGATTTTATGGGCGTTAACCGCATTTTTACTTAATTAAAATGTCCACTTCAAACTTTAAAATGTTTGTCCAGATTTTAACCAGTCATTTGTACTGGTCGAGCGGGATGGCGCGGGAGTGGATCAAATTGAAATGTGCTTACTCATTTTACATTATTAATATTAGGTTTATTGGTTTCAAATCAGATGACATCTATTCTTTTGAATTTAGTGATATGGCAAATTCATTATGACTTTTGACAAGTGCGTATGAATTTACAAAAAGGCCATGACAATACAAACGGTGAAAGCAATTGTGGGGGGTTTATGATGGGGAACGTTACAATGATACTTCACAATGACGTTTACTTGTAGTAGATATACTCGTAGTCGACAATAACACCGAAGGAAATTAAGTAGTCTTTAATACATACTGGAGACTATTATCTTTTTGGACAATTTACATACAAAGTGCGTAGATTTATTAAAGAAGAAATATAATTTAAAGAACAAACTACTTTAATCGTTTCGCCATTCATTAATCATCCAATCAGGTGTTAGAAACCGCTACGGCTCCAAATATAGTTCAGAAAAACACATAAAATGAACTGATAGCCGCGATATGACCGAAAAAATGTTCATGGCAGCATTGAATGCCTTAACAGTTAACCGAGCTTGCAAGCATATTATTTTATTTCTGTTAGATACAGGTTACTGCTTTACAGAGGGTTGATATAGAGAGTAGTGGCTATTATTCAGACGTGTTTTATATGTGACTGTTATTAGCAGGTTTTTTTATAAGATGTTGGCTGTATCTGTGAGGGGGTAGTTAAGTAAGGTTACACTGTATATCAAACCTTGTAATATATAAACCTATGAATGTAGATCTTTGATAGTATAACACTGATATATTCATACAGATACCTGTTGTCTAGATATTCACATTATTTCAAATGCATTCACATTACAAAGTTATAAGTATTATAAATTGCTTCATCTAACAAACTATCCATTGATTTTTTCATACGTGCTTTATTGATACTGTTTATTCACGTATTTCATAACATATCATTTTAATTTAGAATTCATTCCGCGTCTAAATACTCAACTGATAAATACGTATCAGATTTTATAATTTTTATTCTATAATTATAGATCAGTGAAGTTTTTTCAAATGATCATGAAATAGATGAAAAGCCTAGTGGCATTTATTTGATACAATCTATATGATTAACCCTATTATAAATCATACCATACCTAACAACCTTAACAAAATAGGCTTGTTATATATCTGTATAATGTTGGAAGCTATAATTGATCTTACCTATGATACCAATGTGTTGATTTCAATAACTGTCAGTTTTATCTGGATTTTTGTGCAATGTTTTAAGATTCTGTTTTATTTGTTGTTAATTTTACTCGTAAGTGAAACACATTAACAGGGCCTTAATTTATCTCAATATTCTAAAATCTAAGCAGATTGTACAAACTTTTTTTTACAAATCCAAAACCTTTATGTAACGATTTACGCGCATACTTGCTATCAAGCCGAAACAAAAACTTCACCAACAATGCAGCCAGTGAGGTCAGCGTCTTTTCATTTGTATTGGCGATTGGTAATGTTAATGTTTGATACAAAATTTGAAAGATTTAGGAGGGAAAGATTATGTACATGTACACATTTTTTGTGTGCAATTCATGTGCATGGTCGAGAGTTTAATGATGACGGTCAACAATAGAAATATACATTTGTCTGAGTGTGTTTGGTAAGGGTTTCCAAGGGGTCTGTGCGAGGGATGTAATGTTGCGCATGAAGAATTATTTAAAATACTTAATTTTTTTATTGTGCTAGACTGTAACGTACTATTACATTTTTATTTTGTTACCTAATACATGCGTTGTGTTGTTGTCTATTTGTTTAACAACGTTATGTAACTTATGTATGAGGGTATATTTTTGTGTTATAATTTCGTGGCATTTGGTAAATCGTTTATTTTCTTATGCTGACTAAAAATGATTTACAAGTTGTTAAAAATGAGTCTTGTTAGCACATTTGGAAGCAAAACAAATGGGTTTGGAACAATTCTCTCAGCGGGGATTGCATCAGATGTTTAAGCAATTTTCAAGCTAGGCACTTTTTACGGAATCAATCAAAGTTTTCTCACTTTTTCTATTGTGCTTTTTTCTTAACAAGTGATTGGATATGTCACATTTCATTTAAACATTGGCAAAACATCTAACAGTAGAATAAACATCGTTCTTGGTAGCATGGCAACATGGTAAGTTGATAAACATTCCATTTGAGACCCATTGGCATCTTACAGAAAAAAAAATCTAATTTACTAGTGTTGTTTTAGACACAGTAGCTTGAAATTATATATAAGCCAGACGAAAACAGGCTGCAATGAAATTACCATTTGGTTCAGAATAATGCAGAAACATGCATAGTTCTGTAATAATTACTTCAACCCTTCTGGGATGATACAATGTGGAAGTGCATCAGTTTGTTGCAAGCTTCTTTTATTAATGGGGATTGTTTGTATATTTTGATGAGTTGAGTATGGAAGTTGTGGTTTCAATATCAATATAGCAAAATGCAGATTTTTTATAGAAAATGTTGTAACAGTAGTACCATATAGTCAATCGTTTGTAACTTTAGAACTTGTGTGCTAATGAAAATACACCGATTTGTACAAATTTCATTGTACTGAAAACACAAACTATTACATGCTGTATCCTGCAAAGGCGACCGAAAAGGGACAGTACTAAAACGCTACATATATTTATGTATATACAAATGCAAACGTATATGTCTTGTTTCGAAACCGTGCCGATCGTCTATAGTTAGTTAAATTTAGCAATTTATTATTTATAAAAAATCTGGAGTTAAAGCAGTGAGCTACAGTGTTAGCTTGTACCTACATCATAAATATAAGACAAATATGTAATATTATGACAAAGTAAAAGTCATCTTTCATTCGTGTATAATAAGATACAATCTTAAAGATGTTATAATTTACGTAAAATACAATCTTGCACCAATTCAATGTTCAACAACTTGTCACAGCAAACCATGTGGGTGTACCATATCGTAAAGGTGTATTCATTTGTTTGGGGGTTACGGCTCATCAACGTTGCATAGATAGTTATATCATTCAGAATACAATACATTGTAGATTGCCCTAAAATAGTTCTTAGACAATTGACATTTTTTGTGAAAAACTGATTACGCCCACCAATAATAATTTTCCTATGTTTAATGCTTGTTTATATTTGTATGTAAAATTGTTTTAATCATATGTAGTTATTACGAACAATAATTTTGGAATTTAATCATTTTTGTCATTGGCTAATGTGAATCATCGGTTGATCGATAAAACAAGATTTTGTCTAAGAAACTGTAGAAAGCACTGTATTTAAAAGCTTGAATTCTGAAATTTGTTAAATCTTAACGTAATGCATACATACATTCTGTTCTGCTCTGCAAAGCTAATTAATAACTAAGTACAGTTGTTTATATGTTGGAGATAGTACTGGCTTATGCCCGGGAAGCAATTTCTACATTATATGAGGCATGTCCATCAGAACCTGTCCATAGAGGACACCTGTCCACAAAGGACACTTTTGGATTTTCCCGTGACTGTCCTTTATTCACAGGTTAGACTGTATATAAATGATATAAGAGCTAGTTTTGTCAGCTGGTATACGCCACGAACAAAGTATTTCTAATGAGACAATCAAGACATATTGAATGAACTGTAGTAAACGTATACATGAAACGAGCGGCATAAACTCATTACAATGAGTCTCTTAGGTTCTCTCGTGGACCAAAGTTACGATTCTTGACAAGGTCTGACAATTTTGAGTGATAGATTTTATGACTGGTAACAGAACATACGTCTATCATTAATCATATACATGCATTAACAATTTAACACGGCTGTTTAGCTAATTATTTATGTTCTAAGGTTACTATGTTGTAACCAGAGTTTATTTTTTATACGTATTTTATAGGCTGATGTTTTTGTAATACGTAAAACAATACTGTTGTACTACTGCCAGCATATAGTATATTATTATCAAATCTCTGCCATATGAGACTTGCTCTAGGTACGTCAACAAAGTGTGCAACCTTAATGTATTTGTAATCATTTGTACAATGAAAGTATTATTAAAGTGTCTCTGTTTGACATTGTACAGTAAATTTCCACTACATTGGGGCCCTCAAAATCGATAAACTCAGTATCGTAATGGTCCTAACATTGAGAATTTTTATTCTTAACATAAGCATTTGGGACTTAAAATGGTAACAGAACTTGCCTGATTTTGCAATAACTAAGGGATCCTTGTAGTAGATTTTACTCTGTAATATCCGTAGTAAGCCTTCTATTCTAATGCTGTAGTTAAAATGGTAGGTTGAAATATAGGTTTTAAATTTGTTGTCTTACTGAAAGTTACTTTTCGGAATGTGCTACTGCCAGAGGCTTGTGTAATCATTATTAAGTAGCAAAGGGTTTTTTTGACAATGAAAGTACGAACACCTCAAAGATATCATGAATTACTCTATGCCTGCCAAGTTTCTCTGTAGAAACTTTATCTGTGTGGTCATTACATCTCTGATAATGATATCAAACATCTATCACATTTGTTGCAACTGTCTGGAACCCATAGGCAACAATAATGTTTTTGCAATAACAACCTTTTCTTGTCTGCTGTTGTTTTGCCAAATGTGTTATTTCCATCTATCGAAGTATTTTTCACGATACATAGATTGCATGATACGTTTGTTGGCAAACATATGATTTGTAGCAAAAATGTTATATTGGACAGAATAATGTTCTTGAGAAATATTTTTGCCTCGTTAAACGTACATTTATGTATCTAGTTACAATGGCGGTGTGCTATCTGTCACCCACCTGTTCATTTTATTGGCTATATAATTTAGATGTTAATATTCAATTTATATGAAATAAAATTAATCGTCCCATCCCCGAATACCAACAATTAAATTAAATTGCTAACCGTGGTGTTTCAGACTGGGGCGGTTCCATAATTGGTTTTCTGGGGTGATGGTATATGGTTCTTTACGGAGGGGGGGGGGGGCAGCAAACTATAATTATTTAGTTTACTCGTTTTTAGCACTTATTTTGAATTCAAGAACCACGACTCCGCAGAACCATTCTCTGATTGTAGGTAAGATGTTCTACGTACAAAAATAATACACACAATGAAAACAAATCTTAAGAATTGTGGTTCAAATTAAAATTCTTTCCTCTGTGTTATGAGTTGCATTTGTTTTTGCATTTGTACTTCGAAATGCGAAGTGTGCAAGATAAATTAGATATTCATATTTCTTTTATTTCAGTCTCACAAACCTCATCCCTTTCACATTGATACTAGTTGAAATATTACTGACCACATCGATAGTAGCAGCAGAAAAAGATAATCAAAAGGTAAGTGTAAATGACCTCGTTAATAAAGTATAATACACACTAACTTTAAAACTAAAATAGCTAACATTTATTAAGATGTGACGCCCATATTGGCAATAGGATTTGAAGTGAAATAGCAGTATTCAAATTTAATTATGGTTCAGTAATAAATGAAAATAATGAAACGATTTATATAATATACGATATACATGTACCATAAACCCATTGAACTTTGAGGACTATGAACTCCTATATCACCAGACAAAATGTTCAGATGTAACAGGTTACAGGTTGGACCAGGCTTTCGTTCAATCTGGCGACCACAATAGAACCAGCAAAGCCGTCCCGACCCGTCTGAGGATTCCGTAATGCTCGGGTGTCAACTTTATCATGTCATATTGTACACACGTGCCTAGGGCACCAGTATGTTCCAATTAATCATTATAAGAAATAACCGCCGTCTGATTTTGGTCTCTGTTCAAAAGTTAAAATAAGTTTATTGTGTTTGAGCTATTTGAACTAAATCTACGTTCAATTTTTGGGAATAGTTTTGAAATAGCGCCAAGAGAATTCGATGTTGTTTTGAACTTTTGGACAAAATTTTAACTAATTTGCCAGAATTTATATTGCTTTTAGAGTATTTACGTTAATTTAATTGAATTTATTCGACGAAGTTTTGGCAAAAACTTTCACTGACCTAATGTTTAAGCGCTGACAACACCTATTTGGCAACTGAAAAACAGCTCTTTGTCTACACGACTACCAGTTTTATTATTTGCTAAATTGTAGTTCTCTGTTAAGGCCCTAAATGTTATTGTTTAAGGGTGCATGTCATGTTCCGGCTTATTTTCACGTCATTATGGTTGAAGTCCTAGTACAGCCCGATTACCAAACATGGACTTTATCACGTTCTTTTTTTGTCATAAAACAAAATGATTAAAATTGAGCGCCTACTCAAACACACAATGTCCGATGTTTTATATGACATTGAGCAATTTGTTCAAGAGTGTTAATAAATTCTCTTGATTGGGGAGGTTAAGAGCTGTTATACATTTTCTTAACACTTCAAATGTTTCAACTGTTTTGACTAATCTATCATTTTAACACATTGGAGAGAAGTAGGAGTATTCCATCCTTCAAATCCTCATATTTTTCTGGCAGCACGATGATCTTTTAGAGTATGTTAGTTTTATGTTGGTTTGTATGGCATTTTCAGCGTGTTGTTTGTGATATACAGCACCCGGCTCGCGTTCAGGCTTTTAAAACTTCAAGATGTAGTCGATAACTTATCCATATACGAGGGAAACTGGACATTTTAATACTGGCGAATTTTAATGGGATGGTTCAATTAAACCGGATTGCAAGGTCTAGAGTGCAACGATTATCAGGTTACGGAAAAAGACGAGTGTTTACGCTTAGTATTTTTTGGAGGATACGGAAAACACGATGTATCGCGGCTGGAAAATGAAGGTGTTAATTTATGTAAGATTATCTGAGCACAACAACCTAATTAACTAGTCGTTCTACCAGGGTATATTCTGTCATCGTCCGTAAAAGCTATAAGTCTTCGACAAACACGTATCTTTATACATCATTAACTTAATTGTTATTACAAATAACCCAGATACGCCAACATATTTGTACTTTAGTCTTTACAGATATGCTAAAAGTAAATGACTTTTTTCCTTAGATTTTTTACAACAATAAATTACTATTTTTAACTTTTATTCGTAGTCGTTTTGATTGATTGCCGAAAAAAGTATTTTGTGCTAACCACAGACAATTGAAAGATATATGTACAAGCGCCAGAACTTAATTTAAGAAATTGGTTACCCTGACTTTGTTTACGTTTGTCCGTTGATTGATCAGCTGTCGGTTCCTTGTTGAAGGTTGTAAGAGCTGGTAAAAGCAACTTGTTATTCAAAGCTAGCAAAGGTAAGCTTACCAATGTAAATAACCAAGTGAAAGATGTTCACACACGGCGAAGTTATAAAAATACAATCCGCCAACGATTAAGAGTTCTTGTATGTATCAAATCTGAAACAAGCATGCAAACAAATACAATAATTAATGATATCAAACATACGAGTATATTGTAGTTATAGCCACATTTTGGTTTGTGGTTTTCGATGTTTTGATCCAAAATTTTCATATCTATGTGAATTATATAGACTCGATGATAAAGACATTTTATTTGACATCTGGATGTACTTTACTCTAGATGAAGATATAATTTATGCAGACGATAATCAGTTTCTAAACGTAGATTAAGCAAAAAACATTTAATATCAACAGCACGCATATTTTCACGTATTTAAATTTTTAAATGTCGCAAAAGTGGAAGATTGTTGATAGATGTGGTAAAATTAACAAGTTTATCAAGCGATATTTTAATTTAACTGAATTTTAAGTGTTCAAATGCACACTCGTCTAATATGACTAAGGCAAAGCCTCAAAGCGATCTTGACAAACCTGCACATATCTTATCGATGTCCTATCAAATGAATAATAATTATATATATCAGTGTACTGTCTGTATCAGATTCCTTTGCATTCTAGACATACTGGTATGATATGATTTTATGATTTTAACGAAATTAGTATTACATCAATGTGCACTTTAATTTGAGGCTAGTAGTTTAAATGGTTTCAAACCAATTCGACTCGACCTCATTAATTCGTATTAAATTGAAAAGCTTATATACAATTAAGCTAACACAATTTAATATGGCTTAAATTATGGCTGAGCTTGCAAGAACTTAACTAAAATGAATTCTAAGTTTTTTCGAAAATGAGCTAATTTCAATGAAAGGTACCGTATCGTACACAAGAGAGTTATCAAGATTCATGATCTAAAAATAAGATCAGGAACTTTGATAACCTCTTGTACATGAAAATGATTAATGCATACTTTCTTATCAATGTCAAGCAGGTTTAAATCAGTAAGTATCCAATCTGTTAATATCAAAGTTATGATGGCTGTAGCGGAATGTCGCCTTGAGTGATCCAGGCAATTTGTTGGATGGCGACCATGATTTTGTAAACTACTTCCAGCTGTGTGCCACAAATATAACTAAATCAATGCGTGTAAATAGATAACAAAATAACATCTTAAACTAAAAAGGACATCATATAACATAGGCTAGTCTTACAGTACAATATTACATCCCCGAGCCAAACCGTTTTAGAACAGGAACTTATTGATAGAACTTGATAGACGCTAGGTATCACAAGCTGTATTGACTTGGTTGGTAATGTTCTAAATGTCAGAGTAGAATGATAAGAGGAGTTTGTCAGCCATTTACACAATGCATTTTATTGCATACAAGCAAAGCTATGCTGTTCTGAGTGAAAAGGAACGTAGCAGGAGTGACTGTAAGCTAAGTTTCTTCTCGTACGTTGTTAGCTACCATTGACAACCGTAAACCCATTATTGAAAGAAGTCCAGTACTGATTCAGTTAAAATTGATTATATCTGCGGCACAATATTTGATAATAGTTGAGTTCAGTAACCTATAGAATACAATACTGTCAAGGGTTCTACACGTCTAAGAGACAATATGTACATACTTACAATAATACAAGTAATTTGTACTCACTCAACAGAATGGCTATTAGATATAATGGTTAGTGTCAGTTTCTTGAGTGTTTCCATCACTATGGACATTATATGTGCTAGAAATATTAGTTATAGTAAAAAAGCTGAAATTGTCTTATAATAATAAAATAAAGATTTATTACAATTACTATAAACACGTGTATAAGGGTCATTAGATTGCTTGACTATTTAAAAATATATTACATGTACAACTACTTGTATATACGTGAACGAAGGACATTCAATAAAAGGTGAGATTTAGATACACAGAGTGGGCACAGCAAACAACTAATTCGTATAATTTTGTTCATTTCTAAATCATGTGTTCAAAACTGTGCTTGGAAATCAAGACTAGCAAGCTCAATGTGGTGTGTAGTTGTGTACTGACCTCCAGTATTTATGGTCCATTTTTTTAAGTGTGATGTTCGTTTGGATCAGAACTGCAAACTTTCACAAACTCATGAGAATTCCTCTATTCTTATCTCCCTTTAAATGGCTTTCTGCATAGAAATGTCAGTACATATTGGCAGAATGATGTGCTGCGAGTGTGAGTGAGTGAGTGAGTGAATGTACTATTCGACCTAGTGTTGGCAAGTGAAGTAAGGGGTTGGGCACGTATTATAAAGCCTACGTTGTTTATTTTTGTTCTCGGGGGTATGAAGTACTTGTTGTACGAGGAGATGGTGGAAATAAGAAAATGTATTGAAAAAAAAAATGTTAACATGTTCTAAAATGTCCTCTGATATCATGAATTGTTGATTGATGAATACTTTCACTCTTTCTAGTGACGTCATATCTTCTGGAAAATTTACGATAGGGACTTACGATCAATTTACGTCGAGATTCATAAATCAGGAAAAATGTATGTTTTCATGATATGTAAATATACACAAAACATATCTGTATTTAAGATAAGTCAAAATTATGACCACTTGTGTCAGATTAAATTATTAAACTTGCCATGATATTTGCTTTAAGTCAATAAAACTCACAGCTCGCATAACATGTTTTATGGCCCTTGTAGAAATTGGAAATTTAATCTTAGTTTTTTAAACTATTAAAATTGCATTTTTTGCGAGAAAAAATGCATTAACATGTATTTTATGGAGAGTTTTTCTTGTCAAGACGCTGTTTTATGCGAGTATCCCACCGCATGGTACCCACGCGCGCTGTGATAACGCTATCGCCCCCTTTCAGAATGTATATTTTCAATACAAGTAATTATGAACCTAACGATATTTCTTAAACATGAAGTATTACTTGTTGACGGTTTTTGTTCCACTTGTAATGTTTTGTCTCATAATTTTTGGCACTTGTGACATTAAATACAATATGATTTAAATGATAAGCATTGCAAGAAGGACAAGATGGCCGATAAAAGTATTCACACCGCTGCGCATGCGTAACACTCATGTGGTACCAACCGCGTGGAAAGTTTTCGCCACCATGGGCGATGAATGACAAGTCATTTATATTTTAATGCTTTGATTGTTCTATGACGTAAGGTCTTCAAAATCATGTTCATTGTGAATGACAGGTCTTATTTCCAGTCATCGTGATGTATACATTAGTGAAGTTAATACCACGCATTCATTGGCATGTAATTTTCCACATATTTCTTGCCAGATGTTTTGTTAAATGAATGTTTTATTTCAGTGTAGCTTGGGAAATCTGAACAATTCCTCAATCCATCTGTTTATTTTCTTAAAGAAAAAAGCCATTGTCGGTTCCTCAGCTCGAACCCAATACCCTCAATAAATGAGAGATTACATAGCTTTGCCCTTAACAACTTGACCACAGAGGCGAGTGGTTATTAGCGCGGTCCAACAGTCAAGTCTTTTTACAAAATTGTATAACATTGTTGTATATTTGTCACGTATTGCTACTAGTATAGAATGACAGCATAAAAGATATATAGAAGAACACATAATTGTATTTTCAGAGACGTCATAAGCATCATCATCATCACCATCATCATCAGCAGCAGCATGATATGATACAGAATGACATTCCAGAAGATTCTTGGAATGATTGGTTACCATGGACACAATGTTCTGTTGATTGTGGTGTTGGCGTCCAGAAGAGAACAAGAACTTGTGGACAAACATCTGACGAGTAAGTCTGTTTTTGTTTGTTTCTATATCACACTGTTTTTGAATGAGGTAGATGCGTTCGTAATACGGTGGTAGCACGCACAACTTCAAATCTGGTGAAGCGGGTTTGATATCGTGAAAATAATGCAATATTGTCATTTTTTATCTTTTAGGGAGAGGATGTCCGTCTGGCGTCTGCTGCATACCCTACGGAAAGTTAAGCAAGTATTGATGAAACTGTAAAGTATAGTACTGTATGGTGCTGTTCGCCGCATTGCAATATTTTGTTCAGCCATATTGTGGCAGTCAGTCGTTATATTCACAGTCCATGGTTAAAATATTGATCTAAGTACCCACTACCCATGCGTCTAACCTAGTACTAAAAATATACCATCATCAATGGCTTACAACTGCCCTTGTTAATATGAAGGTAGGCGGAAAATAATTGTAGAAAATATTTCATTACCAAACTTCACGAGGGTATGCAGGTCCCATCCAGAAATCGAGCCATCGATACTTGACTAGACTAGTCAGAGGCGCTACTGACTGGGTTAACTGAGTGAGTTACAATGTCCATGCACGAGTATAATGAATTCATACAGATGACAAGCGGCAGACATGTCTTTTACATGTCAGTATAAAAGTTATGAATACGTATTTGAAATGCATAATAAGCGTGCCATACTTCTAGCATTTGATTAATCCCAATAATACTCTTAATAGGCTTTAATTTATGATTAACAAGGGCGGAATGTTTTCGGGAGACAGGACAACAAAAATATTATTTTCAGTGGTTCACATTTTTTTCTAAAATTTCAAAATTTACAGGGTCTCGTCCCATTCCTTATGTTTGATCCGCCATTGTTAAGTTAAGCCGTTTAACCTTATTCAACAGTTGGTTGTATAATGATATATACTTTCTTAATCAAGGAACGTGACTTATCGTGTATGTCAAAGATTTTTGGCTTACAACTTCATTTCGTCTAGCCACGTGCGTATTTAATGTTCCCCACCCGCATTCATATTCCTCATTCAATCGTTAATAGGTTCGAATTTCTAAATAAAGCGTGCTAACAAGTCTGTAAAGACTTATTGGCCTGAATATCCCGTCCTAATTCTATTTGCTAATTAAAGAGTATTTCCTTAATAACTGTGTCGGTACCGAGTGTGACTGAATGTATCGTCTATGGCTCAAGTTTAATGCAATTTATAGTTGAGGACAAATGCAGAACTATACCAGGGCTTACCACCAATTATTCAAGACTATTACTCTAAAACATATCTTTTTTGTTCGGGTCGATGTACAATATTTACTGATAATAAAGTATACACATCTGATTTTCAATTTGGATACGAAACATTTATCGATTTGAAGCCGGACCGATACAAAGGGAGGTAATACTACTTAATGTAACTACAAGGATGTAACCACGTTTTCACCAAGTTCTTCAGCTGAAAGCAACACTAGTTGTATGTATATAGATTTTAATCAGTTTGTATTAGTGATAGTATTGAATGAAAACTTTAATGATATCTGTAATCAAATGCTCAAATTAAACCAAAATAGCAAGTTTTTCGTAAGCTGTGAAATTAAATATTTTATAAAATTACCTCGTATACGCCAAGTATACAGATTTCACATTAACCTGTATTACTAATCACTTTGAACAGAGAGTCAAACTTCTATGTAACGTAATGCTATTACGAACATGTGATTTTTGTTCCCCATGTATCATTTCCATACAACCAGAAAATTACACGTGAGTTATTGACACACGTTTTTATCATTCCAAGGAAAAAATATTAGTTTCTGAGTACAAAACATATTGCACAGGTAGTTGCACCTTATAGACTTACTGGTTGGTTTTGTGTCGTTTTTCTCTCATCAACTATACAACTTTTTTCTTCTATTTATCACGTGAATGGTACCTATCATTCCTAAGTCGACTTTTTTATGCGCAACAGATGCATCCGGTTTTTACCACCCTAGCAGGCACAATTTTGGTATAATTGAAGAAATTGCGGATATATTTTTCGGTTAGGCATATTAGCAGTGCCCCTGGCGATATTTGAAGTTTGACCTAAGATCATAGCTACATAGTTGGTAAGCGTGTACCAGCATGAAACATAGACAATACAAAATGCAACTGCTGTATTTCTTATTTACTTGACATTCAGCGTGTGCAGCTAACATCATACATAATTTATGAGCTCGTGCACTTGTTGTTTCTGTATATCATTAACGAACATGAAAGAAATAGTTGCTAATTTAAACACCATTAAATGTATACGTTATGTACCTATTGACATGTCATTATTGCAACTGGAGCGATAGTTCAAATAATGTTATACATACCAATTATATTGTTCCATTGGTAATATTGATGGCAGAGCTTGCTTAAATTTACCTAAAAACATAAAATGCTTTGAGTACAGACGTATTATATTCTAATGTCATTACTATGTATTGAATCAGCTGGCCAAAGTATAATGAATGAAGAATAAATTTAAAGTGTAGTCCATGTCTAAAGCCAATGTGAACACGCTTAACTGTTACATTATATATGATATAAACATAGTTCCTTATCACAAATAAATGTAAATAATCTATCACCAATTAAATGACTGCAAAATATATTTCAAGTGAAGTCCATATCACTAGTCTATGTGAACACGAGTTTTTAGTGTTTTATCATAGGTCAAATTAAAGAAGCTATAACTGATTAACATTTTACATCTCATGAAAAACCAAGATCAACGTGTACACGATATAAACGCTATTGAACTTTTCTGATCTCAAA
This sequence comes from Mactra quadrangularis, assembly GCA_025267735.1. NCBI lineage: Eukaryota > Metazoa > Mollusca > Bivalvia > Venerida > Mactridae > Mactra > Mactra quadrangularis. The sequence continues at coordinate 21,180,347 of CM046296.1, read as the reverse complement.
TAAAAAACACACAAATATCCTATCTTACATTTGGTATAATGATTGCACGCGATCTTTAAATAGTTAAATGTTAGCATTCCTAGCTTTCAAGTCGTATCATTTAAATGCAAGGAATGTAAACTTACATTTTTTATAATTGCCTTTCTAGATTTTTTTCTGGAAATTTAATCATCGAAGGTTAATTACGTTTCCATTAATTATTGTGTACTCAGATTTAGAAACGTTTATCTTATATACTTACCTTACAGTTTTTTATCTGAATACAACAGAACGTTGCTGTCAGTTGTAGCAATTGTTCGTGGTATTATATGCATACCTCTTTGCCAATTGGCTCATTAGATCAAAACTGTTTTTATAATTAGGTATTCTACTCTAACTTGTACAATTGTGAACGAATAACAATGCGTAGTGAATATTGATATTTCAACACTCAGAAACAAATAACTTATTTGAAATAATATGTAACATTAGTCTACTTATGCAGTAGTCTTAACGAGTTTTACAATTAGTGGCCTCAGTGCACTGGTACTTACATGTTCTCAAAATAAAATTCTACTTGAATAAATAAATAGTAAATTATTCATAAATCACAGACATTCTTAAGGCAATAATTATTTTATTTGATTGGATAATGGTTAACGAACATATAAATCTTAGCATAATTAGAAATAAAGATATAATACTTATAGTTATATACTTCAATTAAAATGATAACTAATAATAAATAAAAGTTTCCGTATTGTAAGTTAAATTTGTAATTAAAAATATTTTTGATTCATAATACCAAAGCTCTTGCCACATGTATAAACTCGTAACATATATATTTCTAGCTATGTCATGAGTACTTTTAAACAAGTCTTATTTAATCATTTTCCCATAAAACCACTAGCGCCTAAGGCCTTTCTTTGGAAGAGCATTCAACTTTAGTCTAATTGGCATTCTGCAGAAAACAGCTACAAAACTCATGTTTAAATACTTTATGTATCAAATTATGCAAATCCCACGCGCTGAGGAATCAACCTCGACTTAATTACCTAATAATTAAGCAATAAATATAATAGTACTTTAAAAATATCCATTAAATTCATTGCTCTTTGTGAAAGAAATTATTTTCAGCAATACGAAGAAGTTCTTGTTCAAATTCGTAATTGGTATAAGTAGTTATCTCAAACATTAGTACTTGAAAGTCAGGCTTGTTATTAGAAAATAAAACATTACGTGATTTGTATTCTCATTTTAATCATTTTTACGTTTGTTAGTTATTGTTATTTTCATTAAGTGATCTAGATCTATATTTGGAAAACCTAGCGTCGGTTTTGATAAAATGTACTAATTCAGTTGGTAAGAAAGTAAAATTATTAATTAAAAGTAACAAAATGATTAATCTCTTACGTTTGTTTGTTCGTTTGCTTGTTTGGTTTTACGTCGTAGCAACACATTGTATAGGTCATATAACGGCGGTCAGTCAACCTACGCACTCCTCCTGGAAAGGCTAAATCTCTGGATTTAGCCGTTAACCAACTACTATCGCATACTTTCGTCAGTGACTGACAACTGCCCTACATAATTAAAATCATTGATAGGAGAAGAATGGCCGTAGGAATAATTTCATGACCAATCTCCACGAAAGTATGCCCCGCCCGGGAATCGAATACACGATCCCTCGATCAGTAGACTTGCGTGCTACCAACTGAATCTCTTACGTTATGGACATCATAATTATCAATTGTAAAAACATGAGCGCTGAACCAGAAGTTGCGAAAGTGTCTTTAGAACTATAACGATAAGAACGTTAAGGGTAAGATAACTTGCCCTTCATTACAATGTTCGACATTTTCGCATTCTTGCTGTCTGTTTTGGACTTACGTTTTACCGCATCGGCGTTTCATATTCAAAATATTTTCGGTCATTTTGACAAAAATTCTACTTTTAAGGTCATATACAATAAAATAGACGGGGTTCTGATTTCCGTGACTTTAAAAAATATTAGAAAAAGTTTAAACATTGAATTGGAAATTATAGAATGGCTGTTAAGATTCAAATGAATACCGAACTTAAAGCACCCTGTGTTGAATATTCAAATTGGCACATATACATGTACATGTACTTGCCCTAATCTCAACGTAATAACTTTACATGGGAAATGCTGTAAATGTTTTTTCCTAAGCATGATGATGGAACTACCAAAAAACCTTGTAGAGTTTATTACGATGCAAAAAACAAGGCATTTACGGTATTTTGAAGGTTTTTAAAAAGCTTTGAGAATAATGCATCATAACAAGTCCCACGAATCTTATTACAGTATGATGTTTTTTGTAAATGAATGTTCTGTATATTTCAGAGATGTCCCTGGAAGATGTAGGGGAACTGACGTACAGTACAAACTGTGTGAAATCACTGTAAGTTACTTTTTAAATATGAACCAGTAGACATTTTAACAAAAACATGTTTAAAACCATCGTTTGTTAATTGTATCCAATTTGTGACGGGTAGTTTGAAGATTTATGTTAAAAACATTATTATTATGATTTTTGGTCAAGCATGTATACAATATTCTGCACATTTGGAAGTTTCTTGGAATAGATGGGACAAACAACGACCCTGTAAAATTCTAGCTTTTGATTTACGACGACCTTTATCGTGAACTTTTTTGAAAAGGTCATTTACTGAAAAACATTTTTTCGAGTTTGTCTGATACTAATACTAACCTCAAATAGCCCAAATTAATAACAATAATGAAAAACAAATTCGAGAAATCAGAAATAAAAAAAAATATTGAACAGTTTGCACACGATATTCACATAGACGTACATCAAAGATTTTGAATTGAAACGACAGTATTGTGAGCCGCCCGGCTAGCTCAGTTGGTAGAACACAAGTCTACTGATCGAGGGGTCGTGGGTTCAATTCCCGGGCGGGGCATACTTTCGTGGAGCTTGGTCATAAAATTATTTTTACGGCCATTCTCCCTCCTACCAATGATTATTAATTATGTAGGGCAGTTGTCAGTCACTGACGAAAGTATGCGCTTAGTAGTTGGTTAACAGCTAAATTCAGAGATTTAGCCTTTCCAGGAGGAGTGAGTAGGTTGACTGACCGCCGTGATATAACCTATATAATGTGTTGCTACGGCTTTGAACCCAACAAACAAACAAAGACAATATTGCGCATATAAGTTCTGTTCCAAGACATTCTGCCTGCTGAATGGCGCACGTACGACTCAAGTTACAGTTTATTCTTATATATTGGGATCATACTGAATGTTTGAATCATTTAGACGAAGCACAGAGGACAAAAATGACTGAACATCGGTTTTCACTTTCTTTTATTACGCTAGACTAAATCATATCTTTACCCCTCGCAGTACTTATTATTTTCGCTCACCTATGCACTGCACGAATTTTATTGACTGGATATTTAGTTACCCTTAGTTCAAGAACTGATATATTTGTAAGTTACATTTTGTAGATTGTAAAATGTCTTAGTTTGCGGTAGTTCCTTTACTGATCACCAAATGTCTGTAAGTCAAATTACATGTAGTTTGTTTGTCGTCCGTATGTTTAACTTAGAATCATATGGTAAAGTTATTCTCTTCCAAAACTAGCTTATAGAATTGTCTTTGTATTTTAAAGAATTTAGTTCTGTGAATAACTCTGGTTCAAAGAGTGTGAAACAATATGAACTTTTAGAACAAAGTGAGGTCACAACAGCTATAATACTATAATTTTTACATATAGAATTGGCATAATGAGGAAAATTGCTAGAAAACTATCAAACAATGTTAGTCCAATAAGTGGTCAAAAATAGGGCTATCAGGGGTCATAGTTATTTCTTTTTTAAAACCTTTATCAAGTTTCCTTTCATTGAGCTCTCTTCATTGAAATCAGATGGGCGAGGTAAGAACGTCTTGGCCATCTTATATTACTTGTCAGTATGAGTTTTTGTTAAGTTATTGGGTATTTATGGGACAAAAACAGAACGTAGAAATTAGTTTTTATAGTCGTAGAACACTTGTTAAACAAACATAAATTTTATCCAATCATTACCAAGAAAATGTCTCTTGCTGAGTTTTAAGACTTGCTGAAAATTATTTGTATTAACTTGGCGTAGGCGTTACTCTAAGAAGCCAATGACTGCGGTTAATCCTCAAAGCGGTTGGCTTAGCTTTAAGCATGGGGTAGAATTTAAACATTTAAAGGGATTTGTGTTTTTTCTTTTTACCTTTCTATACATGTATTAGAAGATTTTGTCTGCTCCTTGTGAACGGGTAGGTGGGAAATTTGTTAGACAATGTTGTCAAGGTTAATAGCTGAATCACGTTGACGTTGACCATAAATAAGTAAACTGCGATGCCTGGGTTAATTCATTGGTCGCATGTTTGATTCCCGTTACTCCTACCCTCTCCACTCTCTCCAGTCACTGCCATCCCATAGAGACAATGATATGTCTTAAGCAGGGCATTGTCTGCATTTTACATCTCCCTTGTCTGACTCAATGCTAAGATATGATTTACGGAATGTCAGAAAATACATATGCAGTCCATGATGTTGTTTACATTCCAAGTTTAAAACATTTTTATATACTTTTAATCATTTTGTTTTGTTTATTTTGAAATGAAACAATGTTATTAGTGTAATAGATACCAGAGTTTCTCACATAAAACAATTTTGATTACCCTAGTAACATCTGGTTTAGATAATTTAAAAGAATTCAACGTTTTCATCGAGATCATTTTTCTTAACATCATAACGTATACATCGTAACTTACATGCATATTGTACGACTATCTTTAAATAATCTGACAAATCTGTATTAGAGTTTTTATGACATAACTGTATGTAATGAAATGATTCTGTCTACCGATTTATGATAAAACATAATATGATGTCTCTGGGTGATAAATAAGAAAACAAAAGTAATAAAACAACGATCTGTCTGCTCATGTAGATTATTTGAAGATAATACAGATAAGACATTTATTAATGCATGTACAATGTACATAGTTGACGATGGTACAACAGATCACAATCTGATTAAAACCCGATCTAAAATTTTCCGCTCGCCTACTCGCTATTTTAGATCTGGCCTTTTTCAAATGAAGGTCACGTTCAGGTAACCTTTTCTCATCATAATATTCATGACGAAATTGTTATGATACGTAACTTGTTTACAATGTCTACGTCACGCAATTTGAAATGAGCCGCCCAATCGCAGACTGTGAATAATGCCGCTGTTAAATTAGCATGCAAACCTTGGTCCAAATATAGAAATTACGAAATCAAAATGTGATTAATAGTGTTTTCGTCTAGATGAAAGCTACACATTGATTGGTCGACAAAAAGTTCTTCTCGACGTGACCTTCCACTGAGACAGTAGAGATCCTGTACGACAATGCTCTACAGGATATCTTTTTACGGAGATTGAACAGATCAAGTTCCGCTATTTGAACCATCAAAATCGTTGGTCTTACTAGAGGAATAGTATTTATTAAGGGACATTTTTTCTTTAGGCATCTGCCATTTTGATCAATGGTCTGATATGGGTATCAAAAGACATGACTGCAACCATAAGAGCATTTTATTGCTGATGCAAAACACAATTCTAACATAACATTACGATGTTGGCGAATAAAATCATTATTTAGCATTGCATCGTCTCTTATATGGATCAAATTTAACACGTTTGCTATGCGTACAAGATTTGATAAGAGACTAGCGATCATTGTCAGCATAAAGTCTATACACTTATTGATAGCAACAGTATAAAACAGTATGAAAGCACCTATTATAAATAATGCATTGCACTGTTGTATATTTTGGCAACACTCTGCGTTTGCATATCTTTAGAAATATAATAAATTTAATGATATTGATTTTTAAACCTTTTTCGTGGATTGATTTATGAGACAGGTTTGAGATGCTATCATTGAAATGAATACGTCAATTTTTTTATCTGATAAGCCGAATATGCCATTCGATGATAAAATGAATAAGAAAGTCGTAGCATCTGCAATATTCTACAAAATACGGAAGAAGCTATCGTTTAGTATTATAATTGTGTTACGTACTTTTGTACAGAACGCATGTCCCTTAAAATGCATGGACATGTTCGTCTAATTAGTCAATTAACAATGTTTGTAGGGCATGAATTGCCACAAACTGTGTAAATTGACTTTTAAGATAAACGTGTTTATGCATTTTAAGGGACATGCGTTCTGTACAATATTAGATAACACAATTATATAAGTTTGCTTTTGCTTTTTTATTTCTTATAGGATTGTCTTAAACCAGTGGAAGATATGTGCAAACATTTAGAGAAACGAATATTTAGAGGAAAACGTTACCGTTGGGTACCGTATGTACATCGTGAGTATTATTTACTTAAAATCATAATGACAAAATCATTCAAATCCTTTTTCAAAACATTATGCCAAAAGCATCTTTTAAGATCCATTAGTCTTGACGAATCTTTTCCTTTTTGTGAGCTTTCCTTCCTTAACCACTTTCTGAAGGAACTTTGTTCTCCCGTTACCTCTTCCTCCTTCTTGCCATTCTGTTCAGAAGCAGTTTCACGATCAACTTCCCGATTCTACCCAATAATGAACCTTCCTAAGTTAAACTTAAAAACCGGCAGCTAGTAACCATCTTTACACACACTGAAATTTACTTAGCTTGATATGAAGTCATTAATAAAGCAATGAGTAATGATTTACCATTTTCAGCACTCCCTAGAATGTTATTAAAATAGTAAAATGACTTCCACAATATTTTTAAAGTAATCAAAATTCTCTTGGCATAGTGATATGCTATAAGTATGAAATATTTGTTAATTTGGTATTTCATGAATGATAAATACAATATGCAATGAACATTCTTGTTTGGATCTGACATTTAAACTTAGTCATTATAGAAGAGAGATTTCATGAGAGTAACGGTATAAGCTGTTGCTGCAAATAATATGTTGGAAATTCCTACCATAAAAGTGCTTTAGATCAGAATAAAAGGTTGTTTTTTTCAAGTCTTTTTTCAAGACATTAGGCAGTTAACTAATTTGCAATCAATGTGTTTTATGATTGAGAAATTAGCAATTAACTACTTAAATAAGCTTTGTCAGACGTCATCGCGATGTTATGTACGAATTATGAGAAATATTAACATTTTGAATGCTCATAACTCTCTAAATAGTTTAGCAAATTGAAAACTTCTCACACCTACATGATGTATTGCCTATGCCCTATCGCTAAATCTCCAGTTAAAATTTCGGTCCTAGGGGTCTTTAATAAATTGTGCTTAATATTTCAGCTAATTATGCTTGTGATATGGCTTGTAGAGCTCATGGTGCTGGGTTCTTCCTAAGTTTAGATAAGAAGTACCCTGATGGTACGCTGTGTGCAGACGATAAAAGTAAAGCTTGTATTAGTGGCATATGTAAGGTAGGTCATGTACCATTTGTCCTTCGCAATTTCTTCCACTTCGCTCCTTTTGAAATAGAAGAAAATTAAATGAAGACAAATTAGGACAATGATTATATTACAATGTTAACAATCACATTGATAAGATCTGATTTTAAGAGTGTGCTGTCATCAGGTGTAAACATTGTAATTTGAGCCTTGTCGCGTGGTAATTTAGTCTTCTACCGAAATTTTCATATAGAAACGCATTGACTGTAGTTTCTCAAAATAGTCTTTAACAGCTGACTTTTCGTTCTTTCCATTCTTGTGATATATAAGTATATTTCTTATTAATCTGGACATAAATGTACATGCAGATGTATCGGTCATCTTTCTGGAAGGTCTGTTCTACTTCTCTCACCTTTATAATTCACATGTTATTGCAGACTGTAGGTTGTGATGGCATATTAGATTCTGAAGCTCAAATTGATGCCTGTGGAATCTGTGGTGGAGATGGGAGCACGTGTAAACTGGTGAAGAAAACATTTACTGACAGTTTGAAGTTTGGTTATCACACAATTGTAACTATACCACGTGGCTCTACAAGCATTGTGGTAAGAGAAGTAAAGCAGTCCAGAAATTATTTAGGTAAAATATTGCTTTTGCTTCTAGGGTATCACAAAAACACACATATTCTGTAGGCTAATTAACGGCACCATTCCCTGAGGATAGATTAATCTTTCGAATGAATAGTGTAAGAATATAAATTCTAACATTTACTATTAGTGGGACTTTAGTTGAAAATGAAATCTGCCATCTGCCATTGATGTGAAATTATAAGGGTTAATTATTTCTAAGGAAAAGGAACTCCTGTATTTGGAGCTATACTCAGATGATGCCATGTGGAAAATGAGATTCCATTTTATTAGCTATTACAAAAAAATATATGCATGTAAACACCAGATCAAATTCGGACTCACAATCCGCATGAAGACAGTGTCTAACATTATGTAGTTGAAAATCTGAAGTAGCGATAAACACCTTCATATAACCTTAACCACACCATTGAAATAAATCATAGACTTAAGCAAAATCATTTTCATTTTATCATGATTAACAAACATAAATGAAACATAATTGTTTAAACTACAGTGTATTTTATCAATTTTACAGCCTTAAAAGCAACAGATGGTAGTCTTTCTATCAACAGTGATTTTAGATTAACAAGATTTGGTGAACATTTTGGTGCTGGTACAGAGTTTAGATACGAGAGAAGTTCTGGTGAAGATTGCCCAGATGAATGTATCAGAGCTGATGGACCAACTACGGTGTCTGTTGATATTATGGTATGTTACTTGAATGTAGCACATCCTCTATAGAATAGTCACATCATTACAATATTCATCTCAAATAGCAACAAACACTCAGCGACGGCCATTTCATACCAACAGCTATTTCTCAAAATCAGTCACATTTTAATATCTATCTCCATCAAAAACAATAACACCGCTAGTTAACTAGTTTTACCAATTCATCAGCTCGTCAAACAGCCACTTCCCTGTTGATACTCGTCATTTAAAACGGCATCTCAATATTTACTACCTTATAGATATTTACGAACAATTAAAGCCTCTGATGCGGACAACAGTGGGCTTCTATATAATCAAAAGATGCGCCACTACTACAGTCAATTTCATCAAATAATGCTGAATTACTTACAGTCATACACTCTATGGTTCATTTGTAAGCTGGGTTATGAATTGGCAAAGGAACTTTTTGATCATGTAAATACTAAATAATAAGTACATATAAATATAAATAAGTATGTTAAAAATCTAAACTTTAAAAAAAAAAGAATCATTCACACCCACTCGGCATACTATAATTAAATAGTTAAGTCATTAGGAATCGCAAACACGATGGCTCAACACAGGATGATTAATAATATCTTACATTTTTAACAAGAAACTACATTGTAATTTTCAATAAAAAACATAAAAGTCAAAAACATGAGAAGATATTGTCAAATTTAGTGTATAACTGTTGCTAATTGAGCAGTTACTGACAAGGTAAAGTGTCATTATGTCGTTTACCTTCAGTCATTAAATAAATAAAGAAATCTAGTATGATAATTGGGCAATAAATTCTATTAATTACATGGCATGCGTTAGTTCTTTTCATCTGTATTTCACAAGTAAGTCACATACCGAAAAAAAAGATTTTTTTGAAATCGCCATATGACTAAAAATGTTATGCCTTCTTGATCCATGCAAGCTTATATTGATCATGGCTCGTGTATTTTAGTCATGTATTCATAGAAACCTGAAGTTAATTTAAGGTTATTAAGCTGAAATCGTAGCCAATAGTTAATACTCCATGACTTTAAGTCTGATTCTCATGGTTCATTCCTGGTAGACAAAATGCAAAAGTCTTTAGTAATGTCGATTTTTTCCGTACAAGGAAACTTACTTATGTCTTTTTAAAAGGATAATCAAGAACACCTATAAAACAGTCCAAAAAGTTGTTTACGGGAGTCCGAAGTCGAAATTCACTGAAGAATAGTTGATAGGCAGCATAAAGATACAATGAACAGTAAAAACTCAAACGTGTGCATTAAAATCGATAACTATTTATAAATGATAGATCCCTTTCAATACTTGCTATTGGTATGTTGGCACACGAAAACTTCTGACTAATGGTCTAGTTTGTGTTCTTTTGCTAATTTTCAATAGTGAAATAACATACACTTCATCAAATGGTTGTTTAAAATATTTCTCATGAATGCATAATACTTAAACAATAACATAAACTAGTTTAATTAGCAAGATTGTCTTTAAGATTTGAAACTCCTAACAGTGTTAGTGTTTTCGTTAACACACTGAAATAAAGAGATAAGCACTATAAACATTAGTCTGGTTGTAGTGCAGCTCTGCTTGAACTGACTTAAAAGCTACGCTATCAAATACGATCAAATATTTTGTTTCTATCACAATATTATAAACATGGTCTAACATTTAATTGCGCCACAAAAATAGTTGTCCTTATCTCTAAATAAATTATCGTATAATCGTCAAAATCGACATTATTGCAGGCAGGGAACTTGGCTAAAATGAATCGGAAAGGATACAGAAATATCCAAAGCTGTAATTTTTTTAATTGCATATGCAAGTGTATTTATCGACATGACGTATATTTACGATGACACAATGAAACGTATTGATGAACAAAGTAAAAATGTGTTAGTTTGCATCCTTTACTGCAAGGATGATTTACAACGTCTTAGTGTAGTTGTCTATATTTACATATGGCGTGAAGACCACACTCAAAATTAAGGGTTTTCATTACAGAAATAAATTATTATATTTAAAAATACTTAATGTTGCAGTTGTTCTATATTTATACATTGTAAGGAGACCACATTTAATGTCGCGTTTGCTTGAAGCATTCTCTTAGTAGGATGAGACATTTGATAAATGTTTAGTACAAACAAAAATATATATCTTAAGGTCATGTATTATTAAGTCTTACAGGAGATTGACGTAATTCCTATTATATAGCATTTCATAACTGTTCTATAGTAAGATAGTGATATTATGATCGAATGGCTTATACAGATAACTAGGGTTCAATGTTTCAGTGATGGGTAAAATGTATATTAAGAAAATCAAAATGCATTTCGCATAGTGCATTTCGTCTTCTATATTATTCCTACAACAAAATGCACATTACTTTCTGGAAATAATAATGTAACATGTAATAAATCTTGTACCATGTTTTAAGCTGTGTTTTTTTCCACATTGTTTTACGTATTTTGAAATGTGTTTGATCATTACTTCTGGTAGTTTTAGCCCAAATTGATTATAAAGTTACATCAGTTTTAATGTAATAATGGTAACAAAATATACACGTTTAAAATACATTACGATAACAAAGTCTTAAATTAAAAGATTCATACAAGATTTAGAAGATTTAAAGCATATTAAAAGGCATTCCGTAATTTGCATCGTGGCATTTTGTGACATTAGTATTAGTATTGAAATACTTTCGAATGAAGAATATTATACAATGTAGTTTTATAGTCTTTTAACATAACTATATCAAAACAAAGATCAAACATATATGGATTCAGTACATATTGAATGACATATTAAATAAAATGATATTGTATATATTGTTGCTGGAAAATTAAGTGGTATCAGGAGTGGGATAAACTGTACCAAAATGCTCGTGATATCATTAAAGACTGAGGATATCATTATTTCTTATGTAGAATTCAATAAGGAGTTGGACAATTTCAGATTTTGGCATATTCAGATAATAAAGGAGTTGAGTACAGCTATTATGTACCATCCGACTACACAGATTATGATGATGTCACAGATGAGGGAAGTCCATCCGTCTACATAGATGGAGGTAAGATAGCATGGGCATTAACTCTGAAATGAAATTGATTTGAAGTCGTGTGCTCCGTATTACGCTCGTTTTTTTTTATAACTCCATCTTTTGTTTTAATACCATATTTTGTTTCTTTTACCTAATTTGAGTTTGTTTTAATCAAACAACTAATAAACAAAAAATCAGCCGACTACTGTCATGTTCCAGGGCCTGACGTTTTAAAACTTTGGGGCTGAGCTACATGAAAAAAAAATGGATTTTGTCCACTCAGTAAAATGCTTAAAATTATTGAGAATCTTAAAATAAGCAATTATGTTGACCAATCTGGTATCATTTTTTCAGTTGTTTGTGTATTAAAGCATGTGCTGTATCATCGTTCTGTTTACTTGAGTTGTATACATGTAGTTTATTTTCGTTTATGTATTTAATATTTAAATATAGTCTATTTTATCATATTTTACAATATATTATGTTGTTTGTTCAATAATCATATTGTTGGTGTTGTTCTTGAAAACGCTGCATCATTTACATACTTAGCTTTTTCTGTATATATACATGTACTAACTGAAATACATGGAAATTTCCGAAGATAATTAAAGATTATTATCTTTTTACGTACAATCATAGGTGTATAAGCTTGGGCCTCCTACCACAGAATTTAATAGTTGAAGGGTGCCTATGTGTTGTTCGTTGTTCTTTTTGTTGTAGCAAATTTGTACTCATTATTTATGTAGCTTTTTGTCAGTTTTGTTTCACCTGATATTCTAACAAAAAGCTTGCAGTGGCCCGTTTTTTATTTTATTTTGTTTTCAGGAATTGTTCCTGTATCTGATACCAAACTTAATGGTGCAACAGATGACCTTGATCTTAATAAAGACAGTGAAACAGAACGGCGTCCCATATTTTCATCTGAATTTAAATTCAATAAAGACAAATCTCCAAACAATAATGCAAACAATGTCAAGAAGTCAGAAGATAGCAATCGTGTTGGTGACGATGCTGTCGAGGACCCAGCCAACGCAAAATCACGTGGTAGGCATGTCAACCAATAGTCATGCCCCAGTCATCATTTTATACGGGTTATTGAATAAACCTTATTGTTTTGCTAGCGATTGCGCGTTCAAGCAAGAACATGCCAGCGTTCTGTAACTAACCATGACTGAAAGGATTACTTAAGTATATTAGGTTTCAATAGATCATTGTCAAAAGCTAATTATACGTTCAGACAAGCACCTGGATAAATACAAAGTAATCATTTCTAATTATGTTAAAGTTAACATCATTTAAATGGTGAAGTAAAATGTGTCAGTTTTAACAAGCCCCTTTGCCATATAGTTGAAAACCTGTCAATATTAACATTTATGACATTAGTACTTGCTCAGCATGCGCATTTTACATAATATAACCATTTTATTTATTATATAATGTTATTAATGATTGAAAATAATGATTATGAAGAACTTACGGTTGAATAGAAGGAACATCTGAATATTTCGTACATCAAACCAAATATTGCGTTGTTTACTAAAACGCGGGAAATACCCGGCTATTAATACTAATTTTAGTCACGTGATCGTTTCAACCAATGAAAATGCGAATAAAGAGTTTCCGTTTGCGTGGAATTTGGTAAACTCTCATTGGTGGGTCAAATTTCAAAAGGTCAATATTATAAACCTACGCTCAATAAAGCAGCGGTGTGAAGTAACAGTAGAGTTTTTACTAGGCTGCAAAATGAGCGTAGCTACTACATGTGCACGTGATAAAATGACGTGTATAAAGAATGTTCATTCCATGCATTTATATATACAAGTATTAAAATATCGGGCAAGATCAAATATGTATTTTTATCGGTCAGAATTGTGGCATGTGTATACTCTTAAATATTCAGACAATATATTTTAATAACAATTTCTTTGAAGTGAACTCCGTCTACATAATGGTTATTAACTGATCATATTACCATATATATTCGTGTATTTAATTGTCTAACCATCAAAACTAATATTTTGATATCAACTGCTACATTCACTTTATCTACGTAAATTTTTTTCATTTTTCCTGCATGACTTAATCCTTTCAGAGAAATCAAAAGCTTGCCATGCGCGCGTCTATTCTCATAAAAACATTTATATGTTAATTTATCAATTTCATTAACATAATTTATTTATTATCTTATGCATGACCTGTTCTAAAACTACAATTTTGTATTTACATCCACTAGTGAAACATGTGCGCTTCAGTTTCAATGTAAGGGTTAGACTTTCTTAAACTTGAGTCAGTCATAAGTTGGTTCTTTTGAATTTTTACTGGATCTCAAATAACGAAATGGAATTTTTCCCACCTTTAACTCGTAGACCTGATTTGCATTTATATTAATACTAATATGCTTAAAATATTGATCTAAATACGTCCTTATTATGTGCCTTCCATTCTATTTGCTATTTGATCAACTATAAAATACACACTCATGGGTTGGATTTCGAGCATAAAAAGGGACAAAAAAGAAATTTATATTTCTTAGATTCTTCTGGCACAATAGATAAGTATTTGTGAATAAAAATCTGATTCTCTTAAAATTCAGTTGCCTCATGCCAGCATACTAGATTTAGTGATGAGCACTGGACGTATTGTCAAATCTAAATTGGCTAGCTTCTACCCGAAACAAGTTTAGATGTTCGTGAATTATCAAAAACAATCTGGATAACAGCATGAGACATACATATTTTAATAAAATATTTATCTAAATAGAAACTAAAATCGAATCTATCTACACATGACTATAATTTCACCTTCAACATTGTTTATTTTAATGTACAGATAATGCCCGGGCAACCACTGATACATCTACAGCAACGGATGATGATGATGACAGAACAAGCAATGAAGTTACTGATACTATAGGCATAGGAGAGATTTCGTCAACAATAAATAAGACTGATGCTTTGGTAAGTACTGTCATAGTTCATGTTATGAATAATTCCCATTTGAAGATGACATATCGGTCTTCTCTGTTATTACTGGACGCAATGGTTGTGTCAGTTCACGTGTATGACATTCCGAAAACATTAAAATTTTAAATTTGTTTTTCCGTTGAAAGTTGACAGATTGGTAACTCTATGTATGAATTATTGAAGTAGATTTTGTGGCCCCAGATGGCTATGTCTAACTAGCATCTTAATTGATACAATCATGGTACTTAAAGAAGTACTTCAGCTCTGCTATATTTACACAAGATACTTCGCAGTGTGTTCATCTGTCACGGCAAAGGCAAATAAAACAATAAGATCGTTGAATTTTTATCACAATTGATGATTTGCTGTTTTAATTTGCTCTAATTATTGCAATGAATGAGTGTGAATTACATCTCAAAAGACTGGGTGTGTTTACCTGGCAAATTGCAAAAACGCTGAAGTAACATCTTTAGTACACTATAAATGATCACTAGTTAGTTTGTCGTGTGCGTTTTTGCTGAGAACGTAAATGATTCATTAACGCTGCGTACCGAAAAAAAGATATACAGAAAATATAGAAAAACTCATTTGTTATCAATTCTACAGATAGTAAAACAAAAAACAATACTCTGGTATAATGGTTTTGTTTACTTTCATGTGCGTGGAATGTTTTTATAGTGTTCCATGTATTTTGTGATATATAATGGAAAGACGACAGAAGAAACAAACAGATGTTTTGCTCTAGATCTAGACGATTATTGAGATTCTAGTAGTAGGTGATTAACGTTGTTATCATCGTTGTTGGGGAATAATTCTAGTTACTAGTTTTTCTTTTTTTCAACGCTTAGAGTCATTATATGTAAACATTTCGTTATTTAAAGCATCCTACCGCTTAGATGAAGATGCAAAGACTGTAGCTCGGCTCAAATCCCGCAATTCTAGAGCTATGTTTATCAGTAAGAGGTTATAATGAGTTGAAGTCAGCTTCATTACATGTCTCATATCTCTAGACTCGAGCTTTCAACCTAGTTCTAAGCACATATACCTTCGCTAATACTAGTAGCTGACATCTACCCTTTTTGATGCAGAGGTAGACAAGAGAATATAGATGTCTGATGAAATAACATACTTTATTTCAGCAATCCCCAAAACCAGGTGTGATAGTTGATCAAAATGATACAACTACGATCAAGGGTGATATGTATAATAATGATAACAGAATACCATCTTTATACACTTGGTTATTGTCTGGATATACTGAATGTAGTGCCACGTGTGGAGAGGGTAAGCAGTTTGACTGATAAATATTGTGGACCAATACCTTTTTTACTAAAGGTTTTATTTTTCAAAAAATACTAATACATGTAGTCTCGTCTGTATAATAGTTTAACCAACATTTATAGTAAAGCATAAGAGTAAAACTTTTGTCCAAAAACGTATTTACTGTTTTACTTTTGAATCGAATCACATTGTTAGAGCTCTTGGACATATCTCATAGGTCACCATTGGCAATTACTTGTACTTCTTTTTCGGACACAATAGTATTGTCCTAATTTTTATAGCAGTCTTAAGAATGTAGACATCTTTAATATGTTCGACATTTATGTCTCCATTTGTGGGTATTCCTTTTTAGTATTTATACAAAACCAAGCTGACAAAATTTTTTAGTTCACTTTATTCTGATCTCAGAGGTCTTGATCTTTTAATATATCTGACCTTATATTCTTTTTTCGATACAAATGCATAACTTACATCAAAAGTTGATTAATAAGAGCTGACCTTTGATAATCTTGAATGTGTTTTTCCAGGTAAAAAATCTCCAGTTATTGACTGCATAGTGACAGACAAGAAGGTTAAAGTTGATGATAGATACTGTAGAGACGAAGTTAAACCTGCCAATTCTGTAGAGCAGTGTAACTTAGGACCTTGCCCACCAAGGTATGTTATTTTATTGGTTTACGAAGAGCAAGTCGACTTTATAGACGAGGCTGTTCCGCTTAGATCACTGTTTATTCGAAATAAATCATATCAAAGCTGGCATAAACAGCGTTTGATGATCCCAGAAATCCCCATTTCAATATTTGAATCACTTCATTTGTTTTGATGTACATTGTATTTCTGATTATGTTGTACATGTAATCATTGTAATGCATATGCTGGAATCAAATAAATTCGGTACCTTTATATTTTAGCATTTGAAAGTTTCACTATCTTAACCGACGTCACCAAAGGGGCTAACAACAGATCCTATGTGAAAAAGACAATCACTTTCATCTTTTTGCTGCAAATGCGATATTGGCTTCCTTTGTTTTAAAAAAGTATCCCTGAACTTACACTTATGGGACACGAAATAATGTATCTCTGTTTACTAATCAATCAATTCAATCGGAATGATTTTGTACGCAACCCAGTATATCTTCAAAACCCTCTTCTTGATGAACATTTAACAGTTATAAATTATTGTGATTGAAGCTTTGTCGTATTTCTCCAGATGGAAAGCTGATTCTTGGAGTCAATGTAGTGCAACCTGTGGTATGGGAACACAATCTCGTGACTACATATGTGTACAACCAGATGGCGTTGTTGTACATTCTTACCAATGTCCATCCCCTCGACCATCACGTGACCAACAATCTTGTGATATGGGATCATGTACATCTGGGTGGTATTATACTGAATGGCCAGAATATGTAAGTAAATATCATTCCTTCAAACAATATTTGTAAAATCAATGTTTCTTTAATTCTTGATTGCTAATTGATTGCGTCTGCTAATGATGCAATTATTTATGTATAAACTTCTGTGTTTATTACCACAAATCACATTTTCCTAATATATTATAATGAGTTCTTGTGCGATGGTTTCCGCTGCAGAGTACACATCAAAATGTTCAAGTAAGTAGATAAGCTCGTCGTATATCTTAATTGTTACACAACTTCTTACTTATCCTTTTAGTAAACATTGTCTCCTAGCTTCCTCTAAGCAAATTGTAGGCCTATAAAAATACTCAGAGAAAAATTTATCAGTATTGAGTTTCATTACTTCAATACGAATGAAACAAGCAATCAAAATATTACAAAATTCAACATACCTGATAACCACGTGGCCACCTTGCTGATTTTACATTAGTTGGTCGTATTTTGCAGTGTCCAGCAACTTGTGGATACGGTACAGTAACTCGTGGCGTCCATTGTTTTAATGAGGATGGTGATGACAGTAAAGTTTGTCCTGAACGAGAGAGACCACAATCTCAGAAATCATGTAGGAACGATGACTGCAGAGGAATATGGCTTACTGGACCTTGGTCAAAGGTACTGTTTACTTTTGTTGGAGTAAATTTAAGGTATAGTAACTCACAAAAATTAAATCGAACTGTAAGACGTCAGTAAGTTTGTAGAAAAAATACAAACTGCTTCAAATGTAAATATATTGATTTGAAAATACCAGACGAGGTATAAATTTATCGATAAATACTTCAGAGAATGGTTTTCAAATCACCAGAGCATGGTCAGTGTTTCTTTATCATAGTAACGCTCTCTCATAACGCTTTGTCTTTTCATGAAAGGCAACGGAAAAGTTAATAGTTATCCCGATTTGCTTCTTTGTCAACTCAACTTGTTTTTCGCAAGTTGTGTGGCAGCAGATTTACATTGTTAATTCATTAGCTCAGTTCAAGCAAAATCTGTTTTTCGACGTATCATAAACATTTTAATTGTCTATTGTAGTGTAACGCAACCTGTGGTATGGCATATCAAACACGCGCAGTAGCATGTGGACAGAATCAAGGAGGTAGAATAAGTATTGTTTCTGAAAGTGCTTGTACTGATGAAAAGCCAGCCACTGAAATGCCGTGTGACATCAAATACTGTGAACCTGAATGGTACATGAGTGAATGGGGAAGGGTAAGTAATGGACTGTTGTCTGATAAGATCTGATTTTGGTTTCGATTGTGATAAAAGGAAATAATACTAGGTTTAGTCATCTCGAAGATCATAATTATGTTGTAATACGACGGTCTAATGCAATGCTTACAAACCACAGTCTTCTTTAGTTCAACTTTATACGGACAACGGGACAAGGCATATATTTGTAATCTCTGGTAGTCAGTCAAACCGCATATTCTCTGTTCAACGCCTCTCACCTAATACATACCTTCCCCAACATTTTTAGAAAAGAGAAAGAGTGACTTACATTTAGGATTCCACTTCAATTACGAATTATAGAAAAAATATAACACCACTGTTTTTCCTCTACAGGTGTATATTCCAGACAATTAGAACATGAATATAACACATTTTACAATTGGTATTTCCATCACATACCATTATCTCTACCTAAGTTAAAACTCAATCTGAGTAGCCAAGGAGATTTTTACAAACACATGTCGGATTTTATTCAAATCTATGTAGTTCAAGCTTATAAATAATGTCGGTTTTTTTCTTTGATGACGTTCGCTCAAAGTCGACTGCGTTTGATATCAACTTTTTGACACTGTTGCAGCTAGTAACCGAGGACAATTGCATTACTGTATTTAATCTTAAAGTTCCACTTTCATATTTACTCTTTTAAAAGCCCTTTTGGAAAACGTAACGTGCCTGGTGGTGTTAAATAGAGAATATACGATTAATGGATTTGAAAGAGAATTGAAAATGTCAATGTAGTGTTTAAGAAATCGAATCACTTAGTTTATTGTCACATTATTTCTTATATAATCAGTCTTATGCTTTAATGCGACAGACACTTTGTCCAATGAAATTTTCTTCGGGTATAAAATAATGGATAAAATATATCATGGTACCATTGGTTATTAGTGATAAATAGGTTCGTAGCATGGACAGTAGTTGCTGACTATTAATCTATGTATTATGGGTGACTCACTATATGCTAATTGATTATAATTCGTCATGCTACGCTCCTGGTCGTATGACTGAACAGGGAATATGACTTTTTATAATTCAAACAAAATCAATCCTGCATAGCGCTGAATATCTTTTTAAAGATACTTATTATTTAATATAACTTTTACAGTGTTCAGTCACATGTGGAGATGGTATTAAAGAAAGAGATATTCAATGTAGAGATGAACACAAGAGACAAAGTTCAGGTTGTGATGTTAGACTTAAACCAGTTGATAGAGAACCTTGTACTGAAAGACGATGTCCACCATCTGATCAATCAAGACCATCTAACCCAGCCCCTGAACGTCCGACAAGACCACGCCCTACTGAAAGGCCACGCCCAACTGAAAAACCACCGAAAAGAGCTCCCCAATCAAAACCAGGTACAAATGCATTATATCAGCTTTAAAATTGCCATCTGAAAACTGTTTAAGTTGATGCAACCCTTAATCCACTATATGAAAATCTGTGTGTGCTAGTAAAAATTACATTTTTTGTTATTCTCAGGTAGTTGATAATTTTGCCCCATAACTATAATAAACATAATAAATCGGTCTAGTGCTCAAGAAAACTCAAGACAACTACTGCAAAAATGGTTGACTTTAATATGATATGTAAATATGTACATGTTCACTGTACTTCGGAACAATTATAATTGTAGTATTTTGGTACAAGAATATACACATATTAATACTTTTTACAGCTGTCGAAATATACCAATATATTACTAGATTAAAATATAAGGAGTCAATTAGTATCTAATTCTGAGTCGTTCTTTAGTGGTCTAAATTTTTAAGTTGGGTTATTTGATTTGTAGATCTAGATTAAAATATAAGTAGTCATAGGTTAATCATACATTTTCACAACCCACATAGCATAATTACTGTTTATTAATAGTACGAGTATAAGATAATAATTTCATGTCTTTTTTTTTCAGATTATTCTCGGAATGGTGATTGTGTAGATTCATTCACACAGTGTTCAGTTGTTCTTCAAGCCAGATTATGTCAATATTCTTACTATCAAAGATCATGTTGTTATACCTGTAGTTTAGGACAACAAAATACATGAGTCTCGTGACATTGAGCATAATCAACTTTTAAACAACATTTTGTTTGTGAAATTTAAATCAACTAGTGCCAGTGTTTTAATGACATCACCACAGAGTGTAAATTTAAAAAAGATGATGTCATCAATAAAATATGACGTTTGTTATGACATCGATAGACGAATTTGACTTCGTTACCATAGTGAAATTATTATTATCGGTGTTTTAACAGGTGTTAAAATAACACTGTTTGTTAAAAAGCATGTAAACATAGCTATGGTTCAGTTCTCCTAAATAACACCACTTTCAACAATTTTCTGTTGAAACATGGTGGTTGGTTCACCTTGCCAGTCAGTCAATGCAACAGTTATAACCACATGCTAATATTCAATTTTAAATCCACTGTACTTAAATGTAAATACATAACCCAATCATTGTTCTGTTGTCAACACTTAGTCTATAATTAAAAGAGAATCAACTATACAAAAAAGTTATAAAAGACTACAAAAGGTTTGAGGACTGAGTCAGACATGGCTGTATTCAAACAATCTTGAACTAAACACTAAATAACACATACACTTTATTTAAAGACTTTAGCACAAAACAGTGCTTTTTGGTCAAACAATACAGCCCCAAACAAATGCTATATCACCCAAAAATAAACAGCAAAAATACCATGTCTTCTTTAGTCATTTATGACTAGTAAATTGCTTAAGATGTATGCACATAACTAGACTCTGAGAACTTGTGGGCTTAGACCCCTTTGACATTTTGTGTAAATTGCATTTGTGTATTTTATATCAATTGTGTATTAAGTCAATAAAAATACATGAATTCATCTGTTTTAAAATGATCATTGTTCAATACAAAACGAGACACAGTCAGTTATTATAACAAGCTAGCCTTTTCATACAATGCTTTCTCACAATCATCACATATAATATATACCTGTATTTATTTATTCTGATGATATAACTAGTTACATTGTAGATGCTAATTATTTTTGTTGAAAATCTAAAGAGTACAATAATACAACACTCACAAACTATTGAGTCCATTGCAAGCATTGATTAAGTGAAAGTCTATACACAGCCATGTGTTTAATTCATGTTTTATCATGTGATGTTATCGATGTATGTACATGCCCATAGGAACAGGGGGGGGGGCTACGATGACCAAAGGACTTATAGTCAGTCTCAAGCCTGAGGAAATGGCAAGGGGTTTTGTAGGACAAAACTAGATGTATATGATAATTAAGTACTGTTTTATTTTCCTTGAAATAAATCTGAATAACTGAGCCCCCCCCCATCTGAAATGCTTCATACGTGCCTGATATATTCAGTGAAAATATACAATGTCATGTAATATTTTCACTGCAGTGAAATATAATGTCATGGCATTCTTATGCATACTGAAACCTTAATAATCCAGAAAATACAAAAAATGAGCATTCATCAATTTGGGAATAAGACTGGTTATGTTTTAAACTAGTGAAATCAAAAATGACATTTTCACTCTTGAATAAAATCAAAATAAGCTAAACTAATGTATAAAAAAACTTACTTCATTTCATTGAATCAAAATACAACACAATATATTTCTTTAGTAAAAACATAATGACTGAAAAAAGTGGCCGATAAAAGTAATCACTCAGACAGTTATCAAGTAAATTAACACTTAAAATACCAAGATAATGTTTGATAACATGCAAGCATGCATTCAGTATTTGTGAACTCATTAAAAGTGCACAAGATATGTAAATACATACTGCATGTCTTCAAGGCAATTGTTTCATTACTTGCCAATTGCACAGCATGTAAGATAGTAATTTTAAATACAACCACTTGTCTGATAATTTTCTTTATTAGTAAATAATAAATACAGTGCCAAGCTTTTAATTAAGTCAAGAACGATAACTAGAGTTTCTTCATCTTGATAATTTTAGTGTTAATGCAACTAGAATGTTAACGTATCAAAGATTGTTTTCAGTTTTTAGAACTTACAGAATGATGACTCTAAGTCATGGATATTTTTTATTTTCTGCACCAAGAACAATAACTCTTGAAAGATAATTTCATATTGAAGATACAGAAACAATAAATCTTGATAGATTATTTTAGATTGAAGGTTCAGGTAACTCTTGATAGATTTTTTTGTTTTTCTGAGCTGCAAGAATGTTATAGATAAAAATTCAAATTTTAAATCATAGGGGACTGGCATGGTCTAGACTCCCGATCAACCGGTAACTACTAACATGTACATTTATAGTACCTCTGGCGATTGCAGACCATACTGGCCACCTTTGTCAAAAAAGACATTTTTAATTTTTATTTAGTATAATGATTATCTGTACATATTAATGCTTCTTGCACAGATCATAGATGGTTATAGCAAACAATTATACCCCAATCACAAATGAGAATGGAGTTATACTGATATTGCATTTTTTACCTTTGTTTAGGGTACCTGTATAATATAGTTGACAAATAATGGCAAGTACAAGTACTACTAACATGATGTAATTATTTTGTAAATATATTACTGTACCATGTATAATGTTGTAAATAGTTTGCAATCATTACTTTTGTCTTTGTTATGCTTTTAATAAACTTAGAAAAAAAATTATACTTGTACCATGTTTTACATTTTTCTACTCATACATTAATAATCCTGAAAAATGTATGCCTTGAGCTGAAATCAAACCAAGGACCTCTCAATCCATTTAAAGACACATGTCACCATATAGGCTTGCTTAAATGCAAGGGAGTGCAAATGTTGTTTTATGCCAGTGCTACAGAGGCATGATGTAAGAAAATCATATCTTTGTGAAACCTTCAAGAAGGTTTTGACTTCCCATTATCAATACAACATGAATTTCAAAAGGTTGCAAATTTGAAGTCAAATGTACATTCAGTTGGACATCTTGAATTGGAACAAACACATATATAGGTCATATATACTTTCGGTTTCCTGGAAACTTTTCTATCACCAGTACTAACTTACCCTACCATGAGGCCGACAACTCATGTATAGGGTATGACCTACTGCGACTGGGTTTTGAACCAGCGATCTCCGGATTCGAAGTCAGACATGCTAACCACTATGCCACGGCCGCAGCTGGAACAAAACATAAGAATTAAACAAACAATTTCTAAAGGAAAAGAGTTATAATATCTAATCAGATTACTTTGGCATGGCAAATATTATCAATAAATACATAAATATATACATTAAATATAAATCACATGTATTGCACAGTTTAAATTCATACATTCAGGACATACATGTATAAGTTAGTGTTCAGAATAAAACTGGCACTATATTTTATACATAAACACAACAAATCCAAATACACTTTAAGTACTAATAACAGACTAATTCAACATCATATTGTTTTTTTAGACATGTAATTTAGTATAGGCCCATTTAACATGTAATTTAGGATGGGCCCACTGTTGCTTGTTGTAGAATAGTTTCACAGTATACTTCACTCCTATATATTTGGCATAGTGTTCATATTAACTTGTACAAGTCCGATACTCTCCTCAGAACAATCTTGAGCAGTGACGAGACCTTCCACACTACTACGTTGACTTGATGGTGCACTCTCTAAGAGTCCAGCCTGCTCACTACTACTAGCTCTAGTACGATACCTAGTCTGAGTTTTTGACGTATGTTTCTCAGATGACATATGATTATAAGGTATTGTAGTCTTTGATTTTCCTTTAATTCTATGAGATTTGATTTTAACTTCTGTGTTAACTAAAGGAATATTCTTCAGTTGTTCGATATTAGCTTCCTTCTTCATTTTGATGCCTTCCATTAAACTAGAAAGAAAAGTAAAGTTTAGAATATATGCATACTTAGAACTTATAAATCTGAGAGCTTGATTACAGAGCATTTATTATATTGACCTGTTAATGCTAATACATAACACGTATTTGAAAGGTTTAAAATTTCTAAACCTTAAAATTTTAGAATTTTATTTAAGCTTAAGACTTTTACCTACAGAAAGAACCACTTAACAAGTTTCCAAAACCCTTAACTTCAGGACAAGACCATACTTAAAAATTTACATGCATGCATTGTATTATTAAACAAACTCTACAGGAATCATGAACGGTTTCCTCAGTTTGCACAATATATATTATCTGTCAACAGGTTTTTTATAAGACATAAAGAACTGAGTAAACCAAGCGACTTTCTATCAGGAAAAAAATCCAATCTAACCATTCAGTGTTTTACAACACTAATATAAATTTCATGAAATGACACAATATTAAGAAAACAAACTGTATACTACATACCATAAAACTAAGTTTTCTAGCATTTGAGAATATTTTATAAAATGACTTTCTTCAAATACCTGAAGAGTAAAAGAAAATAAATATTTATTGATCTTCATTCAACCCTTTTAAATTTTGAAAATCTTCTGCTTGTACTGCACATTTGTTCTGGTGAAATGGCAATGAACATTTCAGGAACAAAACTAGAACTGCCACAATCATTTTGAATGCTTAGCAGCATTAATGGGTTAAACTTTTTTCAAGTTTATTTATTAAATCAAGTGAATTGAGTTCTTAAAATAATGAATTGATGGAACATCAGACCGCCGACAATCTAAAATACCTAGGTCACTAGCTAAATACTGAGTATCGATCAAATTTGATACAGAAACAACAAAACTTAGACAAATGAAACTTAGTCCTTTGGGTAAAATGTCTGTATCATTAATGTATTTAAAAGTACATGTATCTAGTCAAGATAAATGCCAGTGAGTTATTATCTCCCTTTCATATGAAAATAGTGTAATTTTAAAATTGTCTGTTCAAGATAATAGAATGATTAATAAAATAATATTATAATTATTTAAAAATCTGCATAATACTTTAACCTTGGTTAAAACAAAACAATGCTCAATTGATACCAATTTTCAGTAGTTATGAACATACTGTCAACAACACAGGGAATTTTCGTTGTTTTCTTGTAAAACACGCACCAAAAAAAAATGAAATCAGATTTGGAGGTGTGTGAAGTGCGTGTTTTATTAGTAAAATTACGGTAGTTTTGTAATAGGGGAAAGTTTACAATAAACAAACAAGTTCCCTACCTCAGGTTTATGTCTAGCATGTTCATATAGTTCTATAAATTGTGATACTAATTCTGATGGTGCTGTAGATAAATATTCAGGATATATTGTAGTTAAATATTCTCTCATACTTTGATTAGGATTTCTACAGGCTGCTGGTACCTCACTTCTTAATGTTTCATCTATAATAAAAAATGTTGATGATAGGAACCAAACATAACTCAAAGTAGAGTAGATGAGGGATTAGAGTTTAATTTTACATAGTTTAAAAAAAAAATTAGAAAATTTACAACTAAGGGGTATTCCTGTAACTAAGTTGTAAGAACTTACTAAAAGACCTCTTTCACATTTTGTTTATAACATAAAATGTGAAATTATATGATGTCAAACTAAACTTATACAACTATATATATAATTGTAGAATTGAACAGATGACTCTGTTTTTTCTCATATTGAATATTATTTAAGAGTAAAGGCAGAGTGTAAATTAATATGATCAATTTTGTTATAGTAATGCTTAAGTATTTTACTAAGAGACAGGTACCATTTCCATGACTTTTTTGAAAAATGAGCTTAGTCACATATACAGGGCAGACAGGAATAGGTAAGTCAATAGTACATACCAAACTGAGAAAATGCATCAACAGCTCTCATTCTAAAGTAATAATGATTTGGACCTGAAATACAAATATAAAACAATAGGCAATAAAAATAAGTTATAATCCTAAACAATAAACATTGACATATTTTGTCCTACATCTATCTTTACAGAGACCATGTGGTCACCATGCTAGAGTATATCTATTTCTGCTGTAATTTAGAATATAATTAATTTTATGCTTCAACATTTGTATAGTTAACATAAGGTTATTGTAATAAAAAAATGCAAAAGTAATAGATGCTGCATTTTAAAGCTGTAATAATTGATAAATCTTATGATTAACATCATACATCATAACATAGCATTGTATATAACTGTGGACTATTCATACTATATATACCAGCAAGAACAGATTTTATTCTCTATGATGGCTGGGCTAGACAGTAGGCACTTATTTCTAAACTAGGTTGCTCAAATGGACAGCCAGCTATATATTCAACTTGCCCAAACCATATCATTAATAGCAGTAACAGGTTGCCTGAACCCAAATATAGGTCGTCAGGGGCAATAGGACAGCCTTTTATGTCCTGAATGGCATTACAATTATTACTATTATACAAGACAAACTACCAAGTAGAGATACATATATACCATATAGGAATACCTGATGTAGCTAACTGTTCCATTTGTAGATTTAATAATTTTGGTTCATGTTTTATTTCAGGTACTTTATCTAATCGTCTCATGATCTCTTGACGAAGCTCCTGTAAAAATATTGATCAAATATACACTTTAAAATATTTTCTCTTTAATGTTAACAAATCAACACATCCAAGTGACTAATATTTCAATCAGAAGTGGGGAAAAATCAAGCTGTGAGACATCATATATAGAGCAGCCTCCCATATGTCCAGGTAGCTGACACCCTGTGATGTTCATATAATTCTTGGATACGTGTAATTTGGCTTTAGTAACACTTTTATATTTTATCCCTCAACAATAAGATCTCAAAATATTAAACCAAGGAACAATGTAAAAATCAATACATACTCTTATGTTACTATAGTCGACATGGCATTCAAAATGATACAAAATTAATATGAAGTGTTGAAACATGATTTAATGAATATATTAGTATAATAACCAAAGTCAAATAAATTCCAAGCACTTTGAGCAAGTAAATTCAATGTAAACATAGTTATACCTTTGGAGCATCAGAACCAATAGAAACATAAGGTCCTCTTCTAGATTTCAGAGTAAACCTCATAATTTGTCTCTTAGCAAACAGAAACAATAAGATAGATATCTGAAAGTAAAAATATACAAAATTAATATGAATCTATGTATTACTAAATTGCTAAGTGCTTGCCTAAATCAACATGTAATATACAACGCAAAATTAGCAAGCACTCAATTGATTGCCAACTTTACTGAACAAACATCCATTACATTTTATGTAAGTTTGGTTAACACACTGTTATGAATATGATTGTACAGCTTAAGGTGTTTTTTTATATAAACAAGAAGTGGGCGCAAAATTTGGTTCAATAGTTAAATATCTCGAGAAGGAATGGGCAATGGTACAAAAAGTATTTAGAAAATACATACCAGAATCCCAGCAGCAATAATCCATATTACACTGACAACTGATAGTGTCTTCAATAAATCACTCATTGTAATAGGTAATCACTTTATACATATACCAGCACTCTGGAATAAACACAAAGAAAAAACCTATGACTACATAGCAAGTATCACTCAAACTGCAACTCCAAGTACCCTGTCAATTCACAGGTATTTGTTTTGTTTAAACTTTATTGCTAGTTCAATAAAACAATATCATGATAACAAGTATACCTTAATTACATATTTCTGCATACATATAGCTAAATGAAATAAAAGATCAACTATAGGAAACATGCTTGCCTTCAAATATCAATAATGATACCTACCAAACTTGTGGTGCATGAATTATAGTTACCCCATGTGATCAACCAAACATTTTGCTGACATTTAAAGATTTTAAGTATCTAAATGATTCTATTCTGGCTACCAACTTTCCTAGACTTCCATTCTGTAGCAAAAACAGGGCTTTTTCAGGGGGGTTTGGGAAAAAGGCCCCTGCCCAAATTGGGAATTTTTAACGTTGTAAATAGTCCGATTTGGGAAAAAATATTGACATCAACACAATCGGGAAATTTCATAATTTATTTTCTGCATTAAATCTTTATATGCTTTGCTTTGGTGTCTCTGAAAGTGTTGCAGTGCTCTTAAAGAGTTTTTTCTGACAGTTCAGTGAGACATTCAATGCAAATTCTCATGTATTTATTATTTTTACATGAAATCTCGTGGTTTCCTTCGTTAAGGCAAAAGACATCCTGTTCAAAGGGAATTATTTGACAAGATTGGGAATTTTTTTCTTGAAATTGGGAAAAATGGTCATTATTTGGCATTGGGAATGGGGCCCATATTCGGCCCCGTGAGATGGGCTGAAAAAGCTCTGAAAAAAGATTATGTGAACTCCTGCACATGTATCAAGATTAATGAAGGCGTTGTGAATCAAGATACGAATGTCTTCCTTGCTTTTGTTTTTTTGTTTTTGTTTGGTTTAACTCCGCAGCAACACACTGTAGTATAGGTTATATAACATCGGTCAGTCAACCTACTCACTCCTCCTGAAAAGGCTAAATCTCTGGATTTAGCTGTTGACCAACTACTTAGAGCATACTTTTGTCAATGACTGACAACTGCCCTACATAATTACGAATCATTGGTAGAAGTGAGAATGGCCGTAGAAATTATTTCATGACCAAGCTCCACGAAAATTTGCTCCGCCAGCAAATCGAACCCACAATCCCTCGATCAGTAGACTTGTGTGCTACCAACTTAGCTAGCCGGGCAGCTGTCTTCCTAGGTGTCAGGGTTCAAAATAGTAGTAAATTATTTACAAATTACAAATATTTTCGGTAGTCAGAGCAGAATTTGACCAAAGTCTGTGAGATACACATTAATTTTAAAGAAAATCGCGCAGTAGCAACTTGTGTTAACTACACAAGAAATGTAAACATCGCGAAAACATGTGACAAACCTTGCCAATGCAACAAAGCATGAAAATCAGACATTAATGTGTGCCAGATTCGTAGAGTAAATTCATATGCAGACAATAAACATGGTTTCTGAGTCTGGTATACCTATATTTAAGCTTACGCACTAGATGTATTTCCTGTTTAGCTTCAATGTTTATGATTTTTTCAAGAAAGGCAACTCTTACCAATCTTTTCTACGGTTACAAGACGACCCAAAATTTCAATCTGCGGCTCGTTTTCGATAACATGATAATGATACTTCAGTTTAGGTTTTTTCAGGGACTCTATAGAAACATTGTGTCCTTAGTTTTACTAAGCAGGCCTAGTTGAATGATTTTCATTTGCAACATTATCATCAAATTATTGTGACACAAACCCCTGGAACTCGCTGAGTCTCAGTATAGATTGTAGGTCAAGCTGTAAATTTACTATCAATACGAGTAGATGCTATGCAAAAAACCTTTTAATCTTTTTGTTTGGAAGATGACGTCTTTTGACGAACCGTACCGAAAATCTTG
This sequence comes from Mactra quadrangularis, assembly GCA_025267735.1. Taxonomy (NCBI): domain Eukaryota; kingdom Metazoa; phylum Mollusca; class Bivalvia; order Venerida; family Mactridae; genus Mactra; species Mactra quadrangularis. The sequence goes on along the minus strand of CM046296.1, from coordinate 21,150,371 downwards.
ACTTTATACCTGTTGACGTCGTAACAATACGACGTCGCTCACGTCACACTTGGATACGCCGCACTCGAAGTCAGCAGCCATGGCTCGCGGGAGAAACAAATGTAAAATAATCCAAGTTAAAACTGCACCAACAGATACCAATACTATTGTTAATCTAGTAGAATTATCTAATGAAACTAACAGCGGTGGGTTGAGTCCAGAAGTTATGCAGAATATGATAGAAAACATCAATAATGATATAGTTATACGTGGCACCTTAGCAACAAGAAAAGAAAAGGCAAGAGATTATGTCTCTGCTATGAAGCAGATCACTCCAAGAAAGGATGGTGTCATTAACAAATTTGAGGATGAGTTTATTGAAGTACAATTGAAGGAGGAAGGTAAAGCCGACAATATGACCGAAGTTTTAAATCCAGAACTGATGATAGTTGGAACGAAAATTGATGGTGATAAACGTGAAGTTGTTACAAAGAAGAAGAATAAAGGTGGAAAGAAAAAGAAGAAAAGGGACAAGAAAAGGGTAAATTTTAGAGAAACTGTATTCAAAAGTTTTAAAACATTAAGATCATAACATACGATAAAGCAATGGTGGTTAATATCTAAAAAGCACACATGTATGCAGACATGCAATAATCAACGTTGTTAGATAAAAATCTAACATTACTGCCGTTAAAACAATTTGGTAATGCTGAAGTTCAAGAATCCATTCTTCTTAATTTATGCTTATATGTTAATGTTTTTAGATTTGAAACTTAGCGAAATGTGTATGATGAAGAAAAAATATATGCAGAATATTATCTGTGATTTATTTATACATGTACAAATAGTAAAGTACCATTTTGCACGTGTCTTAATAATTAAATGAACAGCTTACATTTGTAATTAAAGAAAATGTTGTGATTATACCAGTTGCAAATTCAACATCGTGCAATTCAGACACACTTAAAGTGGCCCGATTGCATAATTCAAGTCTAAAGATAACCTCAAGTTTAAACCAGAGTTTAAACCCTTTCCATTGCATAAATGTAGTTTAATTAGTCTCAGACTAAGCAAAAACCTGGTTGGATTGCATAAATACAGTTTAGGCAAAACCTGAGTTTATATTTAGTCTAACACACCATTAAAATTAAACCTGCGATGGGGGTAGTTTAAGACTGAGTTTTAGAAAATATATCACTTTTGTGAGTTGAAAAAATTGCCCACATATTGCAACGGATAAATTTCAATAGAATGTGCAGCTCGTATCTGAGAAATTTAACCTTGATGTGTAAAAAGTTCTTACGAATAATATTAATCACTTTTATGCAAGATTCCTTCTCCGGTACTAGGTAATAAGAATAAAGTTTTTGTGCATAGAAACAAAGAAATGACTTCAAAACAAGATTCGAACCAACACCGATGATACAAGTCTACCGTCATAGCTGATTAGCTACAGTCACACATCGGGGTAAACTTGTTATACTATCAATGTAATATCGATGAAGTATACAATTCTTTATAGAGATTTGTATGTTTCTTTCCATTAGTGATTGTTTAGGTAAATGCACATGGCTTGTTTTGGAGCTGTAAGGATACCTCAATATTGCAGAACATAGACACGGTGTTATCGCAGAAATGGAATAGGTCTGAAACCCGATACATACTAGAACCATAATAGGAGCTCAGAATAACGCAATGATGATAATATTGATTATATGATTAATTTTGCGTTCACACAAGAGATTTTGATGAATTTTTACGAAAAAAAAGTGCGCTTAAAATTTTGTTTTCATAAACATGCTAAGCCAACTTTACAATCATGGCCGAGTGGTTACGACGTTGGACTGGAAATTATTGGACCGACAGCCCGGCATTCATTCGAATCCCAACGAAAACCTTGTTTTTTTAGAGTTGTTTTTTTTCTGCTAGCTCAGAACTGGGGAAACAGAAAACAAACTCGAATATGATTAATCTTAGTTGTTCGAGGGTCGATCAACAAACGTGCAACTTGCTATAAAACTAATTGCAACTCGACATATTTGAAAACCTTATAATGTAGTTAACTTACTCAGCTTCAACACAGGTACAACTTTTCAGGGTGATACAACTAAGCTAATGCATTTGATCTGATATTTTATCAATTCAAAACTGGCAAAATTTTGGCATGCGTTACATCTGCGCATGCACGTGTGTTGCCATGTTTTGCATTTTCGATATCTTACTAAATGATAACATCCTAAAAGTAGTTTGATTCAGCCTTCAACTAAGGAACCTGAAAATGTATCTGTGTATGAGCTCTCTGAATGTGCAAGTAAGCTGAGCATAACACCTTACAATTCATTTATTAATTTACAAATGTATTATTTATGTATGGATTTTATACTAAAATAATATTTTTTTTTCAATAATGTTTACATTTGCATGTATTCGAAAATAACATTGTTAATCGATCGCTTCAAATTTTATACAAAATAATCAATGTTCAAGCACGAAATTCTCATGATTAAGTGGTATTTTTTCGGTGCAACGAAAGAAAACTTCAATTATAGTTTATCCTACTTAAGGACTAAGAACTACAAGATTACAAAGCTCAAGTTTTGTTATTTCCCGGATAGCTAGTCTTAGACTAGCTATACAAAATTAAACTTGAATTATGCAATTGAGAGATAAACTTAAGGCAAGTAAGCCTCGGACTAGGGCTTAAACTAGACTAAATAAAACTTGAATTATGCAATCGTCCCCAAATTTATATTTTAACTAAACACGTACATCAAGTTTAAACTTTCAGTTCGCGCAGACGAGAAAACTGGCGATTTGGCTAATACATGTATAAATTGATTGTTTATAACATTTCAGAAGAATGAAGATAACGAGGTGGAAGAGATCAAGGATGATGCTAGTGAAAAGAAACCGATCAAACTAAAACCTATCAAAAGAAAGAATGGCCCAATTGAAGATGACAACCCGACAACAAACAAGCCTCTTCCTGCATTGAAACCCACTGGGTGCTTGGGCTTCATAACCACATGGATTGCCAAGCGCAAAGAAAAGCGTCGGGAGAAGAAAAGGAAAGCAATAAAAGCTCGATCAGATGCCCAAGTTGAATCATTAGGTAAGATTTTATCAGTAAACTAGTCTCAGTTTATATTATTGTCAAGAATAAACGAAACCTAAACTTGTCCTTTAAAGTAGTTCTACGTCTAAGCTGATTCTTTCAGGACATAAGAATCAAGATTAAGTTGTTCAATAAAATATATACATTGTAATTATTCGCATGATGCAGACTGGTGCTACGTGGTTAGTAGGATTACTTTGTAGTGTATTTATGAAAGTTTTATGACTGAATGAATTAATATCTTTGTACAAGTACTAGAACTACAGGACTGTACTTGTCTTCTGCCGTTGTATATTTTCTGAAATTATTTAAGTTGAAAATCGTGTGTACTATCTCACAGTAGGGTTTCTTTCAATTTATTTTCTTATTTTATATTCACAGTTGAATATGAACACAGAAAAACAAAAGGTGGTGTTGCTTTTACTGTCGAGATGGACGGCCGTCCCATAGTAAAATCTGTGCTCCCACCTATCAAGCAGAAACCAGGACCGGTAAGCAAGTTTTCATTTCCAAAATACATTTACAAGCATGTATTTTCATGGCGAGTCTGTGATATAATCTGTGTAAGAAACTTGCAAATATACTATACATGTATATGGCTACAAATAAAACCAAGTCTGTGTTTAGTATTTAATGTTTTTATTCACCTAATAAATTGCGATTTAATTACAATTCAATTGTATATTTAAAAGAAATAATTTCTCCATTTCGTTCCATTTTGTCTAATTTCGATTAGGTTGGGTGAATGCTAATTTCTGAAATGTCTAATTGGCTGTACAAAAGCTAATAAATGTGTTTCATAGATGAGTATAGCTTAAATAAAACCTAAAATGTTATAAAACAGTAGGTACCTTAGCTATTTTTTATCTACAGTAGCTTGTCGCGTAAATAAGGGAGGCTAATCTTCAGGGTACTGAACAACTTTTATTGCAGTTATTTCCCTTTGACCATTAATGCACCGCGACAGTTGGCGTATGAATTCGTTGCAATACAGTGATTTTTTTAAAAGTTTATATTGTGTTAAATCTGACATTATTTTTAATTTAGTTTTTTCTAGATTTAACTATTTGATAATGAAATCATAAATACTACTTCACAATAATGTTTTTGCAACAAAACATTTATGAACTATTTTTCTCCCCGCATCACGTATGCAAACTCGTCTGCTATATTGCTTCACGTATAAATATTGTGAATTCGTGAATTTTAGGATTATTTGGGTGCAGAAACAAGGAAGGATGTGGTTTTATATCTCTATATATTTTAATTTAGGCTGTAATTACCCTTGTAATACATTAATTAGCTTTTTGTAGCCAATAAGCGAACAGCTAGAAGTGCTTACACGGTATAGCTAAAACGCGTAAATGAGATTGGCGAAATGGAACGAAATAACGGTGATTAAAATTGTTTACTTCGTATAAAGTAATTCAAGCCGTACGTCGGGTACATATATTGAATTTAATAATCGACAACGTCATGCAATCCATGAATAGATCAAAGTTGTTCCGCCTAAGTTAGCCTAATAATATACAGGGGAGGTTCCATAGTTCGTCACTGTTCTGAAAAAAAAATGGTCATATTCATGATTATGTTTGTATGGTATGTGATGAAGTATAAACAAATTAAATGAATGCAACCCATTTATAAGATTCAGCATCTGACATCCTAAACCTGCAAAATGTTTATTGTAATAAGTTTCCATGACATGGCTTTTATCTTCGTTGTCTCAGTTATAATTACAATAATAACCTAAGAATGAAGCGAAACTAGAAAGCATTTCAAAATAAACAATTATCAAATTTTGAACAAAAGCTATTCAGTAGGCCTGCAAAGTGAAAATGTCTTCATCTTTTGATGGGTACTGTATATGAGTACAAGACATATGGCGTAAGCATATAACAGTATAATAATAATCTATTAACCTAATTATGTTCCAGGGAATGTGTGTAACCAGGGATTTCATGTAATCCCTTACCAAGTTAGGGATCCCTATTCACATAATTTACAAACAAATAGGTTTATACCGTTTCTTTGAAAATTCAAGCTATAATACTTTAATTGCATTCACAAAACAAAAGTATCAATGCATAACAGTGAAAAAATCTAATAAGTAAAACCTTTCAGCACAATGAATCATATTTTACATTTAAATCATGATAATATTGTGGTCAGGGAATATGTGTAAAAATTGAAAAAAAAATCAGGGAATACGTGTAATCCCTAGAAAATTTCAGGGTTTACATGTACTCCCTGACAGAATTTTACATGGTGGGGATCACATGAAATCCCTAAATTTCAGGAATTACATGAAATCCCTGATTACACACATTCCCTGTAACATATAAATAGTATTGATGGGCCATGTATCATATTCTATTCAAAACAAAGTAAATTTCATGAGTACATGATGGTGAAGAAGCAGCAGCATGATAATGATTTATCTTTTTACAGATTCGTCTTGCAACAGAACAGAAGTTAGCAATTGCTGATTATAACAGATTGGAACAAATAAACAAGAAAAAACAGAATGCTCGAGCTCATTCTAGATTAGTGTAAGTTGGATGCTATCATTTTACTTTTCAATACATGTATATGAGAACATTTAAAAAACTGTAATATATTCTATAAATTATATATGCTGGGTTTTTTCTAACAATATATTATGAAATATTATCTGCTGTTTTTTACCCTTCTGCTCATAAAGTAATACATACTCTATCTTGTGTTTACAGACGAGAAGTTGCTGATCGAAAGGCCAAACATGAAGACGAATTCAAACAAGCCACCATGCAGAAAATAAAAGACAAGGAACAAAGGGCTGAAAGAGCAAGCAGCCGATTAGAATATGCCAGAAACCAACGATGCTTGTCTAGATGTGCCTCCAGAGTGAAGAACCGTTTAGATGCTTTCAACTATAAAATGGAGAACACAGAGGCCAGTTCCCATGTAGCCTATGCCATCTCCCCAGTTCCTTCTGAAGATGAATCTCTCTCATATTTTGAATGAGCTCAGAACTTTATTGAAGATTTATATATTATTGTATGAAAAACATTTTCTGATTTTATGAGAGTGTTACTAAAATGCATAAATAAATATTTTTCATGCTTGGAATAAAATTATTTGTTGATTTATAACAATGTTTTTAAAATTGTTATTGATCAATCGGATTTATTTGGTTCATGCCTGGTTGTTAAATAAAGTTTTTATATATTTTTCTTGTTGTATTATATAACTACCTATATCTAATATCAGGGTATAGAATCAATACCAGTTCGTATCATAGAAAACGTATACAAACGGACGCCGTTTTGGAAAAATTCAGGTATTTTTTCTAATTTACTCTTTTATTTGTCCGCCAATGAAAAAACGAAAATTACCATAACACGCTACTAATTTTTCCGTTTCTAGTGATGTATATACCATACAACTCCAATAAGAATTTCAACAAGTCATCCCGGACATTGGAATCGAAGTGAGCAAGAATTAGGCCGTATTAAACGGATGCGAACTGGTTCAAAATCATACTTTTGCCTAGTTTATCACAAAAATGCATTTGTTCTCGTTAAATGTGCTATGTATAACCCACGGAACATATGTGTAGTCTTGTAGTAAAGTATCAACTCTTTCAGAAATAGTTTTGACATAAAAATAGAATTTTTGGAGAATGATGCGAACCAGTTCAGGTTCATACAATGATACGAACTGGTTCAGATTTATGGTATTTTACTTTTTTACTTCATATGCAGTACGTTCTTTGCTGATGCATGTTCCATGGCATTAATATTTAAAACTTGCACAATTTCGTTCGTTTAAATTGTCAAATAGTTTTGTACCATAATTATTTTCGGACCAAAATTAACCAAAGCAATGGAGTGCTGGAGGAACGATGTCCTGAACTGATTTAATAAATAAAGATTATAATTATGTAAAAATCAAACTTGTGCAGCAATATTATCTATAAATAATATATTAATTATCAATTAATTGAATTTAACAAGAGCAGTCCACGGAGAATATAGAAAGTAGTTTTTATTTAGTTTTATTTCAAATGCTTTGTTTTAAGTTAGCACTATTTTTTTGTATAAAAGGTATATACAGAATCTACTATGTAAAATAACTGTTTCGTGAAATATTATGTTTTAGGTAAAGAGATTTTTACAGTATGAAGTTTGTTTAGAGTAAAATATGGTTAATGTAACGAACGACTCAATTTTAAAGAGTATATTTCATGTGTGAGTATTTTTCATTTGAAGATTCTGTTTTATGTAAAATTTAGTTCATATAAAGTGTTTGTTTGTTTTAAATGTACCGGGTATTTGCAGTTGTTAAAGTTTCTTGTATAAAGTGTCACAAAGATCAATGAGAACTGACAAACGTTGGAATAAACTCCTTAAAGCTATTTAGGGCAATGCATTTTGTAGAAATGGAGAGAGGGTGGACTCAAAAATAAAATCAGGCCAATGGAATCCTGTAGCTCCCTTATCAATCATTGAAGAATATACTGTCATGTAATTTGATATAGACCTTTTTGTATCACGACAGTCAGTCCTGAACACTGGGACTTAAGTGAAGAAAATAGCGAGTAACTGTGACGTCATGGATTTATTTGAAACTATTCACAACGTAAGCATGTATTCTTTTTAAGTGTACCGTATAATTCTGTATTGTGCAACATAGCGTACATTTTAAAACAATTCTTAAATTTATTATGATTCAGCGGCTGTTACAATCTCCGTAAACAGAGATCCTGTTCTACTCGCGTTGTCGTACTGGCGAGTAAACTAGCGAGTATGCGAGCGGTAAAATTTTAGATCGGGTTTTAATCAGATTGCGGCTGTTAGAAAATTATATATGATATATCTAGATGCTTTATATTGTATACTCTGGAAAAGGATAGTTGAGGCTCTGAAAATGTGCCTGAATCCCTAAGAATTAACCTAAACTAAGGAATTTCCGTGGCCGCCGGTAAACTGGTCCCCTGGTCAGGGTTTAGCATTAGCCATTCGGGGACATTACGGCCCCTTGGAATCCCATTCTGCTTGTTCATTTTACGCCCCCTAACTCGACTTTTACGCCCTTCTAACCAGAAATCCTGGATCCGCCTATGAGAATTGATCGCCTGGCTCCTAGCTAATGAATATCCAGAATGTATACGGTATGTGACTTTTTTCAAAATATTTGGCTTTTAGTAGAAACCGCTATCAACACAATCATGTACGAACAAAGACGACTTTTACATTTATGATAGCCTACTATTCTGACATATTCCTAGACTTTTTATAATTGTACGAGAACATTCCTGTAGCTTGTTCAATTACACGAAACGTTACAGAACGTTCCGTAACGATACATTCGGAAGTCCTCGGCCATTCACTGCGTATAATCTAATCTTATACTCAAATATGCGATCGTTAAGGCAATGAATGATGTTTCAAAATTTACGGACTAAAAACGAACATCACTAATTGACTAAATAATCATATATCTTTTTACTTCAACAATGGTAGTTTCAAAAAAGCGTCTAAATATGTCCGAGATTATTCGTAGCGAATGACCGAGGAGTTCGGAGTGTATCGTTACGGAACATTCTGTAACGTTTAGTGTAATTGAACAGGCTACAGATCTAGAGTCATTGTAGGGCAGATCTGACAGAGGTCTAACTTAATAATCTAGAGAATACAACGCAGCAATACCACTAAATAAGCTCAAACTTTAACTAACATATGAACCGCGAATTTTTCATGTGTGTGACTGTGGACAAGATATTTAAATCCAATTTGTAAGCAAATTCTTGTTCATGGTGTTTGATTCCATGCAAGTGCGATCAAAATCGAATAAAATTGACTATCCAAGAAGGCGAAAATCTCAGTATTCCGCGTCAGAATGATCGTAAATATGAGAAGCTGAAATTAGAGCTTCCATAATTAAATAAATAGCCTGCTTTCAAACTTCTAAATATGCTTCAATGTGGCATGTTACAAGGGTGTAAGAAGTTATGAACGGAATGTGAGATATGCAGTGTCTTTCAGTAATGGATCAGTACGGCCTACAATGTGCCGGTCGCTTTTAATTGAATCGGCAATGGGCTATCTTAATTTTGTTCAAGCATTTTTTGTGCTTTATAAGTGCACACTGTGTATGTGTTTGTCTCAGACCCAATGTTCAATCGACTTACTTCCAAGATACCTAAAATATCAAGAAGAATATGTGTTCTTTCCTTTCTTTTATTAAAAATGAAGTTAACACATGTAAAGTCGTACAAAAAGTCTTTATGATATAATCATAATCAAATAATATAATTAAACAAATGTTAAATGTATTCATTACTTCAGTATAACAATATAACGAGAATTTTGAATGTCACATATATAAAACATAATGTACTGGTTATACTGACAAGAGGTTCGGATATCAGAATTTCGGACAGACATACAACTCCGCAAAGAACCTGAGTTATTTTACATTTCTATTCATCACTGGTTTGAATCATTGCAGAATTACCTAATAAACATCTTAATAAACTCACCAGTTGGATACATTTTCAAAATATACATAAATAATACAATAAAATTAATAATATCAATTTGCGTGTTCTTTAATTGTATATTAACCCAAAGACTCATAAGTACCCAACAATTAATCGAAGCAAAGTATTAGAAACAACCGAAAAGAGTCTGTATCCCATTACATAGTTTCGGGACCACGGAGCCGTTTAACTAAATCAAACATATATAACAAAGGCCTAAATAGTTAGTTTCAGTAGAATGTAAACATGCAATATTAAGGTAGCAATGTTTAAAATATACTACAGTTTCGAAACCGAAGACTATTTATTATATTTATGATGCGCAGTATAAGAACTTAACAAATTCAAATATATATATAAAAATACCTAAATAGCTATAATCATTAATAGGTATATATACAATACTCAAAATATCAATGTTTAAAAAATATACTACACTACAAAAGATTCGAACTTCTCAATGAAACAATGTGCCTATTACTATAACCAAGCAGTCTTTAAGTACAATATTACATACAAAAATACATATAAAGTCTTACCTAAAATATCAAGAAGAATATGTGTTCTTTCCTTTCTTTTATTAAAAATGAAGTTAACACATGTAAAGTCGTACAAAAAGTGACTTTACCGAGGAAAGACACAACTTGATTAAAAATGTCGAAAACATCAGATGACCAATGAAAATGATTGTTACAAATTTAATCACCTCAAGTAACCAATCAGGTTCCTACCCAAAATTCGACGGAAGTTTGTTTTGAAACCCTAAAGGTGCTAAAACCGTCTTTGTTTGATAAATATGTAGAAATCAACAATAACAACAAATTCCTAGAGTTTGCTATTTTAACAATATAGCGTGACACGCCAAGTAGATTAAATAATAAAGGATTTTAATGGGAGACTAACACATGTTTTGACTCTAATTTCTCATTTGTTGCTACAAGGAAAAGAGTTTCCTCTAAACCCAGACAATCTCCATTAGGTAATACAATTTTCTTGATAAGGAAACAAAGAATGCGTAAGGTCGATTATAACCAAAATATTTCATCCGCTTGTACTTATATGTTGTATAATATACAGTGAACATATTTAATAAAATCACAATGAAAAACTCATTGAAAAACCTACCAATGAAAACTCATTGAAAAACAATCAGTGAAAAATATTTAATAAAATTACAATGAAAAACTCATTGAAAAATTACAATGAAAAACTCATTGAAAAACATAAGAAAATATTCGCTGAATATTTCCCGCATAAAATTTCCCCCTCCTTTATTTTACTTTATTCCTATAAAGTAGAGTTATTTACTTATATATATGTTTATCTTAAACAGACTACATTCATGTTATGTAGCAATATACTCACAAACTAAACATCATATGTACATATCAAGATATTATAAAGTGGCGATGACTATATAATTATTAAACCACCAAATATATTGTTGTACAAAGTCACTTCAAACAAGTGTACTTGTAAGAGTAAATCACTTAAAATAATAAAAAAATAAAACATAAAGAAATATCCTGTTATGGGAACAAAAACAATTTCATTAAGAACAAATGTTATATACAGTACAAGACATTCAACGAATATACATATGTAGGTGTAATTCCCAACTTACAAAGCATTAGGCATGGTTTTCAATATTAATACAAAGGTATCAACAAATTGTTGTGTTTCATATAAAAGTGCACCGAATATGTGGTTTTCATGACACACCTCAATTGTCTTGACAACAAAGGATTTACTTCAATGCGAACTGGTACACATACAATTGTTTCGTTCAGTAAGTTTTCAATTTGAAATTTATCCCAAGTAAAAGTAATATGTGATTTCCACAGACCCTTGATTTGTATACTAGATATATATTTGGAATGGTAACTTTCCAGTATTTTGGACACAATGAAAGGTTATAGACAGTCAACTGCACACATGATTTTCCATTGGTTATTTCAGCAATAATTTGATTAGAAACACTTCCCTTATTACATATTTTAAACAAGGTTATGGTGACAGCCACAAATGTTAATATACAAAAAGTCAAAATGTAATGATCTAAAGTAATGTCAATATTTTCCCAAAAATAATTGTTTGGTGCTTGAGTAGTAGTATCCTTTTTATATACAAAAGCAGGCAGCGTGGAAGCTTGAGCCTTAGAATTTTGCAACACCGATACAATAATAACTAATTTCCTCAACTTTATTGAGACAATTATCAATAAAACAAAACATAGAACAGCGACACCAGTAGTACAGTACAACAAAATATCATCCACACCAGGCCAATTGTCACTTAAAAGTATATCACCTGACAACAATGGATCAGTTAAAGACTGAAAGACCATAGCATCTGTTTTGGCTGACTGTGCCATTTTCTCAAGACTTAAATGATTTTTGCGATCATCAGCAATTATATTTTGCATAGTGTGATTATATATTCTAAACTGTGGTACATCAACAGACAGTGGATTTTGAAACAAAGAGTTACTTTCAATATCTTTTAAGTCACTACTGTTGAAAAAATGTTGCAATAAAGCTAAATTAACTGGGTGTAGATTACTAGTAATATTCTCATGACAAGACGATAACCTTGCTGGGATAAACATGTTATCAGTCGATACCGAACATTCACAAGGTACATTAACAACACAAAATTTACACCCATCTTCAACCCTACTTCCTGACTTACAGTCAAACTGTAATGACTCTATATGATATACTAAAACTGAAGTACTTGACAGTTGAACTAATTTCGGGGATATGTGGTCACTTAAAAACCTAAAGTTACATTTATCCTTAACTGTAACTTTGTCTCCTTTAAATAAAGCGGACACACAACTGTCATAAGACATTGGGAATAATGTCTTTTTATCATTACAAATAAACAATTTACTTAATTTACATCTGTTTAGATATTCCATGTCAATAGGAGTATAATATTGCAAATCACTAGTAACAGCCAAAACTTGAGGCAAATCTAACAATTGAGTAGCATGCTGTGCTGAGCTATTGACTGGTACTGGAAATGATAATACTTTGTAAATGTCTAAAGGTTGTTGAAAAGGTGAAATTGGAAACTTTACAGAGATATACAATTTTGCACCTTGGCGAGCAAAAACAAAGTCTACTATTTTGTATATTTCACTTAAATTATCAATAATCAAATAATGACTACTAAATTTATCATGTAGTAAATGCTGTATGCTAGATACAGTATTTTTCATAACATCAACAGGAATTATTCGCGGAGATAATTTTCCTTCAACTAAGTCATACACTCCAGCTAATAACTCATTGAATTTGTGTTCTAGGATTCTAGATTCATGAATATGTTTAGTCATCAATACATTCATGGTTGAAAATGACTGTTCAAGATCATTGAATGATTCATACAGTTGACTCTGAATGTGTTGAATTGCCATTTCATTTTGTTTCATTCCTTCAACAATATTATTAATTCTGTTATCCATGGTATGCATATAAGAAGCTAAGTTATTTTCATGTTGTTCAATGTTATTTGCCATGGTTCTAGTAAGTTTATTTAACTGATTCACATGCTTCGCTAGCATTTCAACATCATCAGAAGTTGCAGTTCCAAATATTGACTTAGATAATTTTCCTATAAAAGGTAGCAAAGATCTTCTTGATCTTGACTTGCTGATAACCAAGTTTCTCTCTGGAATCAGTTGATAAACCGTATCCATAGTAGTATTCAAGTGTATTTCACTTCTTTGCCTTATTTGATTTATTTCCATCAATACATCATTCACCAGTTTACATGTTTCTGGGGTCTGGCTACAGCCTGATAAGTCTACCAGATTTATACCTCTGGGTAACTCCATAGCAAATGTGTGGATCCAAGTCTCACTAGCCAAATGCAAGCGGTTCATTGGTTCGAATACAACACCATAGTTCATTCTCTGTAATTCATTGTGGACTTTTCCAGATACCTTGTGGATACAAAGGACAAAGGCGACCATAAACAGCATCACTTGTCTCCATCCAACTAAAAATATAAGGATTGACTTTTATCCCTGTTGTGATGATACCGGCTAGCAACAATATCACACATATCAGGAGTGATTGTTAAAAAAAAAAAAGATTTACACACTCACATACATACAAGCATTCATACACACAACTTACACACTAAACAGATCATTCACTGATATAGGGATAATTAAGGCTTATATTAAAATTACACATATCATTCTGAGATGAAAGGAGTGTCATACCGAATACAGATTGCCAAGTTTTATCCAAATGGACATAGTCCTTCATTCTACATAACTATAATACCTATCTAAATGAATCCCATTAACAAATATATAATTTTAAGGACCAGGTATAAATTTTAAGTATCTTGGATTTTACAACTTTTATAACAGAGATGACCTATGCTCATACTACCCTTAATAAATTTTACATGACACCTTAAGCTGTAGACCCCAATTTCAACATATTAATACTTTTTCATGTGATGCGACCTATATGTCCATAGATTCGCATTTGTTTAAGTACCGATAAGGTCTTCTTTTTCTCTTTTTTCCAGCCGCATTGTGGGTTAACTGAAATTGTCTTTTCAAAGCAGGCGACACATCATCTTCATCCTGCCATGATGGTCTAAATTTTCTGTCCGACCAGAGCAGCAGAAATTGTTTTCTACCATTTCTGTATCTTTGTCTTAATATTTTCTCTGCAGGGTACCATTTATCTGCATCAATCACTTCTGCATTTTGGTTATCCTGACTTTGGTGATGATGATTTGTAAAATTTTGAGTCTGAGACTTAGGGGTTAGGGAATTATGATTCTGAGAATTAGACGTTGGGGAACATGGAATAGTGACGTCATCAGCAGTATCATCATTATTGCGTATATCTGGCATTAATTGTTCAGGATGATGTTCTTCTGAGTTAGTCTCTTCCTCTGATTTGTCTGGATTGTCATCATTGTCTTCACAAACAGTAGTGAGATTATGCCTATAAATTTCTGGGTTGTAATATCTTTTCAAGTTACGACAAGTGTCAAACGAAGTTGAAACCTTGTTGGTAGCATGATGTGCAAGTTTGTAGGTATTGTTAGGACCTATTTCCACAATATGATAAGGACCATCCCATTTCTCTTCCAATTTTCCAGATAATCCAACAGTATGCTTATGAACTTTTCTCAACACTAACTCCATTAGCAAAAAGTCTGAATCTTTAGCTTTAATATCATGTTTTTCTTTAGTTTCACATTGGGTTAGTTCTGTGTTATTTTTGGCTGTGTCACGGATCAACTTCAAATTGTGGATTAGTTCCTGTACAATGACTTTATCCTGTGGTTTCAAACAGTCTTTAGGTACTAAGTTAGTATCAAATGGAAGTCTCATTTCACCACCAAACAACATTTTGTAAGGACTAAATGCTGAAGTCTCGGTATTTGGCTGAGATCTCATTCCCATTAGAACAACTGGAAGTACACGATGCCAATTTTTCTGATCCTTATGTATGTACTTAGCAATGGTTTTTGAAATTGTTGCATTCTGTCTTTCCACACATCCATTTGCCTGTGGGTTGTATGCAGCTGTTTTGTGACGCGATACTTGGTATATTTCACATATAGCATTTACAAGTCTAGCTAAGAAGTTGCGTCCTCTGTCCGTTACTATAGTATTACTAGCTCCATACCTACAGAATATTTCATCATGAAGTATTTGGGCAATTTCGACAGCAGACTGAGTTTTGAGTGGAAAGGCTTCCACCCATCGCGTAAAGCTACATACACAGACCAAAATATATAAATGATTATCAGACGTTTTTGTTAAAGGACCAAGTATGTCCATATGTAACCGTTCAAAAGCGCCTACAACGGGTAATGGGTTTAATGGACTAGTAGAAGCATTGGAGTCTCTATTAACCCTTTGACACTTTTCGCATGACCTAACATAATCAGCAATTTCTTGATACATATGTGGCCAGTAATATTTTGCTTGAATTGTTCCAAAAGTTCTCTTCACACCAAAGTGTCCATTATTATCATGGTATTGCTGTAAAACATTTAATCTTAACTTTTTGGGTAATGCTACTTGCATAATGAAACGATCATCCGTTGGTTTTTTCTTAGCTCTATTTTGAAACATATGAATGAGAATTCCATCCAGCAACTGAAAGTATTCTTTTTGAATTTCCAACTCTTTATTCATTTTCAAGTCATCAGGTATGGTACCATCTTCTAAGTATGCATAAATATGCTTAAAATCATGACATTCTTTCTGTAAGTCCATTAAACTGGATGATTTATCATCATTGAGTGAATCTCTAGTTTCAGTATGGTCATCATTACTTTCATTTAAATTACAGACAGAAGAGGTTGCAGAATTCCTGCTTTCTGCATATTCTATGGTTACTTCAAGCCACTCCCTCTCTTCCAGTTGTATAGTATCTTCTTGTGAGTTGGTCGTCATCACACACATATCAGATTTTTCCTCTTGTTGTTTATTTGGGCTTTTAGTCATTTGCTGCTGGTGTTTATCTTTGGCTGTGATGCAACATTCTTGTATATTAACAGCAGAATTAGAACTAGATTGTGACTGAATATCACACAATGCCATTCTATTTCCTGTTTTAACTGAGTTGCATTCTGCGTCTTCATTTATTGATGATGTTGTTTGATCTATGCATTTTGCCACTCCTTCACAGGTCATTAGGTCTGTTTCTTTGACGAATGATTGTTTCGCAGCTTCCTGGGTATACCTCGATAAGGCGTCCGCGTTGTTGTTTTCTCCCTTCCTATACACTACATCATACCTGTACCCTAAGAGAAGCATATGCCAACGTGCTATACGGCCATTGGTTGAAGTATTGGTCGAGTTAAGAATCTTCAAAGCCTTATGATCTGTTATAATTGTAAATTTCTTTCCAGTATCTAAATATGATTTAAATGTCTTAACCCCTTCTACAATAGCTAAGCATTCTAATTCAGTAGCTGAGTAGTTTTTCTCAGCGGCATGCAATGCTCTACCATTATATTCAATAACGCGTTCACGACCGTGATCATCTAACTGACCCAAAATATAGCCTAAACCGGATGTAGAAGCATCACATGTTAAAATAAAACTTTTGTCCATATCAGGAAATGCAAGTATAGGGGCAGTAGTTAGAGAAATTTTTAAAGTATCTAGAGACTTTTGACAATCTTCAGACCAAATAAAAGGTTTATCTTTTTTTAACAACTCAATTAAAGGAGCACACATTTTGCTATAACCCGAAATAAATTTTTTATAATAATTTGTAAGTCCTAACAAACTTTTAACACCCTTTTGATCTTTAGGCGGAACTAAATTTTGCACCTTTTCAACCTTCTTAGGATCAGTAGCAATGCCGTCCTTGCTAATAACATGGCCTAAGTAATTGAGTTTATCTTGAGCAAACTTGCATTTATTGGGTGATAGCTTCAGACCTGCACTTCTAATGCGATCAAACAATTCAGTTAAATGACATAAATGGTCTTCAAATTTCTTTGAATAGATAATAACATCATCCACATAACAAAGTGCAAATTTCCAAGAACAACCCTTAAGAACTTTCATCATAAGTGACTGAAAGGTCGCTGGGGCGCCGGATAACCCAAATGGCATAGTTTGAAATTCATAAATGCCAGATTGAGTTATTATTGCAGCCTTAGATTTACTGGTCTCACTTAATGGAACTTGCCAGAAAGCTTTACCTAGGTCTAAACAGCTAAAAAATTGTGGACTAGCTTCACCAATAGCATCAAGCATATCAGACAATCTAGGTAGTGGATGGGCAATTGGTTTTGTAATCTTATTTAATTTTCTATAGTCCACTGCAAACCTATACTCGCCAGTTTGCTGAGTGTCTGATTTTTTAACTAACACTACCGGAGAATACCAGTCAGAATTACTTTCCTTAAGGACACCCTTATTCAACATATCTGTAATCATTTCATCTTGCTTCCTACGCATTTGCGGATTTTGCTTGTAAAAAGTAGTACGGACAGGTCTGGCGTCCCCAGTATCAATATCATGAGTTTGTAAATGGGTTTTACCTAAATCATATGGACCTTTGGAAAAAACATCACAATTGTCATTCAGCACTTTCAACAATCTCTCTCTCTGGTCATTACTCAAATTAGTATTAGACAAATCAAAGTGTAAGTTTTCATTAGAACTACTATTTAAGGTTGCCTCATTATTTGAATATGACTCATCACAATCCAAACTGTAAATACAGTTCTCAGCAAAAGTTGAAACAATAGCTAAAATCTTATTTCCTTTTAAGTAAACATTCTTTTCAGTAGGATTAGCAATTCTCATAACAGATCTACCTTTCTCCACAGTGACTAAACTTTTGGCACCAACAAGATTACATTTAGCTAAACTGACAACCGGTTCAAGTAATACCTCAGTTCCAGAGTTTACTCTAGCTATTTTTACAGGAAGTGTGACTTCTGAGTATGCTTTAATGTGAGTAGGCTTAATTGATCTAGCAAACCCCTGATCAGTCTTCAAGCTACAAACTTTGAGATCATCAATTCTTAATAATTTGGCAGGCATATCAACAATGCAATGATATTTATCTAAGAAATCATGTCCTAATATCAAAGAATGATGAAGATCTTCAACAACCAAAAAATAATGTGAAAAATACAAAGTACCAAAATAAACATCCAGTTGTACAGCACCTGATACAGGGTGAACTGTACCGCCAACACCTTTAATTGAACTAAAGACATTACTGACAAAAGTAGGTTTGACTTCCGGAAAAGCTTTATCAAGAAATGATTTACTTATACAGGATACACTAGCACCAGTATCACATAATGCATTTGTTCTTCTTTCATTAATTGAAACAACAACTGTATTTTTAATCAAACCAACTGAAAAATTTGCATTAACCTCGCCTTGTTTCTTACATTTTGGTGTTCCGAGATTTTTTAATTTAGAAGAAATATTGTTTTCATATGAATTCTCATCAGTTTGACAGGAAACGTTCTTAGCACTT
The DNA here is from genome assembly GCA_025267735.1 of Mactra quadrangularis. Taxonomy (NCBI): domain Eukaryota; kingdom Metazoa; phylum Mollusca; class Bivalvia; order Venerida; family Mactridae; genus Mactra; species Mactra quadrangularis. Next base: position 21,131,743 of record CM046296.1, on the reverse strand, counting down.
AAAGTTTTGGAATTTAATTTTGACTTAGAAGCCATTTCATTGTGCCCATCTACTGGTCTGACAGAATCTTCCCGGCAGACAGGCGCGAGTCCCTAACTTGAATTTGGTTCATTACGCCTGCGACCAGTTCTACATTGAGACTTAAAATGATTTTTGAAACCACATTTATCGCAAGTTTTGCCTAATGCCCTGCAAGATTTAAGAGAAGTACACCTACCTCCACATCTCGAACAGGTCTCTTTTCTTTGCATCTGAGGTTGGTGTCTTGCTGGCTGGTTTCTTTGACTCCATGAAGATTGTTCCTGTTTTTGATTGGACACTACAGTAGTCAACTGTGCCACAGCATTACTCAGTATACGAAATTGATCTTCCCACTGAGAAATCTGATTCACACTAGGTGGTGTGTTTCTTACATTTATTAGCCTCCTTGCTAAGTTCCTTACTTCTGTCAGAGTTTTCGGTCCATGTGAAGAGATTGCAGAGCTAATGCTAGGGTGTAACCCATTCAAGGCTATCTGCACTTGTAATTCATCGCTTATTTGTGTTTTGAAAGTCTCTGCTTCAAGTCTGGATAGAAACTGTTCTGTATTCTCATTTGTTTCTTGCTTCAAACTGAATATGTTTAAGCTGATTGGTTTGTCAGTCTTGTATTTAGCCAGTAATAATTCCTTCAGGCCTTGCAATGTATCTGGCACTGGCGTTAAACTTTCATAATAAAGCCTTGCGACTCCATCAAGATGCCATGCTAACTGACCGAGCGCTTGAGTATTTTTGAAATTCATGCACGTACAGTACTCATCAAAACGACGAAGAAACTTCTCAATATCCTCACCATACTCTCCTTTGAAATGTTCAAGTTTGAGAGACGAACCACCCATATTCATGATTTGTTGTGCTTCGGAATTTGAAGTTACAGCCTCTACTTGATTGGCACTACTTGTGTTAGCTGTTGAGTTTTCAGTTCTTAATGACCTTGTTTGAACAATGTTGACAGCTGATGGTCTGGTTGTCAATACCATTCCCTCGCTTGTTATGTTAGAGGTTGAGAACGATTTTCTACCCTCCACCAGTTTTGTGCTTTATAAGTGCACACTGTGTATGTGTTTGTCTCAGACCCAATGTTCAATCGACTTACTTCCAAGATACCTAAAATATCAAGAAGAATATGTGTTCTTTCCTTTCTTTTATTAAAAATGAAGTTAACACATGTAAAGTCGTACAAAAAGTCTTTATGATATAATCATAATCAAATAATATAATTAAACAAATGTTAAATGTATTCATTACTTCAGTATAACAATATAACGAGAATTTTGAATGTCACATATATAAAACATAATGTACTGGTTATACTGACAAGAGGTTCGGATATCAGAATTTCGGACAGACATACAACTCCGCAAAGAACCTGAGTTATTTTACATTTCTATTCATCACTGGTTTGAATCATTGCAGAATTACCTAATAAACATCTTAATAAACTCACCAGTTGGATACATTTTCAAAATATACATAAATAATACAATAAAATTAATAATATCAATTTGCGTGTTCTTTAATTGTATATTAACCCAAAGACTCATAAGTACCCAACAATTAATCGAAGCAAAGTATTAGAAACAACCGAAAAGAGTCTGTATCCCATTACATAGTTTCGGGACCACGGAGCCGTTTAACTAAATCAAACATATATAACAAAGGCCTAAATAGTTAGTTTCAGTAGAATGTAAACATGCAATATTAAGGTAGCAATGTTTAAAATATACTACAGTTTCGAAACCGAAGACTATTTATTATATTTATGATGCGCAGTATAAGAACTTAACAAATTCAAATATATATATAAAAATACCTAAATAGCTATAATCATTAATAGGTATATATACAATACTCAAAATATCAATGTTTAAAAAATATACTACACTACAAAAGATTCGAACTTCTCAATGAAACAATGTGCCTATTACTATAACCAAGCAGTCTTTAAGTACAATATTACATACAAAAATACATATAAAGTCTTACCTAAAATATCAAGAAGAATATGTGTTCTTTCCTTTCTTTTATTAAAAATGAAGTTAACACATGTAAAGTCGTACAAAAAGTGACTTTACCGAGGAAAGACACAACTTGATTAAAAATGTCGAAAACATCAGATGACCAATGAAAATGATTGTTACAAATTTAATCACCTCAAGTAACCAATCAGGTTCCTACCCAAAATTCGACGGAAGTTTGTTTTGAAACCCTAAAGGTGCTAAAACCGTCTTTGTTTGATAAATATGTAGAAATCAACAATAACAACAAATTCCTAGAGTTTGCTATTTTAACAATATAGCGTGACACGCCAAGTAGATTAAATAATAAAGGATTTTAATGGGAGACTAACACATGTTTTGACTCTAATTTCTCATTTGTTGCTACAAGGAAAAGAGTTTCCTCTAAACCCAGACAATCTCCATTAGGTAATACAATTTTCTTGATAAGGAAACAAAGAATGCGTAAGGTCGATTATAACCAAAATATTTCATCCGCTTGTACTTATATGTTGTATAATATACAGTGAACATATTTAATAAAATCACAATGAAAAACTCATTGAAAAACCTACCAATGAAAACTCATTGAAAAACAATCAGTGAAAAATATTTAATAAAATTACAATGAAAAACTCATTGAAAAATTACAATGAAAAACTCATTGAAAAACATAAGAAAATATTCGCTGAATATTTCCCGCATAAAACATTCAGTAAGTTTTTTTACATGCAATATGCAAATATGGAACTAAACTTCGAGAATGTTGGCTATACATTTCACTTGACACGCGTCATTTGAAATTAACAAGGTCTTCTCTAAATTTTGATTGGCCCAAGAACAACTGTATAGAGCGTGATTTTCGATTTTTGCGGAAATGGGCGGTGCTTAATGTGTAGTTGACGTCTTGCATAATGTCAATGTGTGAGTATGATGCGAAATAGACTAGCTGGAATTACATATTTAATCGCAGTTAGTGTTCAGCTTTATTCGGAGAAGGATTACAATAATAAATAAATAATTAACGCTCGGATATGTGTAATATTATATTTAATAGCTAAATTTAATAGTTATAAATTTAATAGTTAAATTTAGTGAGTGATTTAAAAAGACTTACGTGTTTTTGTTTGCAATAGCTCAAGTGATTTTTTTTTCGAATTTTAGATTGATAAAAAAATCGGCTGCAGTGGGGTTCGAACTAACATTATACACTCCTGAAAAAAGTTATTAGACCACTGCGCCACAGAGGAATTTATCAATTAGAGGTAATTTTTAACATAATTAAAGTTAAAACGTTCCCTTCAGTAGAACTTAAAATTAAAATTTTTATTTCAACTTAGTCGTTTAACTTGTTTTCTATTCAGGCTTGTTTTCTATTCAGACATTAATACGCTTGTGTATTTGAATGTAATTTTTAATGGAAATGCACAAAAATAATTTTGAGCGGCAACGATTCTTGGTTTTGGTTGGCCGACGGAAACTAACGAGTGACGTCATATTCAAATGGGGTATATAAGGGATTGCGCGCGAAAATTTCTTCAGAATTAATCTCTTTTGCTTTATCTGATTACAGATTACTTGAAAGACTTGATTCTTCTGATCTGCTGACGAGAGACTACCTAGCGTTACGTAGATTACTGGTATGGCTGCTTTGGTGTTGTGTTGTGCTAGTGGTGTGAGGGAGATGATCTCGTGGGGCTGGGTGAATTTCTGTAAGTATTTTTCATTTTCTTGTGCAATGTTGAATTTCAATGGCGGCCATTCAAAATGGCGGTTTTTTTTGTTTACATGATTCTTGGATTACTTCTTGATCAAATGTTACTATCATAAGTAGACTCTATTTACTATTTATTTTGATGAAGAACAAGTACATATCTACAATCCGGAAACTAGCCAGGAGGAAAATGGATTTAATTGCATTGACATTTGTTACACCAATACCTTGGCCATGTATGCCAGGCATAAAGTGAACCTGCTGTATGTCTAAAACATGTTCGATGCTAGATTATAAATATATCTTTGATTAAAAACGGTTGCCAATTTAGGATAGTCTTTCAAAATATTTATTTGCTGCTGTGCTGACAGTGCTGTTCTTGTATGTTCATAAAATCATTATGATACTTTATAACTTAGGCTATTGATATTTGAATGAATAATATTGACCATTATTAAGATAATTGATCTGACTGAGACTTCTGAATGAACTACATCATGCCATCTATTGTTTCTCTTGGAAATGATAAATTTGATCAATAATTAACTACTTCCTGAAAACTGTTTATTATATATTGTAATTGTACCTTATTGTATACTATGTTATGTTTAGTCCACAACAAATTGATCATATGTTCTACGGATTCGCTTGCACCTTAATTTTGACGGTTTTTACAAAAAGAATATTTTTATTTCCTCGCTTGCCTATAAAAATTTGGTCGAACCGCTATATAAAGCAAGTTAATAATGACTTTTTTATTTTTTTTTCTTCGCTCGCTCACCCCATTTTTTTCCCAGAAAAAAATCCGTAGAACATATGATCAACTTGTTGTGGCCTTATTTATATATTGGAAAGTTTACAGCAATGTTTACGAGTACAGCTATATGAATGCCAACAGGATTTTGTTGGAACAAGGGGATTTTTTTCTATTTCTTTCATATAATTATTTTGGCTTAAATTGATGTTATGATAATTTTATTTTCATTAATTATTCCTTCATTAATTTTAATTAACTGCAAGATTTTGATTCAACAACATGAGAAGCCAGCTGATATGTCATGGAATCTTTTGTATAAATCTCTTAAAAAAAGATTGCTACCTTACAACACATTTTCTACATAATTGGTGCTTCAGCTGACTTGAATCAAGTTTCTGGAACATTGAAACCTTGAAGTTGGGATTTGAACCATCATCCAACTTTATTTATTAATAAATTAAAATTTCCCGTTTTAGATGTAATTTGATTTAAGAATTAAGAACTTTAAACATTTAAACTGTAATCATTTGAAATGTTTTGTGAAAATGCCTCAACACATTTTGTTAACCAAAAGTTTATAATTGTTTTCTGTTCTTAATTCCAGGCATGTCTTCGGATGTGAAGGAGTCCACCACAGCCTCTGAGATCATCGAGGGTGAGTTATCCTTTTTTATAATCTTTTTTATTTTTGAATGAAAATTTGAGGTCCAGAATCCAGAAAATACAGTTAAAACAATATTAATCACTCGAGTCCTAAGAAACCAGCTTCAACAAATGCCATTATGAGTAAACTAGTATAATTTATGGAGATTATATCATACAACTTGATACTTAGAATGCATTAGACAAACCTGGTTGTGAATGAAACAACAAAAAATGAGATAAAAGACCAAATCTGGAATTTTTGTTGAATATTAATTTTGATTTTGTCAACTGAATGCAATTATGTTTTAATTATACCCCCTCTTCGAAGAAGAGGGGGGTATACTGTTTTACCCTTGTCCGTCCGTGCGTCTGTCCGTTACAAAATTTCCGTCGCAGTTTTCTCAGCAACTATATCATGCAGCAGCCTAATACTTTGCATATTGCTTCATCCCATAGTCCCATGTGGTGTAAAGCGATTTCATGCTCCTTGCTCATCTACTTCCTGTTTGTCGCATATTTTTAGATTTTGGCGGGGGTATCACTAGTGAGCATTAGCTCACAGATTTACTTGTTTCTTTATGGTTAAGATATTTTCAATAGGACATGTCAAATTTAATGATAAGGCCTATGGATTTTCAAGTGAAATAAAGATGTGTTTATTAGACTTTCGGAAAAAGGTAAAAATAAATCATTGTTGCATTCAGTTAATCTAAAGCTGTAATTTATCGTAAACAGCTTATTGTCATCCTATATGCATGTATTGTACAAATTGTTCAGTAGTATTTTTTAACTATTAATGAGAATTCATCATATTTGTTTCATTTTTGAAGATTTAATTAAGTCAAACTTCTACTGTAGGATTTTTTAAAAACCTTGGAGTAAAATCTAGTGACTTTTAAATTATCAACTGTGTTCAGATCTTCCTCTAATTTAGCAATATTATAAAACTTGGGCTTTAATGCTTTGAAGTTCAAACCAAATAATCTTCTTTCCAATTCATACTTATGGAAATAAACTTGTAGTTATTAAGGACAGTCTAACATAATATTGTACTTTTCATCATGTAGTTTTAACTTGTATATTGCATCTCAGGACAGGCTTTTTTATTTTGTGTGTTAGGCTCCAACAAATTGATGATGTGTTTTACATATTTTTCTGGAAAATAATGGAGCAAAGAAAAAATTTAAAATGCTTTACATAGCAGTTTGAATATTTTTTTATGAGTGAGCAAGGAAATAAATATATATTCTTTTTCAAAAAACTTCAAAATAAGGATGAGGATAAATCCATAAAGCACATGATCAATTTGTTGTAGCCTAAAATAAAATATTTGATACAGTTATGATATGGGGTTTCTGGGTAGTAAATGGGCCTTAGGGTGGGACTCGAATTTAATGCCAGAACTGCTATTTCTGCTCCTTTCAAATATTATATTTTCCATTCTTTTTGGGTAATGTGTGTGTCGTCTTAGTATGACCTTGATATTGGTGTCATAATTTTTGTTCCCATATCTTTTGGTGTTTCTATATTCAAGGACATGAATTTTTGAACGAATGAATATTTGTTAACTGGACATGTTTTCCATTTTTGACTGTTTATATAAACTGCCGGCTTCTACATTAATTTAACACTAGTTGGCCAAATGGACAGCCAACTATACTTGCAACTTGCTTGAACCAGCTGTTTTACTGGAGAAAAGGTTGCCCGAACCAAATATATTATCTTTCTACGTATTATATTTGTTGATTTTGTTTTTAATTTCCACTGTCATGTCTATAAATACACTTGACATATCACTTACAAAACATATCAAAATTATTTGGAATTTATGGATATTAAAAAATGTTTAGTGACCCCATCAACTTTATAGATTTTTTCAATTTCAGAAACTGATACACCCTTAAAGATAGAAATATAAATATTTTAACAATTTGAATGATAAATGCCATTTAAAAAAAAAAAATATCGATTAAGTGCCCATTTTAGAATATATAACATTGACAACATAAAATGATGATGAAATTAGTATTAGTTAGGGGGTGTAACAGTTAACCGATAATTACCCGTTAATATTGCAATACGACTTCTAACGGTTTTTAACCGGTTTGTTTTTCTCTGAACCGGTTTTTCTAGCTATGTTCCATATTGATGTTTTTATCATAGTCTGAAATTTAACTGTTTGAATAAATGTTAAAATGTGTTCGGAAACTTGAAATATTTTTCGCTAAGTTAGAGAATAATTATCTTTGAAAGTCCATCCAAAACCTTTTTTCAAACTTATTCAAACATTTGCATAATACGTAAGATCATTTAAAAATACAAATATCTGTGTAAAATTTTGATCAAATTACGCATTGCACCTGGATTAATTCATGCTATGCATGCATGCGCAAAAGAAATATATGTATTGCAAATATATTGCTATACTGTTTTTACCATATTGTTACACCCCCTGGTATAAGTAATGTTTTAATTAGGAATTGTTGTGAAATTAATTATGACTCAAAACATGGATATATACATCAAGTGATGGTGCAAAAGACTAAGGCCGTGCCAAATTGGAATTTTGTTAAGTTTAACTCGAGTCAACTCACAAATATTTACGACTAAGACAATACATTATATATATATATTAGTATAAATAGAAAACATCATCATAGTATGAAACAATAGTCTGAATTAATTATGAAGTGGCTAGTTTAAGCACAGACTTTAAACATATGGTTTATAATAAAATGTCCAGTGTTTTAATGAAATTGTTGTTATCGAATCCTGGAAAATCAGAATTATTTTAGAAAAAATCACCAACAAATTTTTATTTGGATTGAAGACTCTAAAACCTACACGTATGCGGCTGATGCTTAACAAAATTCCAAAATGGCATGGCCTTAGTTATCATAAATTTTTTATGCAAGAATATAAATCTAGTGTGTAAATTTATCATAGCTAAGACTGATACTTGATAAGTGTATGTCTCGTTTGACAGGCCCCAGTTTCACGAAAAAATTCAAGTTTGTACTCATACTCAATCTTATGTTTTGATCATTAATTTCACTTATAAGATCAATCTTACAACAAATGTAGTATCATTAGAAACCCCAAATAGTGATTCAAAAGTCACATGATGTAAAATAAAACGGATTTACATGTTTGGATAAGGTTTAATTTAATGTTATTGAATTGAGTCTGTTAATGAACTGTTGAGTTTAGTCTCAATTTTAAATATTTTCATTATTTTCATCATCTAATAACAACCATTTTAACAACATTTACATGCTATTTAGAGGCCAAAAACACTTGAGTCTGTTATTGAGTTGGTACTTAAGTTCGTTTGTGAAACTGGGGCCTGTACTTGAGCCAAGCACTACTCAACTTTAAATTTTGAAAAATTGCTGTTGAAAACTCATTGCATTGATAGAGCAGATAAAGTGCTTGAACATGTATTGTGTTTTGTAGAATGGCCAGTAATTTCTTATTAAAAACTAAAACTTAAGTTTAAGAGCATGATGAATAGATGAATTCACACTAATTGTGTAAACTAAGATATTTCCATGGATTTATTAAATCTTGTGACGGATAGTGCTGCAACGATTCACCGGAAAGTCGATTCGATGCGATTCGATACTTTTTTTTTTCGATTCGATTCTTTTATAAATACTATTTACTACAAAAATGCATTTATACACATATTTGAGCTTAAAACTAAATAATATTATTTAAATTAAAGTGTTACTAAAATTGGATAACACGAAACTAGAAAATCTGATATTTTTTATATTTGCTTTATTCAAGTACGAATTGGATTGGGTACGAATGTAAAGGTCGCAAAAATGTATTATTAATGTAATATCGAACAGAGTTTCTATTCATGCTACATAAAATCGTAATAGAAATTTAACAGAAATGTAAGAAAGTGAAACCCAGTTTCACTGTCAACGTATACTTTGACTTTTAGACGCGCCTTTGCTTTTATCGTTTTAACTTATGTAGACACTTTTAAAAGTCAGAATCGAATCGAAACTCGCGGGTCCCGAATCGAATCGGCACCCTTGCAATCGAGTTTCGATGTATCGAATCGAATCGTTGCAGCCCTTAAGTGACGGAAGATATCATAGATCTTGTTAGTGTATAAATTGAGTCAGGAAAGTCTTCTTTAATTCTTGTTTTAATATTACATAGTTTTAATAATTGATTTTTGTTGAAACCAAATTCACATAGCCTTCCAAAAATGTTTTAAATAGACTATATCTGGAATTCAAATATTCGGGTTTTCCCCTCAGGTACAAACTAATTTTAACCATTACAATTAAAACGTGTAAAAAGAACGATAGGAATTAATCCTTAGTTAGTGCTATTTAGCAAGAATGTGTAGAAAACTTTGTTTGTACCCCCTGCGCACGGATGGAAAAACCCATAAATTTGAATTCCGGATAATGTCTAATGGCTTCCATTGGTCTATCGAACATAATGTTTGGCCATACCATACCAAAATTTTGTTAAACGTCCGCATATGGGTTGGTTTAAGAGTCCTAAATCCAAAAAAGAAAAAATAATGATGAAATTGTCTTAAATACTGATGTTCCAGGATTCAATAAGGAAATTTTTTAGGGGGAAATGTGTTCGGCAACAAACGTGCCATTAAAACAAAATATATTTTACGTAAAAAAAACACTAGTCATTTTATATAAAACCATGTGTTTTAAGTCTGCTTAAACTAGTCATTTCATTAGTAATTCAAACTATTCTGTCATATATTATGAAGATGTTTTATCAGATGATAAAAACTAAATATAATGCATCGGTTTTTTGTCGTAAAATATTTGTGTTTTCATTTTCGGTTTGTGTTTTTTGTGAATAGGTACCTAGATTTGTCAAACTTTAGTTGATGAAACAAATTTTCAATTTCGTATAGCCTTAACAAGCTCTGTATGCAGTGTAGGATATTAGGATATGAGACTGGTTGTGACAGGTCCGTTTTAATTTAGCAGCAAGTACTATCTCTTGTTTGTAGAATTTTGGTTAAAAATTGGTTGTCCCGGGAACCAGGACACCCACTAATTTGCTAGACTGTGTATACTCTTGTGTAATGACTGAAACTAGATGTTGTAATCTTATTTTAACTTGGATTTATCATTTTTGACATCATGGAAATGTATTTCTTAAAACCTTGGTGCAACAAGAAGCCAAATGTATATGAAAATAGAATGTGCACATCAACCTGACTAATAAGTGCTTAGTTATTGTTGTCGTTAGGGCTGCAACGATTCGATTCGATACATCGAAACTCAATTGCAAGGGTACCGATTCGATTTCGATTTGGGACCCGCGAGTTTTGATTCGGTTCTGACTTTAAAAGTGTCTACATAAGTTATAACGATAAAAGCAAAGGCGCGCCTAAAAGTCAAAGTATACGTTGACAGTGAAACTGGGTTTCACTTTGTTACATTTCTGTGAAATTTCCATTACGATTTTATGTAGCGTGATTGGAAACTCTGTTCCAAATATACATTCTATAGTATATGCCCCGATCCTCTGCCAATTGGGTCGGTGTGATTGAATTTTACCTGTTCTGACAAACTGGAAGATTTTAGGCTCCGCATGAGCAAGCCAAGTTTTGTTGTTAGTTTATTCAAATTTAAATAGTTTTTCATGTACAGTGTATGTTTAACTAATATGTACAAGAGTATACCAAGAACTGCATCTTTCTACAATTTATGATCCATGCTGTCTTTACGTTTTAAGTCGATATTACATTAATAATACATTTTCGCGACCTTTACATTCGTACCCAATCCATTTCGTACTTGAATAAAGCAAATATTAATTATCAGATTTTCGAGTTTCGTGTTATCCAATTTTAGTAACAATTTTATTTAATTAATATTATTTAGTTTTAAGCTCAAATATAATAATTATGTATAAATGCATATTTGTAGTAAATTCTAATAATAAAAGAATCGAATCGAAAAAAATTGAATCAAAAAAATAATAATCGAATTGCATCGAATCGACTTTCCAGTGAATGGTTGCAGCACTAGTCGTCGTACACTGGAATGATTCTTGAGTAATTGTATAAATTTACATATGCAATTTATATATGAGATAGCAGCCATTTAGTGATTAAGTGTCAAACTCAATACTTAATGGTTGAGATTTTTTTTGACAATGACAAATAGGAGCAGTAGTCCAGTGGTAGGACGCGCGCTTAGGGATCGAGAGGTCCTGGGTTTGAATCCCACTAGGGGCACTGCTAATTTCCTTGAGCAAGAAATTTACCTGCTATTGGTTCACTTCACCCAGGTGTAAATGGGTACCTGCGAGGGTGGTATAATTCTGTTGCGCCAATTTGTCGGCTGCACTAATAAGCGGAGTAAAAAGACTCCCCAGGGAGATTGATAGATAGTTACCAGTAGCCAAATGACCATGGGTAATAGCTGTAAAGTCGGTGAAGGTGCGTAAGCATGAAACTTAGACTATAAAATGCAATTTCAAATATTTATTTGTTTAAAGGCCTTTGACCCATACAAAATTAGATTTCTAAATGTATATAACTTAAATGTTCTCATAATTTTTACCAGTATAGTTGGTTTTTTCTCAACTGTCAAAGTTTGAATAATTTCACGGTGACTGAATGTATTGTTTTTGTACGGTCTAATTGTTATTAAATATGTCTTGACTAAAACATATCATACAGCGTAAAGCAGCTTTACTCGATCATAATACACATTTTTGGTTGGAGTGTTTTAATTCACTCATTACAAACACACTGTGTACTTATCTAGGATATTTCATGTATTTAGACCTTTAAAAATACTTTGTTAACAAGATTGTTCTGAAAATATGGTAACCTAGTGTAGCTTGTTCAATTATGCTAAACATTCCAATAAGTTATGTAACGATACATTCTGAACTCCTCGGCCATTCGCTGAGAATAATTTAATCTAATAAACTAATATACGATCATTAAGGCAATGAGTGAGGTTTCAAAATTTACAGACTAAAAACGAAACATCACTCATTGCCTAAACGATGGTATATTGGAATACTTCAACACCAGTAGTTTCAAAATAGCGTCTAAATATGTTCGAGATTATTTGCAGCAAATGGCCGAGGAGTTCCGAATGTATCGTTACGGAACGTTTTGGAACATTTAGGGTAATTGAACAGGCTACTGGGGTAGGTTGTTGAAAAACATTTTCATGTACTGTTTTTATAGTTGGTTCTTCTGTGTAGTAAAAGTAACATAGACCAATTTTAGTGTGGTTTTGACATTGGTGGTTCTTGGTTATATTTGGCTTTAATTTATGTTTTTTTATATTTATGTGTTGTACACATAATGATGTTAATAATAATAATAAGATTAAATGTGATGTTGAGGTTTACAATTCTTTTTGTGCACATTTGAGTAGGGTAGCCTTTTGTGATTTTGGAAAGTGATTAATATTTTTTGTTTAATTTTTAAAATTTTATTGCATACAGAATACATGTGTTTCGTTGTGATATTTACTTCACACTTTCTTAATTGAATTAATTGAAACCAAGAAGTTCATGGAAATTAATAGGTCAATAGAATATTAACACACTTTTTAAGCAATTTAGCATCTTAATAGATTAGCCTGAGTGTGGTTATGGGCAGTGGTTGTTGTATAAACTGTGAAAATTAACTTTAGTTTAAACTTTAAAAACCTCTGACACTCAAATAGACTTGCACCAGAATTGAAGTTAAAAGAGTTTTACTAGCTGGACAAATGGACAAGAGTTTCACAAGTATACTATTAAGATACAAAGAATGTGTTCAAAACAATAAGATTTCTAGGAGTATTGTGTTGAAAAAGTTGTTTTACTTAATCAATGACTATAACTATTTTGATCTCTGGATGTTAAAAAACAAGATTAAACTTGCACTTGATACATATGTATTTATAATTGAATGTAATCTGTGTCTAACTTTGTTATGAAAAATTGTTTTTATTCAAACCAAATGTTGAGATTTGTTTGTTCGACCAGTTTATCTAATAACTGATAAGAAGGCTAATCGAAGGCAAGTTCAATCTTGTTGATTTATAACTAAAATTTACACGCCGCTTCCTTTGTTTAACATGGGTTAAAATATTTCCCAAACCACCTAGTAAAACAAAAGATTTGACATGAGCAAGTTGTTCTTTTTCACATGAGCGAGTTGTTCTTTTTCACGTGAGCGAGTTGATATTTAGATATCAACCTGGCCACGTGAAAAAGAATAACCTGCCCCCGTGAAATTTCAGGTCGTGTATTAAATGGAGCGCAGTCTTCGTGTTAATTTAGAATTTAAAATAAGCACAAAATGTTTAATTTTGAAAGATTGTCTTAACTAAAAAACTTATTGTATTTTCATGAAATATTTATTACAAAACTTAAATCACTTCCAAATATGTACAGAACTTAGGATTTATTCGAAATAAATGAAAATGAATATGTTGTATTTATTCATGTAATGATTTAATAGCGACATTAACAACCTACAATACTTTCAATTCTGGCTCATTGACTTACGATAGTTCAATCAAACTATATATGATCAAGAATAAGTAAGAATATAACATATAATACTGTCCATATATATTTCCCATATGTCTGGCGTAAAATTGCATAATTTACCGAAAATAAGAGGATGGCTTTGAATATATCAGCTTGAATAAAAATTACACAATGCAATGAATCAAGAAATTTGTTTTGCATTTATTGTTAATGAACAATTATTATTTGCCGTTGAGGATTCTAAAATATGTAATCAAATCATGCTAATTATCTGTTAATTAACAGTTTCAAATCCACTAAAGGCTCGTATAAGAAAAAGACGCACTTGAAACAATTAAATTTGTTTGTAAAAATGTAGTCCATGCCCAAGAAGTCCGTGGCCAGGTTGTTCTAAATCGGAAAACCCTTGCACTCAGTTAATGTCCTTTACGTATATGATTTGTTAACATAATTTGAACCTATAAATGAATTCAGTAGACTATTTTTACATCCTTATATGCTTGGGGTGTTCAAATTTATTGGTAATAACTGTCAGTGTTCTTGCCAGGAATGTTTCATGTGTTTGTACCATATTGTCCATTTTTTCTCAACTGTCAAAGGTTGAATAATTTCACAGTGACTGAAAGCATTGTTTTTGTACTGGCGACCTAATTTTTAATAAAAATATCTTGACCAAAACTTATCATATGGCATAAGAAGCTTAACTCAATCATAATACACACAGAAACTCATGGGTGTATTACGACAATAGTTTTAACAAATGCATTCACCGTGAAATTGTTCATGTTTTGACAGTTGAGAAAAAATGAACAGTATTCGTGCCATACTAAGTTAAAAAGTCAAAATTGGTATGAAAATATGAAGGCCGTTGTAAACACATAGTCATGTTTACTGCCTCTTCTGTGTAGTTTACGTAACATTGACCAAATATGGTGAGGTTTTGACATTAGTGGTTCTTGGTTATTCTTGGCTTTAATTTTTGGTTCAGTGCACTTAGAAATGGTAAACCTCATGCTTGTGTAGACAATAATCCTCATTTCTTTTAGTCATTTAGATCTACTTGAATAGTGTATTGTATTGTTAAAAAGTTTAAACAATAAAGTTTAAGCAGTTTAATATAATTTTGGACAGTGATTATCATTTATATAGTCATACACAGGCTGTGTATTTTAATCTTCGATTTTGGATTTATAATGAAAAGTCATGTTTGATAGTAAGCTGGATCAGTTAAAGTTATTATATGATTTTCTTATGTGATTATGGACTGTGATTGTTAATTATTCTTATTCGTTCTTCTTATCATGAGTTGGAATTTTTAAAATTGTGTATTTATTTGAATCAAAGGAAACAATAGATGAGAATGTAAAGGTTTTATTAGGGTTGCATGTTGTGGTTATGGACTTGCAGTGAGTATGATATATTTATTTGTTGCATACATTTTGATATTAATATTGTCACATATGATTGTGGACAGTGATTGTTATTTGTTGTACACATCTTGTGTAGTTTAGGTCTGGAATTCTAATAGTGGACATCTGAACTGGTTAGCCTTTTGATGACTTAACATAATATATATATGTTAGCCTTTTGTGCTTATGGACAATGATTATTACATTAGTTGATCACACTTGCTCAGCGTAATTATATTGTATTTGATTTGATTTAAGTTATGTAATTATGGATAGTGTGATATTGATTTTTTTTGAGAAGTTTCATTGAATGTTATCTAATTATTTTCTTTGAGTTAAACTACAACATTGTACGAATTTGAATGGAATATATGCACATATTAATAGGTTAGTCTTCAGTGTTTATGGACAATGATTATACTAGTTGTATGTTGAACTCACACATAGTAGTTTAATGCAGTTGTATCTGATTCGTGTTTTATTTTTAATTAATTGTTATAATTATAATAATTTATGAAGATGTAAATTGAGTAGCGGTACTAGCCATCACTTTGTATTGACCATGAGTATTAGTTGGATTATAAATTTAAAGTGTTGTTTTAAGTTGGAATTTTTAACTTTAATAGTTTTTTCTTAACTTAACTTGCAATACAAATTCAAGCATGAAAACATTGAAACACTAAGAGAATAAAAAGAAATAGTAATGCAGGAATCTGAATCAGTTGATACTTTATCATTCCAAGAAGACCCCCCCCCCCGATAGTATTGTTTTTTTTTGTTAGATACTGCAAAATGTATTAAAAAGGACTTGCAAATTTATTATGCTTCGATTACATGTATAATTGGTGTGTTTGTTGACTTATTTTGTATAACATGATTGTTAAATATTTATTTATTTTTCTATTACAGACGAGTTGGTGTGTATGGTTGATGATGGTACGTGTGTTGATGATGGTACAAGCGTTGATGTTGGTGTCACTGGTTGTGGTGTTGATGTTGATATGACTGCTTGTGATATTGATGTTACTGGTTGTAATATTGATATTACTGGTCGTGATGTCGATATTGACGTAGCTGCTAGTGATGTTGATGTCAGTGCTTGTGATGTTGATGTCATGGTTGGTGATACAGTGGTTGATGGAGACGATGATGTTGAGGATTTTCGACACGACGAGGATGGTGATAGTTTTTCATTACTTGTGGAGACTTCTTTTGATTTGGTCGATGACCCCTCTGACGAATCGACTTTACCTTTGACCCAGGACTTGGACTTGGACTTGTCTGTGACTGCTCCCGAGTTTGACGTTGTTGACGTGACTATCGACCAGGTTGAGGAAGTCTCTCCCCCTGTTATTCCTCCTCGTTTATTGTTTCCTGCCTCGACTGATCCTGAGGTGCGCATTTCCCGTGTGTCTGGGCGTAGGATCCGGAAGCCACTTAGATACAGAGATTGAGCAGAAACTTTGTATTCATTTGTCATCATTTCAAATCCAGTGAGAAATGATATTCATTCCACTTATATGATTTGATGTGCAAAATGGTTAGTGTCCATTTGCCAGATGTTACAGTTCAAATCCTGTGAGAAATTGCTTTTCCACTGATTTGATGGCTTTTTGTGATCCTATTGTGTAACATAGATAGTTGCCACCAGATTACCCCTCCCTCCTAGGTTATTGTTGTTGATACCTTTGTACATGTGATAACTAACTGGTATTATTTACAGACATCAGCAGTCTTCATAGATAGTGGCACATTCAAAGTGGTTGTAACTCTTCCATTGTTGATTGTGTAAGTGGCTGTGATAACCCTTCCCTCTTAGGTTATTCTTGTTGATACCTATATACATGTGATAGTTGACAGGTATTATCTGCAGACATCAACAGTCATCATAGACTCATTGCCATCATTGTGTATGATGTTAAGTAGTAGTTACTGTATAGTAGGAGATCTTAGATTGATAGATTGTTAGTAGTTACTGTATAGTAGGAGATCTTAGATAGATAGATTGTTAGTAGTTACTGTATAGTAGGATATCTTAGATTGATAGATTGTGGGTAGTTACTGTATAGTAGGAGATCTTAGATTGATAGATTGTGGGTAGTTACTGTGTAGTGGGGGATCTTAGATTGATAGATTGTTAGAAGTTACTGTATAGTAGGATATCTTAGATTGATAGATTGTTAGTAGTTACTGTATAGTAGGAGATCTTAGATTGATAGATTGTTAGAAGTTACTGTATAGTAGGAGATCTTAGATTGATAGATTGTTAGTAGTTACTGTATATTAGGATATCTTAGATTGATAGATTGTTAGTAGTTACTGTATATTAGGATATCTTAGATTGATAGATTGTGGGTAGTTACTGTATAGTAGGAGATCTTAGATTGATAGATTGTTAGTAGTTACTGTATAGTAGGAGATCTTAGATTGATAGATTGTTAGTAGTTACTGTATAGTAGGAGATCTTAGATTGATAGATTGTTAGAAGTTACTGTATATTAGGATATCTTAGATTGATAGATTGTTAGTAGTAACTGTATAGTGGGAGATCTTAGATTGATAGATTGTGGGTAGTTACTGTATAGTAGGAGATCTTAGATTGATAGATTGTGGGTAGTTACTGTATAGTAGGAGATCTTAGATTGATGGATTGTTAGTAGTTACTGTATAGTGGAAGATCTTAGATTGATAGATTGTTAGTAGTTACTGTATAGTAGGAGATCTTAGATTGATACATTGTTAGTTGTATGTATAGTAGGGGATCTTAGATTGATAGATTGTGAGTAGTTACTGTATAGTAGGAGATCTTAGATTGATACATTGTGGGTAGTTACTGTATAGTAGGAGATCTTAGATTGATAGATTGTGGGTAGTTACTGTATAGTAGGAGATCTTAGATTGATAGATTGTTAGTAGTTACTGTATAGTAGGAGATCTTAGATTGATAGATTGTTAGTAGTTACTGTATAGTAGGAGATCTTAGATTGATAGATTGTTAGAAGTTACTGTATATTAGGATATCTTAGATTGATAGATTGTTAGTAGTAACTGTATAGTGGGAGATCTTAGATTGATAGATTGTGGGTAGTTACTGTATAGTAGGAGATCTTAGATTGATAGATTGTGGGTAGTTACTGTACAGTAGGAGATCTTAGATTGATGGATTGTTAGTAGTTACTGTATAGTGGAAGATCTTAGATTGATAGATTGTTAGTAGTTACTGTATAGTAGGAGATCTTAGATTGATACATTGTTAGTTGTATGTATAGTAGGGGATCTTAGATTGATAGATTGTGGGTAGTTACTGTATAGTAGGAGATCTTAGATTGATACATTGTGGGTAGTTACTGTATATTAGGAGATCTTAGATTGATAGATTGTTAGTAGTTACTGTATAGTAGGATAGTAGGATATCTTAGATTGATAGATTGTTAGTAGTTACTGTATAGTGGGAGATCTTAGATTGATCTTTGTTAGTAGTTACTGTATAGTAGGAGATCTTAGATTGATACATTGTTAGAAGTTACTGTATTGTAGGATATCTTAGATTGATACATTGTGGGTAGTTACTGTATAGTGGGGGATCTTAGATTGATAGATTGTTAGTAGTTACTGTATAGTAGGAGATCTTAGATTGATAGATTGTTAGTAGTTACTGTATAGTAGGAGATCTTAGATTGATAGATTGTGGGTAGTTACTGTATAGTAGGGGATCTTAGATTGATACATTGTGGGTAGTTACTGTATAGTAGGGGATCTTAGATTGATACATTGTGGGAGGTTACTGTATAGTAGGAGATCTTAGATTGATAGATTATGGGTAGTTACTGTATAGTAGGAGATCTAAGATTGATAGATTGTGGGTAGTTACAGTATAGTAGGGTATCTTAGATTGATACATTGTGTGTAGTTACTGTATAGTAGGAGATCTTAGATTGATAGATTGTGGGTAGTTACTATATAGTAGGAGATCTTAGATTGATAGATTGTGGGTAGTTACTGTAAAGTCGGAGATCTTAGATTGATAGATTGTGGGTGCTTACTGTATAGTGGGGGATATTAGATTGATACATTGTGGGTGGTTACTGTATAGTGGGGGGATTTTAGATTGATAGATTGTGGGTGGTTACTGTATAGTGGGGGATCTTAGATTAATAGATTGTGGGTGGTTACTGTAATATGGGGGATCTTTGATAGATGGATAGTAGGTGGTTACTGCATAGAGACATAGTTATGGTTAGGGTTAGTTGATGGGTATTATCTGCATATGTGATGTTATGGTAGTATATACTTGCTGAGTTATTCATGCTGGGTAGGGCATGAATTGTATTGTATTTTTAGTTTAAATATGTATTTAGTAAATTGATTGTTTGTGCTTGTATTTGTTTAGTTAGGTGATATTTGGCTTATATTAATAACTGACCGTGTTGGTCAAATTGTCCTTGTTGGGATATCTGCTTATGGATAAGGGTCCTATTCATATTCAGATGTTTTAACCCGAGATGATTTTGTAAAATTTGTAGCACTTCCTTTACAATTAGTTTGCATATATTTCAGTCCATTGTTAGGTTTGCCGAGCTAGGTTAATGTGAGCACAAATGATAAATTTACTATTTGTATGTTTGAGCCTAAGTGCATGCAATTCTAGTCTTGCCTGGTATTTAAGTTCAGAAAGTGTATCTACCTTAATATTTCTTGCGTATAGTGGGGAATCTTAGATTGATAGATTGTGGGTGGTTATTGTTTAGTGGGAGATCTTGGATTGATGGATTGTGGATGGTTTCTGTATAGTGGGGGATATTTGATTGATAGATTGTTAGTAGTAACTGTATAGTGGGGGATCTTAGATTGATAGATTGTTAGTAGTTACTGTATAGTGGGGGATCTTAGATTGATAGATTGTTAGTAGTTACTGTATAGTGGAGGATCTTAGATTGATAGATTTTGGGTAGTTACTGTATAGTAGGAGATCTTAGATTGATAGATTGTGGGTGGTTACTGTATAGTGAGGAATCTTAGATTGATAGATTGTGGGTGGTTACTGTATAGTGGGGGATCTTAGATTAATAGATTGTTAGTAGTAACTGTATAGTGGGGGATCTTAGATTGATAGATTGTGGGTGGTTACTGTATAGTGGGGGATCTTAGATTAATAGATTGTTAGTAGTTACTGTATAGTGGGGGATCTTAGATTAATAGATTGTGGGTAGTTACTGTATAGTAGGAGATCTTAGATTGATAGATTGTTAGTAGTTACTGTATAGTGGAAGATCTTAGATGGATAGATTGTTAGTAGTTACTGTATAGTAGGAGATCTTAGATTGATACATTGTTAGTTGTATGTATAGTAGGGGATCTTAGATTGATAGATGGTGGGTAGTTACTGTATAGTAGGAGATCTTAGATTGATAGATTGTTAGTAGTTACTGTATAGTAGGAGATCTTAGATTGATAGATTCTGGGTAGTTACTGTATAGTGGGGGATCTTAGATTGATAGATTGTTAGTAGTTACTGTATAGTAGGATATCTTAGATTGATAGATTGTTAGTAGTTACTGTATAATAGGATATCTTAGATTGATAGATTGTTAGTAGTTACTGTATAGTAGGAGATCTTAGATTGATACATTGTTAGTAGTTACTGTATAGTAGGAGATCTTAGATTGATACATTGTTAGTAGTTACTGTATAGTGGGAGATATTAGATTGATAGATTGTTAGTAGTAACTGTATAATAGGATATCTTAGATTGATACATTGTTAGTAGTTACTGTATAGTGGGGGATCTTAGATTGATACATTGTTAGTAGTTACTGTATAGTGGGGGATCTTAGATTGATAGATTGTTAGTAGTAACTGTATAATAGGATATCTTAGATTGATAGATTGTTAGTAGTTACTGTATAGTAGGAGATCTTAGATTGATACATTGTTAGTAGTTACTGTATAGTGGGAGATATTAGATTGATAGATTGTTAGTAGTTACTGTATTGTAGGAGATCTTAGATTGATAGATTCTGGGTAGTTACTGTATAGTGGGGGATCTTAGATTGATAGATTGTTAGTAGTTACTGTATAGTAGGAGATCTTAGATTGATAGATTGTTAGTAGTTACTGTATAGTAGGAGATCTTAGATTGATAGATTGTGGGTAGTTACTGTGTAGTAGGAAATCTTAGATTGATACATTGTGGGTAGTTACTGTATAGTAGGATATCTTAGATTGATACATTGTGGGAGATTACTGTATAGTAGGGGATCTTAGATTGATACATTGTGGATAGTTACTGTATAGTAGGATATCTTAGATTGATACATTGTGGGAGATTTCTGTATAGTAGGGGATCTTAGATTGATAGATTTTGGGTAGTTACTGTATAGTAGGATATCTAAGATTGATACATTGTGGGTAGTTACAGTATAGTAGGGTATCTTAGATTGATACATTGTGGGTAGTTACTGTAAAGTAGGAGATCATAGATTAATAGATTGTTAGTAGTTACTGTATAGTAGGAGATCTTAGATTGATAGATTGTGTGTAGTTACTGTATAGTAGGATATCTTAGATTGATAGATTGTTAGTAGTTACTGTATAGTAGGAGATCTTAGATTGATAGATTGTGGGTGCTTACTGTATAGTGGGGGATCTTAGATTGATACATTGTCGGTGGTTACTGTGTAGTGTGGGGATTTTAGATTGATAGATTGTGGGTGGTTACTGTATAGTGGGGGATCTTAGATTAATAGATTGTGGGTGGTTACTGTAATATGGGGGATCTTTGATAGATGGATAGTAGGTGGTTACTGCATAGAGACATAGTTATGGTTAGGGTTAGTTGATGGGTATTATCTGCATATGTGATGTTATGGTAGTATATACTTGCTGAGTTATTCATGCTGGGTAGGGCATGAATTGTATTGTATTTTTAGTTTAAATATGTATTTAGTAAATTGATTGTTTGTGCTTGTATTTGTCTAGTTAGGTGATATTTGGCTTATATTAATAACTGACCGTGTTGGTCAAATTGTCCTTGTTGGGATATCTGCTTATGGATAAGGGTCCTATTCATATTCAGATGTTTTAACCCGAGATGATTTTGTAAAATTTGTAGCACTTCCTTTACAATTAGTTTGCATATATTTCAGTCCATTGTTAGGTTTGCCGAGCTTGGTTAATGTGAGCACAAATGATAAATTTACTATTTGTATGTTTGAGCCTAAGTGCATGCAATTCTAGTCTTGCCTGGTATTTAAGTTCAGAAAGTGTATCTACCTTAATATTTCTTGCGTATAGTGGACTCTTAGATTGATAGATTGTGGGTGGTTACTGTTTAGTGGGAGATCTTAGATTGATAGATTGCGGGTGGTTACTGTATAGTGGGGGATATTTGATTGATATATTGTTAGTAGTAACTGTATAGTGGGGGATCTTAGATTGATAGATTGTTAGTAGTTACTGTATAGTGGGGGATCTTAGATTGATAGATTGTTAGTAGTTACTGTATAGTAGGATATCTTAGATTGATAGATTGTGGGTGGTTACTGTATAGTAGGAGATCTTAGATTGATAGATTGTGGGTGGTTACTGTATAGTGAGGAATCTTAGATTGATAGATTGTGGGTGGTTACGGTATAGTAGGGGAACTTAGATAGATACATTTTTAGTAGTTACTGTATAGTGGAGGATCTTAGATTGATAGATTTTGGGTAGTTACTGTATAGTAGGATATCTTAGATAGATAAATTGTGGGTAGTTACTGTATAGTAGGATATCTTAGATTGATATATTGTGGGTAGTTACTGTATAGTAGGATATCTTAGATTGATACATTGTGGGTAGTTACTGTATAGTAGGAGATCTTAGATTGATAGAATCTGGGTAGTTACTGTAAAGTAGGAGATCTTAGATTGATAGATTGTGGGTAGTTACTGTAAAGTTGGGGATCTTAGATTAATAGATTGTGGGTAGTTACTGTATAGTAGGAGATCTCAGATTAATAGTTTGTTAGTAGTTACTGTATAGTGGGGGATCTTAGATTGATAGATTGTGGGTAGTTACTGTATAGTTGGAGATCTTAGATTGATAGATTGTGGGTAGTTACTGTATAGTAGGAGATCTTAGATTGATAGATTGTGGGTAGTTACTGTATAGTAGGCGATCTTAGATTGATGGATTGTTAGTAGTTACTGTATAGTAGGATATCTTAGATTGATAGATTCTGGGTAGTTACTGTATAGTAGGAGATCTTAGATTGATAGATTGTTAGTAGTTACTGTATAGTAGGATATCTTAGATTAATACATTGTGGGTAGTTACTGTATAGTAGGATATCTTAGATTGATACATTGTGGGTAGTTACTGTATAGTAGGAGATCTTAGATTGATAGATAGTGGGTAGTTACTGTATAGTAGGATATCTTAGATTGATAGATTGTGGGTGGTTACTGTATAGTGGGGGATCTTCGATTGATTCATTGTGGGTAGTTACTGTATAGTGGGGATCTAAGATTTATAGATTGTTAGTAGTTACTGTATAGTAGGAGATCTTAGATTGATAGATTGTTAGTAGTTACTGTTTAGTAGGATATCTTAGATTGATAGATAGTGGGTAGTTACTGTATAGTAGGAGATCTTAGATTGATAGATTGTTAGTAGTTACTGTATAGTGGGAGATCTTAGATTGATAGATTGTTAGTAGTTACTGTATAGTGGGAGATCTTAGATTGATAGATTTTGGGTGGTTACTGTATAGTATGGGATCTTAGATTTATAGATTGTTAGTAGTTACTTTATAGTAGGAGATCTTAGATTGATAGATTGTGGGTAGTTACTGTATAGTAGGATATCTTAGATTGATAGATTGTGGGTAGTTACTGTATAGTAGGAGATCTTAGATTGATACATTGTGGGTAGTTACTGTATAGTGGGGGATCTTAGATTGTAAGTAGTTACTGTATAGTGGGAGATCTTAGATTGATAGATTGTTAGTAGTTACTGTATAGTGGGAGATCTTAGATTGATAGATTGTGGGTAGTTACTGTATAGTGGGGGATCTTAGATTGATAGATTGTGGGTAGTTACTGTATAGTAGGATATCTTAGATTGATAGATTGTTAGTAGTTACTGTATAGTAGGAGATCTTAGATTGATAGATTGTTAGTAATTACTGTATAGTGGGGGATCTTAGATTGATAGATTGTGGGTAGTTACTGTATAGAGGGGGATCTTAGATTGATAGATTGCGTGTGCTTACTGTATAGTGGGGGATCTTAGATTGATAGATTGTGGGTGCTTACTGTATAGTGGGGGATCTTAGATTGATAGATTGTGGGTAGTTACTGTATAGTAGGAGATCTTAGATTGATAGATTGTGGGTGCTTACTGTATAGTGGGGGAACTTAGATTGATAGATTGTGGGTAGTTACTGTATAGTAGGAGATCTTAGATTGATAGATTGTGGGTGCTTACTGTATAGTGGGGGATCTTAGATTGATAGATTGTGGGTGCTTACTGTATAGTGGGGGATCTTAGATTGATAGATTGTGGGTGGTTACTGTTTAGTGGGAGATCTTAGATTGATAGATTGTGGGTGGGTACTATATGGTGGGAGATCTTAGATTGATAGATTGTGGGTGGTTACTGTAATGTTAGGAATCTTTGATTGAGGGATTATGGGTGGTTACTGTATAGTGGGAGATCTTAGATGGATGGATCGTGGGGTAACTGTATAGCTTGGGATCTTAGCTTGTAGCTGTCATTGCATCCTTCTACAGACAGCAATTTTCTTCATGAACAGTTGCAAATATGATAATTTGCTCTGTTTCACTGACTATGTTGGTCACCATTATATTGGTCATAATCACAAGTTTGGACAGTCTGTCAACTTGTAATTCATTGTTATACTGTATGCATTGTTTCTATGTAGTATTATTAGGTCTTTAGGATGAAGGAAGTATGGAAATGACGATGAATAGAAATGGTTTTGTTTACATTGGTATGTTTATTGGACTGATAAGATGTGGTAGAATTAACATGGTTGGTAAAAAAATAATATGGAAATGATAATGAATAGAACTGGTTATTGCAACATTGGTATGTTTATTGGAATGTTGAGCTACACTAGAATAAACATGGTTGGTCAAATAGGTAATATGGTAAATTATTATGATTAGAAATAATTCATAACGTTTGTACTACATTTACAACAATCTTTATGCCTATAGGAACTCGAACTTATTCCGAGTGTGAAGGTATAGAGATGATGGTGTGTTTCCATATCTCTGCAGCTGTTGGGCTTGACCTTGGCTTGTAGCTGTCATTGCATCTGTCTATGGACAGCAATTTTCTTAGTTAGTATCCAGTCGCGAATGTGTCATTTGCATGGATTTACAGACACAATGGTCAGGTTACTACAAACATCTAGATCGAGTCATCTTCATGCCAGGAAACTGATACATATTCTTGTAGTGAAGTTATTGAGATGGTGGTGTGTTTCCATATCTCTGCAGCTGTTAAGCTTGTCGTTAGCTTGAAGCTGTCATTGCATTCCTCCCTCTATAGACAGCAATTTTCCTTGTTTGTATCCAGTTGCACATGTGTTATTTTGCATGGATTTACAGCAGAATGGTCAGGTTACTACAAACATCTAGATCAAGTCATCTTCATGCCAGGAAACTGATACATATTCTTGGTGTGAAGTTATTGAGATGGTGGTGTGTTTCCATATCTCTGCAGCTGTTAGGCTTGTCGTTAGCTTGAAGCTGTTATTGCATTCCTCCGTCTATAGACAGCAATTTTCGTTGTTTGTATCCAGTTGCACATGTGTTATTTTGCACAGATTTACAGACAATATGGTCAGGTTACTACAAACATCAAGAACCAACTGCATGCCAGGAAACTTTCATATCCTTGGTGTGAAGTTATTGAGATGGTGGTGTGTTTCCATATCTCTGCAGCTGTTAGGCTTGTCGTTAGCTTGTAGCTGTCATTGCACCCCTTTCTGGACAGCAAATTTCACTATGAGTGAACAGTTGCAAGTATTAGATTTTGCTCTGTTTCACTAACTATTTTGGTCACCATTATACTGGTCACAATTTCAAGTTTGGACAGTCTGTCAACTTGTATTGAATTTCAGCCTTACACTGTATTCATGGTTTCAATATAGTGTATGAGGTGGTAGAAGAACATAATATGGAAATGATGCCAAATAGAAATGGTTTTTTCATACTGGTATGTTCTGTGGAACGTTGAGATATGGTAGATAATGGTTATTGACTTCACTATTGAGCACATACAGAGCTACAATGAGCCAAGGAGAGTATTGTTATTTCAATTAGATCATTCTATTTTCACCTAGAAAACATATCAATTGATTATCTGTTAACTAAAATGAGTGTTTGGAACCACTTTTGCCTATCTTCATCAATTGTTTAGAACTGGAACAAATCTATGCTTGGTGGGGAATGTCACAATAACTAAGATCTCGACCAGTTAGCCTTTTTTCATACGCCATGATATTTGGATCCGAGAGCAAAAGGCGCCTTTGTTCAAATATCCAAGTGAATTGGCAAGTGATTAATGTGAAACTGTAAATCCACTTCTGTAGAATTGTGATGTTGGGACTTGTGTTTGTGATCTGACCCTGCTTTGTTGGATTGTTGATTTGCTTATGTCTGGCTTTAGTTCTGAGGTACCATATCAGTTTTGTATAATTAGAAATTTCATTATTAGATTTTCTACTGTAATCCTATGGTCTAGCTTGTTTACAGTCATAACTTAAGTTTTTGTATTGTTAACTTTCATTGTAAGATTTCATTTTGAACATTAAGTACTTTATCTTGACAAGCTAGATATTCATATCTTATTGTGTTTTCCAACTTTTGGAACAGAGCTTAGGTTTGAAACTTTCTTTTCAGACTCCAGTTACAAGCCTCAACAATAACTGTAGATAGATGAAAATGGAATGGTTAAATTGAGAGACTTGCTGGTTTTTTCCACTTTGCAACATGTACATACCTGGAACTGTATTTATTCTCAGAATAGTGACAGTTGTGTGGAGCTGACATTGATTGTGTGTTATGTGTTGAATTCATTGTCCTTAAGTTATGTGTTAAGATTACACCTGTTCACATGTTTGAAATGGAAATGAAGTACTCAAGCTCTGTTTAAACGGTTTAGATTTACATGGCTGACTTTCACTATATATATATATATTGTTAAGCATTTTTGTCTGGCATTGAGAGTTAGAGTTTAAAATTGAATTTGGGTTTGGGTGGTATAAATTTTTCTTATGAGTTAGGCTTTTAGAGGTAGAGTTTAAAATTGAATTTGGGTTTGGGTGGTATAAATTTGTCATGTGAGGTTATGCTTGGTCTGACTAATTTACTATCAGTTTTTCATCATTCATTTTATGACCATTTTCTGTTCTGTGGTTTGACTTTCTTGATTTTCATGGTATTACTTTGGGTTTGGTAGGGGGACTGTACTAGCTAGTTTGTTTAATCCGAGAACTATTCAATTTTGATACATTTTTAATTTTATTAATTCTTACTAGTTAGATTTTCATTGTTCTATGTATTTTGTATGTTTAACTTGGGCTGAAACTCTTTAGTTCCCTTTCATGCATGTCAACTGGTGTGTCAATCATTCAGACTGTCGGACATTAGTGTCAAATGTGTTCATCTTTAAGACTATCAGACAGTATTGACAAGTTTGTTTATCATTGAAAGTGTCAGGCTCAAAGTTATGATAAGATCTGCTTTTATGTATTTCACCTAGTGAGCTTGGA
Source organism: Mactra quadrangularis (assembly GCA_025267735.1). Classification (NCBI taxonomy): domain Eukaryota; kingdom Metazoa; phylum Mollusca; class Bivalvia; order Venerida; family Mactridae; genus Mactra; species Mactra quadrangularis. Next base: position 21,103,878 of record CM046296.1, on the reverse strand, counting down.
GTTTATTTCCCTCTGTTTTCTTTATTTTTGTCTCTGGCGCTGTATAACACATTACTCAGTAGTAAATATGTTAAAATATAGTAAACATCTTTCTTCTTTGTTGTATTAAATGCATGAATTTATTTCCATAAGAAACATTTTCTTTTTGATGTTGTAGGATGCTCTTGAATATATATTTAACTGGTTAATGTTAGATCATAGTAAACACACCTAATTATTTAAAGATAACTTAGTTACACTTAGTTTAAATCATTTTTTGAATTCATTTTTAAGGTTTTGTAAGTGAACGACATTGCTCAGACTTGTTGACTCAGTCCCCATGGAAACACCTGGCATTGTTCTGGCCACTGCTTTTTGAGGCTTAAAGAGGTAATTTAAATTGAATTTGGGTTTGGGTGGTATAAATTTGTCTTGTGAGTTAGGCTTTTATAGGTAGAGTTTAAAATTGAATTTGGGTTTGGGTGGTTAAAATTTGTCTTGTGAGTTAGGCTTTTAGATGTAGAGTTTAAATTGAATTTGGGTTTGGGAGGTATAAATTTGTCTTGTGAGTTAGGCTTTTAGAGGTAGAGTTTAAAATTGAATTCGGGTTTGGGTGGTATAAATTTGTCTTGTGAGTTAGACTTCTATAGGAAGACTTTCTGAATGTTTGCAGTAATACTTTGGATTTGATAGGGGAACTGTTCTAGCTGGTATTTTTTATCTAAGTTTTTGAATCAAATAAACAATAATTTCAACACTCTTCAGGTAGTAATTGTTTTGCAACTTATCATTGAGTTTATTGTTCTCATGCAATTATAAGTTTAAGACAGCTTTGTTAATGTTTTATGATAAATTTTCTTAGATTTGTTTCCTTCGAATTTTTTTAAGGTTTCTTACTAGTTAGCAATTTTTCGTAGTTAATATTCTAAAGTTTAAACCTTGATTTTGTATGAACATGAGACAAACATTTCTTTAAATGTCATTGCATTTTCCTATTTAAACTGTAAGTTATATTAAATACATTTAAATAGATATGGAAAAAAAATTAAATGGACATATTTTTTACATATTTTGTTGTTGGTTCCACTCTTAAGTTTTAAAATAAAATGTTTAATGTAGATAAAAAAATGCTTTGAATTTATTTCGTTTTAAGTAAAATTTTCTCTTAACAAGTTGGCATTTTTTATGGTTAATATTTAAAGTTTCAATAGGAGTAAGTTTTTTACTCCCAAGAATTATTTCGTTTACATAGTTGAAATTTCTTCATTCATTTGTACATTCGTTTAAAATTTCGAACCTTTATTATAAATTCATGATAGGGTTAGGTTCTGGTGTGCATATTTTTTTGTTCATAAAATTAGGTTGGTTTCTCTCCTTTTCATTCTTGTTCTCAGAGTTTAGTAGGATTCTCAATACTAGCCAGTATTGAGAATCCTACTTGACTCTTGGAATGAGAATGCTCTTTTTTGCTTAGCAATGAAAATGTTAAAATATAAAGAAACATTGTTAAATGCAAAGAAAAATGTTCAATATTGTAAATTAAAGCAGAAGGTGGTGATTGGTATGGCTATCAGCACATTCAGAACACCTCGACCATTCATTAAATGAATAATAATTATTCATAGTGAAAGGCCGAGGGGTTCCGAATGGCTAACAGGGGCGGTTGGAGGCCATATGTAAGTGTCATCCAAAATAATCTTAAAACTAAAATAGCTGGGATTTTTCACTAATAAAATTGAATTCTATTTCAAATGTATTTACTGGAAGAATTATGATAGTTATTATTTATTGTAACAGTTGAAAGGGAATGCATTTATGTCTTATGTGATCTTTTTTAATCTCTTTATGTAATAGTAAAAAATAAAAACAATTACTGAAATGTTATGGTTATAGTGGATGACACTGAACTGCTGTGATATATTTAATGTGTATATTGCTTTATTTTGTTTGTTATCTAAAAATTATATGTTTATTTTTTAGTAGGACTGAGTAGCTGAAATTTCTTCATTCATTTGTATCATATCTTGTTAACATGTATGAAAAGGAAATGTAGTACTTAAGCTCTGTTTTAACAAAGTTGATGTACACAGCTGTTTTTCAAAACTTTTACTTGTTAAGCACTTTGGACTGATTGAGATTAAAATTGTATTTTTATCAAATCGGGGTTTTGGGGTTACATTTTTTTGTCTTGTGAGGTAATGCTTGGCCTGACTGGAGAAAACTCAAAGTTTAAGTCTTGACCCTCCTAGTAGGGATATCTTAGTATAAGCAAGGACCCTGTTTATATTAAGACATCCTAACTTGTGATGACTGATTTCTCAGTCTAAACTTTTCTTCTTGAAAATGTTTGGATTGGGACTTTATCATGAGGGACTTCTTTCTAGGTCAAGTTTTTCCAAGCAAGTTTCTTTTCAACATGTATGTAATTTACTATCTGCTAGTTTTGACTTAGAATGCTTAAATTCATTTCATGTCCATTTGTCTGTGTTCTATTGGTATAAGTTTTTTTAAAGTTTGCTGTTAGTGTTTAGGCTGCAAGGGGGACTGGTCCAGATGAAGTTTTTATCAGATAACACTTTTATTTTGATATATGTTTAATTTACTTAATATTAACTAGCTAGGTTTTCATTATTTTAAGTATCTTCTATGTTTAACCAGAACTGAAACTATGCATTTCCTTTACATACTTGTCAATTGGTGTCCATTTTAAGTCAATCAGACATCAGTGCCAAGTGTGTTCAGACATCAGTGCCAAGTGTGTTTATCTTTGAGACTATCAGACATTAGTGCCAAGTGTGTATATCTTTAAGACTATCAGACATCAGTGCCAAGTGTGTTCAGACATCAGTGCCAAGTGTGTTCATCTTTAGGACTATTAGACATTAGTGTCATGTGTTTATATTTGAGAATATCAATGTTAGTATAAGGTCAACCTTTATTTCACCCAATGAGCTCAGAAAATATAATCACTTGGTTTTCTGACTCACCAGTTGAAATAAAAAATATATTGTTTGACAAATATTTTGATTCTTTCATGTATTGTACGGTGTTTTTTGTTAGTCTTTTGTTTACTACCATAAGATTACATTGTATTTTCACTAATGTAATTATTAAGTATAGGACAGTTTCATTAAATTTTCTGATAAGTTTTCTTAAGTTCATTTGCTCTGAATATATTTCACTTAAGTTAAATTTACCAAATAGGCTTCTTTTAGTAAATATTTACACCTTTATTTTTTGTGTTATTATAAATCATGTGGCAAAATATTCCTGTAATGCCGTTCACGTTAAATCATTTTGACAGCTCTTTTTAATAAATTTAGATTATTACAGTTAGGTTTTGAGTACTTATTTTCTGATTAATGAAATTCTTATTTCCTCTCTTATTTTTTACAATACAAATGGTAGCTCTATATAAAAAGAACATGTTCAATATGTTGTATATTAAAGTAGAAAGGTGTGATGGTATGGCTATTAGTCATTTAGAACGCTTCAACCAATCATTAAATGAATAATTGTTTTATTTGTTGTGAGTGGCTGAGGAGTTCCGAATGGCTAAAAGGAGAGAAGGGAGGCCATAAATACAGTGCCATAATCAAAATATTTACACTAAAATAGCTGGTTACCATTTATTCAATTAATTAATATTTCAATTTTGTTTTTGAAATCATTATAATTTATTGTAACTTTCGAAAGGGAATATATTTTTACTAATAGATTTTTACTGGTGTAAAGATTATGATTGGTGGCACTGTACTTCATTGTTTATGTTCTGATGTATTATATGATTTTGCTTTTTTTTGTTTAAAGCGTTTTTGCTGTAGTAATTATTAAATAAATAAATAATAAATTTAATTCATTTAATATTTTATGGCTAGTTTTAGTAGTAATTTATTTCAAGTTAAATTTTTGTAACTGTATTCCACAAACTTATAGATATTTCTTGCTTGTATTTTTCATATTAATATTTTAAATTTTGAACTACAATTATTTTTAAGTTTAGTTTGAGTTCATTAATTTCATTTTCCATTTTAATTGTAAGATAAATTCATGTTACATTTTATGGTTAGGTTTGATTTAATTCATTTAAATTTTTATGGTTAAGTTTGATTTGATTCATTTAAAAATATTATGGTTAGGTTTGATTTAATTCATTTAAATTTTAACAGTTAAGTTTAAGTTTAAATAATTTTAAGATTTAAATTTTTGTAATTTGACCGAACTGCATCCCCCAAACTATATAACGTCTCTTAGTTTTAGTTTGACATGTGTAAAATGCTTACCACTCTGTATTGAGATCAGACCACGGGTTCCGGAAATGGTCGCAGCGCTCTCTATGGAGGTCTGTGAATTTGTTGCCCGCAAACCACAGACAGGTATTGCATATCAGGTGCATTATTCATAGTGTTATCGGCATTATGAGTAGTGTATCTGTGCATGTGCCAAACCGATGCAGCTCAAGAGAACGAGCCGTGATCTCACGGTTCGACTCGCCCACCCCAGGTTGCATCGACTACTGCTTAACGTGGGTAACTTGACCTTACATGATGTACTAGCATCATGTAAGCCAGTCACAAGTCTGGATAAACAAGGAGTGAACCACGATGTCTATTTTTATAATTATGAATCGATAATTATAAATAGATATAATTATTGTATGTACCCAATCAAAATTGTATTGAATTCTTTGATTTTCCAATTAAAGTTTCATTGAATACTTTGTTTTCCTTAAACATCAAAGACTAGCAATATGACACTCTTTTAGTTTAATGTAAAACACCTCATACTTGAGATTTATCTTAAGTCATGAGGAGTTCCGAGTTCAAGTCTTGGTGAGAGTATATATTTGCTACGTCAAAGATGGTACAGAGGATGTGTTAGACATTTATTTGTCTTCAATTTCTATCATCATTTCTTTCATAGAAGATTTACGAACAAGTGTTTACCAATGCAGATTAAGGATACAGGCTTTCCTTTTTTTAATGCTATTATCCTGACAGCTTGTATCATTTTGCAGTTCTCTTGTTTAAAATTTGTTTATTTATTTATTGGAGTTAACTCCTTGTCAACACAAATTTAGGTCATTTTACGGCGTCCAGCTCACCTAACCTAGCTTTCCAGGACCATTGTCTATAACCAGTACTCGCCTACCCTCCCACAAGGCCAAAAACTTCAGATTATTATCTAATCAATGGAGGATAATTTACATTATTGTCAAATTTAATGGAAGGGCATAACCTTCTGGGCTGGATTTGAACCCACACTCCCTCAAGCACGAGTATCCAAATCTTGGCGCTATCAACTGCGTTAAAGACGTGGGTTTTGATATTAAGTGAATACTCAAAATTGAAATAGTTCACTTCCTGGAATACACTGCCCTCTAAAAGTTTCTGCACAGTACAATCTAACTAAAACAGAACTAAGGGGTGCTGGTTCAAATACTGACAGAGCCTTAACTTTTTTTTTAAACTTAAATAATTTTGCTTTTATTTATGTATATATATATAATATATATGTTAGACTTGTATATATTATCGAAAGTATAACTGTTTTTGGACTGCAAAGAAAATTAAAGACATTTATCTATTTCAAATCCCTCTTATGATCAAGATGTTTTTAATAAATGCAAATATATGTTTATGTTATTCATTGCATTTCTAAGTGAAAGTAAACCGAAACGGTTTAAATTTGTTTCCCTTATGCTTGTTATATTTTGATAATTTTATGTTTGTAAAACAGTTTTCAAGTCTACTTATAATGAAAATGGCTACAATTATTATAATCGGTTGTTTAAAAGTAGTTTTAGACGTTGTAGATATTCAATGCAGATGGTTTTATCAGTGATGTCTCGGTTTGAAATATGATTTTTATATTATATGATTGCAGTTCATTAAAAATTACGGTATATTATAATTGATTTGCCCCAAAGACAATTTTCTTGGTTTGAAAAGATTTTGATTGTAAAAAAACTTGTTGTAGCTACCGGTAGATCACTCGGATTTTCTCCGTCTAACTTGCATTGAAAAACGCCAATGTCATCCATAACATAATTGTAGGCTCGATTACTCTTTAAAAGTTATTCGGAATTTGAAGACCGTTTATATATGGTATATAAAAAACAACATTACAATCGCGCATTTTTTTCAAAAGAAGCAAAATTCGAGTATCACAATAGTGACGTCAAAATGCACTCGACTAGCTGTCCTCGTCTTTTCGCCATCTAACTTACTATGGAAAACGCCGATGATTTCCACTAATAAACATGATAACAGAGTGCACAATGACCAAATTTAGGTTTCGTAAGCTAGTTACTATGGTAATTTCATTGGCGATGGTATGAAATATACTAGCTGTTGAGGTATGTGTAATATAGACAATATACATAGAGCTCTATTGCTATCGATGTGTCTGCAAAGACGGAGCATACACTTGTACGCTCATTGATTTGAACGCTTGATAAGGCCTGATCTGGGTATAGTAAGATTTCTTTCACCTTACGAAGGTCACGGCGCTTACCTTTGTAAATATGGGCTAAACCATTATAAAAGAGGTTGTTCAGAAGGTTTATTCTCCGAGGATTTATTCCCCTTGGCCAATGTTAAATTGTAATCATATTTATAACTCAATTATCGAAAGACGGCCTAGCACAGTTGATACAGCTGCGTCTAAAATAACGTTTTTGACACAGTGGTTGGTGGTTATATAATATAAGTAAATATATTACATTTTTTACAATTTTTCGCGTGCTTACACGTTTCAGACATGATGACCTAACTAACACTTTAAAATCATTTGGGTCGTTATATATACTCTTTGTGTGCACGAGATTCACGAGGGAGAAAAACTTGGATAATTTATATAATACCGACACCATATTATAAGTAATTGTAATTAACGCTTGCTAGTATTGTATTGCACACCTGTTCACCGCATTCGGATCTTCTTCATGAATATTCAATGCACTTTGACCTTCGTAAGGTGAAAGAAATCTTACTATACCCTGTGATGCTTGAATGTATCAATTTAGATCATTATCTATTTTAAAAGATCGGATGAATGATTTTATAGTAAAACTGATCTATAAGTTGAGTTGATATTGCTTTGATGGTGCCGATTTTGTGCCCTTTTCACTGTATGAGTGTCAATATCTGTGGGACCAGGTGGGGCAAGTGCCCCCTGTGCCCCCGGAAAATCCGGGCCTGTATATACAAGGACCCTTTATATGTAATATAGGGTCTTTGATACATAGTAGACCAGCAATTAAAAGCTAGTACTGAATTTCACCTGACGTCCTGTCAGTACTCTGATTCTGACATTTTTTTATTGTTTTTAAAAAGCCCTTAGGGACGCTTTACTGTCCGTAAAACAATACTTTGTAAAAATTATATATTTTTGACACATAAGGTGCAGTAATATAGTATACAATTATCAAACGCGACAAAGCATTTGACATACTGACAATGATCGATCCCTACATTAGATTACGTCAGGATATTAGCGCATGCGCAGATATTCATTTATTATTGACGGCCATTGACAGTAGTGTTTCTCTCTTTAAAACAGAACAAAAATGGAAAGATTATCGCTGTTTGCGTGTTGTCTGTTGTTGTTAGCGTCTTATGTACATTGTCAAAGTAAGTAACATCTACGATCCTATATTTTAATGTCAATTTGTTCGAAATCGGAGGTGAAATTGACCTTGGACTCGTTTCGGTTCATCATGAAGTTGAACAGATGCAATCAGCTGATACACTCGTCTCGAGTTCACTGAATGGCTATCATGTTTCTCGTATTCTAGTTTTGTCTAGTTGAAATGTTCTGGTTTTTGTTGTTTATTTCATTTATTCTGTTGTTGTACAGTACCTTGTGATACATGTTGGGAGATCTTTTATGAGGAATCAACAACAAATCAAGCCTAAATCATGAGATTGAGCTGACCTGAATCTGTGCGTATATCTCTGTAAATTGTGCTCATGAAAAAGGTTGAAATTTTGTCTGGTCACGTTTTAGTTTCCTTCCTTTTCTATGGAAGCTGTACATGATTGAATTAATTGTCTGTGAGCCATGTCATCAAGACTACTTTTTAAAAACAAAACCTCAGTTTTCCTTAGAAGTTAATAGAACTTAAGAGAAACACCCCTTTAAAGAAATTGTCTGAACAGCATTCACATAATGTCCTTTATTTATTGATGATGTAAATGCTGCATAATCATTGCTCCTTGTTTGACTCAAACACCAACCTTTGTGAGATGCTTTACATTTTAAATTTAAGACTAAAGGAAATATTGGCAGAGGGTAATTTTATAATTATTAAACCACTTAACTAGTTTGTGTGTTTAAGCCAACTATTTATGGTGAGGTTCATGCTGTCCAAATTAAAGAGTGTTAATTGTTACTATGTTCATTATGCAACATGATAAAAATCCATGGTCCAAACTGAGATTCGAATCCACAACCTCTCGAGTCGTAAGTGGACACTCTACCACGTCACCATAAAAGCTAACTTGAAGGCAAGGGAGTACAAGTGTGGTATAATACCTTTGCTACAATTATACATCAATTCTTTACAGCGGAAGGTTTGGTTATCAAACCAGAAAGGACAATCTTACTGAAACTGGAAGGTGATAATTTACAGTTAAACTGTATACATACTTATATGGGACAGACTGAAGACAAAGTCAGGTTCTTGAAGGATGGTGCTCCAATAACAGACACTGATAGATATAATGTAAGTATGATATATATTATGATATGTGTCATGGTACTTACTAGGGATGCGCAATAATACCGGTATACTGGTATATTGCAATACGTGTCAAACACAAAACATACAGGTACAGTCCCGCAATATATCGCTATATTTTTTATCTTAATCTAATAGACTAATAGTGCATACTCGAACCTTTTTTTAACATTAGGTAGGGAGGTTGAATCTGATGAATATTTTTTATGAATTTGCATTGAGTTAGATACAAAAAGAATATGTTTTCGTAAAATTTAGTTGGCATCATTGATATTTTATTTTGTCCGCCTTTTAGACTGCACCCCTTTTTTATTCAATCCAGAAACGTTAACAATCATGGGTGACTTCATCGTAGTGAAAACCCAAGGAAAAGTCTGATGTTTGGAGGCATTTTGGCTTACACAAAGAAGTAAAGATGGGGAAAATAACAGAAAGACTTGCTGTGTGTTACAAATGTAACTTACCTTAAAATATTCAAGTGAGACAATGTCTCATCTTCACTGGCATCACCCAGGACTTGAATCGTCTGCACACCGTACCGCTTAAACTTAAAGCGGGACAGTACTAGAAAGGCCAGTTATAATACCTACTTCACTGGCCAAAAGTTGAGTCTTAAATGTTTGCAATAGCTTAAATAAAGCTTTCACAATGTATAATAACTATAATTGTGTTGAATCTTCATATTGTCAGTAAAATACAAGCATGGGTGCTGAAAAAAGCTTATGTTCTAAACTCCCAATATATCGCAATACATATTGAAATATGCTGTTGGGTATAGCTCAGTTGGGAGAGCACTATAAGCAAGGGGACCCAGATTTGAGTTCCAATCAGGCTGCATGTTTTTCTCACCTGTGACATAACCCAGTTAAGGTCAATAATATCATAATTGAAGAATCTTTCGGAGAATCATTTAGTAAAATGATAACTACAAGTTTCCTTAAAGAGGATACACTGTCTTCCATGTGGATCTTCAAATATATCTTATGAATTTAAATAGTGATCAGTGATATATAAATATAAACTGAACTACAATAAACATGTTTAAATCAACAAAAAATCAAGTGTTTGATTGCCTGCATTGGGTGAATCACGATTGCATTGACACAAACTGGAACCAGTATGAGACTTGTGATCATTGTAGCTCTCTACATCTTATAGTTAATAGATTTACTATGCTATTTTTAGACTAAATTAACGAAGAAGTTTGAGGACAGTAGAAGTATCAGTAACACCACTTTAACCATCAACTCTACAGAACTTGTTGATAGTGGTACCTATACCTGTCAGACATACGATCAGAAAAGACTTTCTTCTATAACTATTTACATCATTAAAGGTAGAATTTTTACATTTTTTTACTCTGAATTCATTGTCTTAACCTACTAGACTGAAGCCTAGGGCTAGTAGAAATTGATTAGTGCTAGTAAAAATTACTTATTGATATTGTTGGGCTAGTTCAGTCTTTGACTATTGAAGTTAAAACATAAATTTGGCTAGTGCTCAGTTACTGCTCTTGATTTGCATATAAATTTATGTAAACATTTTTTGGACTACTGCACATCATGATATCTAGACTTTCTATTGTAGCAAGAGCTTGTTCATTTTGGAAAGAATTTTTGCTAAAATTGCTTGTTTGAAAAATGTAAAAATAGTGAATTTAAAATGAAAATATAGATTTTTTTTAGAAAAATAAATGTTTTCTGTAATGAGAATTTTAATTAAGAAAGCACCTTTGATTGTAGCTCTGTCAAATAAGGTGGCAAAGCATAGAATAGCATGTGTGATAATGAACTGTGTTATTACATGAAGAGGCTATATATATACTGTCCACATACTTACAAACATAACAGTATTATACCAGGCTTAATTAAAGTTCAATTTTGTATAAATTATGCATGATCATGCTATAGTGTGACAATACATAATATTGACTGTTTATAGTCACTAGTTTTATTATACATATATATTGGCAGTATGCCAACTTGATAGTTATATACTGACTTACAATATCTAACTATATTTGCATCCTGTACATGTTTGTATTATGTTAAATTGTTACTCATGTTGACAACTTTAGAGTATATAAAACTATAACTACAATGTTATGCTACATAAAAATCAAAATTCAACTTAAATCATTGTTCTGGTCTCATATTTTAATGACCTTAGCATAAAGATTGTTTTTGAAATACATTTCTGTGCTTTAATAATCTCAGTTGATCATGACATAGAAATAAGATACTGCTCAATAGTATATTGAATTTAAAAACACTACCAACACATAGCTAATATATTTTTCTGATTGTTTATTAACTTCTTTTCTTTTGATACTGCTCAATACAAATTTTAAATGTTTGTTCCTCTTTATATTGTATAGAATGAGATAAAATTATATGCTTCATGATAAAAGTGTTTTAAATAGTATTAAAATTTGAATACAATCTGATTAAAACCCGATCTAACATTTTACCGCTCGCATACTCGCTAATTTAGATCTGGCGTTTTCCAAACGAAGGTCACGTTCAGGTGACCTTTTCTCATCATAATATTCATGACGAAATTGTTATGATACGTAACTTGTTTACATCGTCTACGTCACGCAATTTGAAATGAGCCACCCAATTGCAGACTGTGAATAATACCGCTGTTAAATTTGCATGCAAACATTGGTCTAAAAATAGAAATTACGAAATCAAAATGTGATTAATAGTATTTTCGTCTAGATGAAAGCTATGCATTGATTGGTCTACACAAAGTTCATCTCGACGTGACCTTGCATTGACTAAGTAGAGATCCAGTACGACAACGCGAGTAGAACAGGATCTCTGTTTACGGAGATTGATTTGAATACAAATATATAACTCTATTTCTTTGCTATTAATTGATATCAGTCAACACTGACTATTTTAGTATTTATATGGCCATGCATGTGGTGTTAGTAAAAAGTGAGTTTCAAGGCCCTTGGCTACTCAATCCACTAAGGGAATGCTGACAGTGTGCTAAAAATTGTTTTTACTTTTAAGTGTTTGTTTCATTTAAGGCCTTTGGCCTGAGTATTATCATTTCACAAGTTATTTTATTATTTACCATTATTTTGTCAAATTCCTTAAATATGGCCTTATATATATTAAATATTGAATCATAGAACTTCAAAATAGACTGGATACACAATAAATTTAGTTTGCTAGAGGCATAGTTTATGATATTAATATTATATAATATTATGTTGTTAAACTTTATTCTTTTATTTACCTATTTAATACTTGACTTGTAATTGCTTGATATTATTATTTTTATAATATAAGTAATAATCCTTGAGACGTTATTTTACATTAAATCTGTTCTATTAATAACTGAATTATATTTGCTACCATAACTTTCATCATACATATATTTTGATATTTGTTTGCTGGTTGAACTTCTTGTCAATTGATGCATCATGATTATATTAATATGGGAGGTTAAAACTTAGTTTTTGGTTTAAATTAGTTGCCGCAAACTGGTCCATTCTTAGTTGTTGTACATTTACAGCTCAGTTGGTAGCGGGCAAGTCTACTGATTGAGGGGTCCTGGGTTCAATTCCCTGAGCATACTTTCATGGAGCTTGGTCATCAAATTATTTCTGCAGCCATTCTCCCTCTTACCAATGATTTTTAATTATGTAGGGCAGTTGTCAGTCACTGACAAAAGTATGCGCTTAGTAGTTGGTTAACTGCTGAATCCAGAGATTTAGCCTTTCCAGGAGGAGTGAGTAGGTTGACTGACCGCCATTACATGATCTATACAATGTGTTGCTACAGCGTTAAACCCAACAAACAAACAAAGTTCAGCTTTTAGTATCATAAGTTTTATCATTTCCTTATTCTGGTAAGGAACTGAGTAGGAAATGATCAAGGGTTAAAAATACAATGTATTATAAACTCAATTTAATTATTATATGTAAACATTAGGGCATTACAAGAATCGAGCACAATTCAATTCACATACCGGTATATTGATTATTATTCAAGTTCTTATATAAAGGCAGGGGTACCATATTGGCACATGATACATTAGTCATGTGCATGTTTTAACTGAGTGTCCTCTTGTACCCAGGGCAAAGTTTTTTTTACGAAGGGAGACAAATGACAGGATGAGTCACCATCAGAACCAGTCTAAGGACAATGACTGAAGTACATAGTGCAAGTGTACTTGAACTTGAGAACCTTTGTCTTGTAAACATGATGTTATTGATGAAGTAAACATAACTATATAATTATTCTACATGTATTCAGGGAAATCATTTCATATAGCTAGGTTTTGTATTTTCATATTATGTTAGAAATCGGTGGTTGAGATTTTACATGAATACTTTAAGATATACTGAGTACAAGAGCACTTTAAATCTATTGTAATGTTGTATGAATATTATAAATTGTTGAAACTTTCATATTATAAAATAATAAACATTGTCTGTGTTGCCAATAACTTGTAGGTCAATAAAATTCCAGTATGCTGAGATCATTGTGTTTGAATAGTTTGTATTCATGACTGCTCATTGACTTTTAGGAGAGAACCCAAGTACAATACCATGTTTTACTTGCAAGTAGGATGTTCTATGGACTGAGCTGATATCTCTAGTAATAGTTTGATTGTGCCTTGATCAGAGTCAGTTCTTTCAGATAAAAATTGATTAACTGTCAAACATATATATTTATTGTATGAATCAGGGTCTTGTATATTAGTGTATATGTCTTGATTTTGTGGGTTAGTTTTATTGAGACTCTGACAAAGTGGGTGGGGGGGGGGGGGCTAAAAAAGATTAATCTTTAAATAGCATTTTCAATCTACTTCTGTATATCTTCATAGATTTATTTATTTTTTAATTCAGGACAGCAATGCTTCATAAAGTAGCTTCAAATGTAAAATTTGTTCATCCAGTTAGGCACAGGAGGTCTGTACAACTGCCTCTGTTTTAGTTTTGATCTTTCAACCATTGTCTTTGACTACCATGAACTGTGTAAAAAAGATTCACAAATGTTTGCAAAGCATTGTATCTCCCTCCTTTTAAGACAAATGTACAAATTCAGACATTCAGCTATTTGACATGTTTCATGTACTAGAAAATTACTAAGAAAATACATAGAAGTGCAATTTATTTTTAAAATGGCATTTTTTATCTTCCCTCTAAAAGTTGGCTCTATCTCATTAAAATTTATGTAATTTTTTTACCTTACAGTGTCCTGTTATCAGTTCTGTCTAATTCTTTATTTTTAGTAAAATGTTTCTGCGACTACATGTACTGTTCATTGACCTTCTTGGTTAGATATCTGTAACTTACATGAAGGTAAATGACCATCAGAATATTAGGTCGTGAACTGTACAGATCTAAATTGCTACCTATGATAATATTTATATCAAGGATTTTCAATTTGAGGTCTCTATTAAATTATTTATACGGTTTGAAACAAAATAGTTCTTTGAAAGTTTTAAAGGACTCATATGTATTAGAATTAATTTACTCCATGTTTTATTACCTAAACATAGACCTCATTTAGAAAGATAACCTTATTCAACTTTAATTTATTTGTCAACAGTAAAACCTCCTTGAACATGTCACTTACAACTTTTTAATTATGGTCATCCCTGATTGTTTGACCTAGTTACAAATTCAGAATTTTAGAGACCTTAAAAATAACACTTTCCTTTCTTTTTAAATTCTTTTGAACCTATGATTTGTGGATAAGGAAAAATATTGACCTATCACTCATGGTTCTACAACAGCAATTGACTCTCGGTCATACTTTTGATTTAACTTAAAAGCTGCTACTACTCAGTAACTGTGTTCTCATGCCTCATCAGTCCAATTACGGTTTCATATTGTGACTAGCCATATTTACTTATTTTTTATTTAAATTGTATAAGATTCACATCAATTTCTTACGACTGTAGTGTCCAATCTATGTACGTATGCACAGCAGTCACAATACAAATGTAAGAACAAAAGTTGATGTTAAGTGTTTCTTCTGATTTATAAGTTTGTAGTCCTTACTTAGTTAGGATGGCATGCTTAAGAATATATTAAAATATATAATACATTTATATCCAAGGGTCCGCACAAAACTAGGCTGACTGAATGCTACTAAAGAAAGATGTAGACTAGTTTTGCTCTGACCCATATTAAATGTATTATATAGAAGTTACATCAGTTTATCAGTAGGTTGACACTATCTTCTTACATGTATCAGTTTAGAGTGTTACATGTGGGGACTAGATATTACATATTTATAGTAGAGGGACTAGCTGTTATGAATTATTTTTGAATTATTAAATTTTATGTTGAAAGTTTTATCATAAATCTGGGGCATAGTCTCTAAACTTTGGCTCAATATGATGCTATTTCAGCATGATTTTTATTGACTCATAAATTTGTTTTGACTGTGAGTAACTTGGTTCCTGTTGTTCTCATCATTGTCCAATGGTTTAATAGTCTCGCTTTAAACTAGAGTGTTTGATTGGGTTTCATTTCTGACCACTGCATATTGACTGTTGAGAATTTTCTCCCTATAAAGAAAGTTTTAATCTCATTGTAGAAGGCTGAGCTGAACCAGTAAAGTAAAAATCTCGAGTGAAAGCTCTTCAAATGGCCATTCTCGCAATAGAGCAGTTTTTTCTAGTTCATGGTTTTGTATTTAAAATTTACAATAAATGTCAAGAGCATTAAAACATTATTTGAAATTAGTTAAAATATGCCTGAATAGTGTTATTGAAATACTTTTATATAAAGCTTTGCCCAATATATTTTATCATCTAAATGGTGTTTAGAATGCTATATAGACTAAATCCTTTCATAATCAATATGCTGATGTCAGATATATAAAAAAAGTTGAAATGTAATTGTATAAAAGAGAACTTTTAAATGATCAATAAACTAGTTAAATGAGATATATTCTGTCATTTGTGGTATAGACTTTTCTCAGATGATTTTACTGACTTATTTCATACAGTATTAGTTTTCTGTGATGGTGTGCAGTTCAATCCAGACTAACAAACCTGCTTGTTTTCTATCAAGTTTGACTTGCTATAATGATGCACTATGTGCAGACTCTGGCTAGAACCTGACTGAAAATGTCTAGTTGTTTATGTACAAAAGATATTTCTTCTTCTTAGCTTGTTTAAAATGATTCACTCCCCCTTCTCAACTTGTTTTAGAATTGACTATGACAGTCCTCAACCATTATTTTGACAAGCACTTACTTGAGTAAAAAATTTTATTATGTATTATAGTAATGAACCAAATGTTCAACTAGTCTTGAGTATAAAAAGTAGGAAACTTTACTAGCCCAAAATAAACTTTTCACTTGTCCCAGGCCTGCAAGTGTACTGTGAAGATGGCTGCAGCAGAGTAGTTTCATTAAGAACTTCACATATTGATATAATTATAGATAACATCTCTGCTGGTTCCTTGATATGATAAAATCTTTGATATACATCTACTCACATGTAGGGAACCAACCATTGTTGTCTTTGATGATAAAAATCATTGTTTATCTGATATGTATCTGAAGGTCTCATGTACTAGTGTGTTATTGTACGATTTTATTGAACTGTCCGATTGTATAATTACACGGTTATCGCACACTGTATTATTTCCGCGCTCTATTTATAGAATTTTGCACTTAAGATACAGTGGGTAAGTTAATTTAGTGTCAATATCTCACATGCTGAATAGTCGTGCGGTTAAAGTGAAAGGCTACAGAACATCTACTTTTTTATATGCCGGGTGCTAGTTTGAATCTTAAGATGCCATTTTTTTTTCGCATTGTTGACATGTTTTTTATTTTCTAAAAAAAGTTTTTGTTTTTTTCAGTATCTTTTGGAAATAGAAATAAAACACTATAAAACTACTAATTTAAAAAATAATTCAGTTTCACAGGCAGTGTCAGTTCTGCTAATGAAAGGGAATCAACAAAATTTATAATTTATTAAAATGTACTTTGAAACTTTATTGTGTTTTGCACAATCCTACAATGATAAAAGCAGGAAAAAATATAAAAAGGCATTTCTATCGAGATTCGAACCCACGACAAAAAGGTTTGCACAAAGACCGTTTTACCACTCGGCCACACTAACTGGGATACTCATTACAAATCAAATATACTACATCTGTGTTATGAGCTCTAAGTGAACTACCAACAATATCCGAGCATTAAATATACTGTGTTATTGTGATGTTTTATTTATGCAATCAGACAGTTCAATATAATCGTACAATATGAGTTAGAAATTCTTGTTTGTTCATGTTTGTCGACTGTTGGAACATAAGGGGTTAGTGAAATTAGGTCTTCCATTATAATTTTGTCTGTTATAGTGAATAAAAAGTATATTTATGTTGTATTGCATCCTCTTGGTAGAATTTTTCTGTATCCATTTCTGTAATAGTTATATTGGACTGGTCCTGATATTCGGAATGTTTTTAACTTGAGAAAGTGTTAGTTTTTACTTTGAATGATTTTATTTTATGCATATGTTTGTTTAAAGATTAGTTAATGTTGATAACTTACTAGTATGATACATAAATTTATATCAGTGTATATGGTGTATATCTTAATTATATTTTGATTATAAGTATGTGTGTTTTGTATACATCATCAACAATATATGTGTATTTTGTATACATCATCAACGATACATGTGTATTTTGTATACATCATCAACAATATATGTGTATTTTGTATACATCATCACCAATACATGTGTATTTTGTATACAACATCACCAATATATGTGTATTTTGCATACATCATCACCAATACATGTGTATTTTGTATACATCCTCACCAATACATGTGTATTTTGTATACATCATCAACGATACATGTGTATTTTGTATACATCATCACCAATACATGTGTATTTTGTATACATCATCACCAATATATGTGTATTTTGTATACATCATCAATGATACATGTGTATTTTGTATACATCATCACCAATACATGTGTATTTTGTATACATCATCATGATACATGTGTATTTTGTATACATCATCAACGATACATGTGTATTTTGTATACATCATCACCAATACATGTGTATTTTGTATACATCATCAACAATACATATGTATTTTGTTTACATCATCACCAATACATGTGTATTTTGTATACTTCATCAACGATACATGTGTATTTTGTAAATGTATTTCAGTAAAGAACAACAATGCTAACCTCCCAGTAGTTAAGAGGGGTGAGACTTTACCACCAGTATCTTTACAATGTGAAATTATTGGTGTTAATGCAGCAATTGAAAGAAACTTTACCTGGGAACATGATGGTATGCAACTTGAAGAAGGAGACAAATACGAGATGTTTAACAATGGTACATTGGTAATCAACTCGCCAGGTACGTTTAGATGATACCTATAGTTTTTCTTTCAGCACCCACTGCTGTTGTACAGTAGTTATTATGGCAGAAATTGAAGCTTATGACCCAGGTTTAATTCTTGTCTTTGGCAAGCAAACCCCTTTTATGAGTATTTTTCAATAATGTTAAGATAAGAAAAAAAACAAAGAACTATTTATCTTGGTAACTCATGGTGTATGAACCTGTAACATGATTTCATTTAACTCCTTACTTGCTAAGCCATGAAGTCCAAAAAGAATCAAGGTTTCAAAAAGTTAAAGTTTATAGTTTAACAACATAATAATGATTTTGTTTGTGTGTCCCCATTGTGGCCATTTTTGTCCATTCTAAATATAGTTATAAGGAGCCAAATTGTCTTCATGTTAAAAAGATATTTAAAATATGTATCTAAAAAAACTATATTTCAGTTCGAGCTGATATGGGTGAATACCAATGTTCCATCATTTTCTTCCCAACATCGGAAGTTGAAAAACATACGATCACACCAAAACCATGTGCTCTCAATGGTAAGTTCTAAGCATTCCTGAATTGATAAAATCTGTCACAGCCTTCATTTTCTCATTCTGTATTAAAGATATACATTTTACAACACCATCCTATTTCACTTTGATGTTGACCTGATATTAACTCGGTGTTTTGAAGGAGCCACATATTAGTTAACTCATTATAGCACACTTCTCAATGCTCTATTATCATACACTATGGCAATTCAATGCTTGAAATTTCTGTTTTGTTGTTACCCTTAGCACTATGGTTGAGGTAATTCCAATGTCATTCTTTGAATCTAATGCTGTAAAATGTTATGAACTTATGCTTCCTATGAGCGAGTTTAGTTCTCAATCTACTTCTATTTTCTTTTAATTAATTAATAAGTTATTACAAAAAATGAGATAGTCTTTATGATATTTATGGTACATTACAGCTGGACCTAAGATTGATGAAGCTGACAACAATAAGAACATGGTACAAGGTGATAAGTTAGAGTTGAAATGTAAAGTTACTGGTTATCCTATACCAACTGTGTCCTGGTTAAAGGATGGTAATACATTGAATCAGACCACAAGAATACATGTGGTGGACTATGAAGGTACCGGTACTAAAGGAAAACTGATTATTTATTCATTGGAAGATGAAGATGAGGGTGACTATACTTGTCTGGCTCAAAATGAATTTGATCCTAAAAATGCTACCCAGACAATGACTGTTAGAGTTAAAGGTAAGTTGATGTTTATGATATTACAAGGCCTTGATTAATGTAAATAGTGTAAATAATGTAAGTAGTTTTTGTTAATTGTGGGCTAGTCCATTGATAGTGAGGGGTATCCAAGATAACTTGAGTTGCTGTATTTGCTAGGGCTGATGGCCAAAAGTCTTTATCATATTAACTTTTATTACATAAATTATTTGAGTTAGTTTGAGCTCAAATAATTATGCCTTGGAATCCTTATCTTGTATTCAAAATATGATGAAATATTTATTTTAATATTACAGATAAACTTGCTGCACTCTGGCCATTCCTTGGTATAGTAGCTGAAGTAATTGTATTATGTGCCATCATTCTGGTCTATGAGAAGAGACGTGGTAGGAAGTTAGCTGAGGAAGAAGATGCCGTAGACAACAATACGTAAGATCTTTTTTATACTTGATATAAGGCCATGTCAACTCAATTGGGGTTATTATACCGAGGTCAGCACACTTAACTTTCCTAGACCCTTCTCTATAAATAGTACTCACCTACCCTTCCACAAGGCTGGAAACATCACCATATACCTGTACTTTATTAATGGAGGAAAATTGACATAATTGTCTAATTTTCATGGAAGGGTATAACTGTCCCGGGTTGGATTGGAACCCATTACCCCTTCGGAACGCAAGATTCCAAATTCTGGCACACTACCAACTGTGCTACAGATCTGGGTAGTGTAAATTTATTTCTTCAATTTTGTATAACAGTCTGTGAAATAAGAACTTGGCCAGTTAAGACAACTTAAATATGAAGCTGGTGTTACCTTGTGATTACAACTTTGTTAGGTAATCATTGGATAGTTTAATCTGTGTTAGTTTGAATCACACCCAAAACCCACCTTGTTTTCTTGATCAAGAAACTCTATCCTTACTGCTCTGTACTAATAGACTAATAATCAAACTCTTAGAAAATTCTTCAAGGCATTGATAATGTAATTATTTTCTTTTTTCAGTGATAACACTGTTGATCATAAAGATGTTCGTCACAGAAGAACTTAAATAAATAAAGGGGACGAGGACGAGATTTGAAGTAAATTGTGATGAATAGAAGAGGTTTTAAACTAAAAGCAATCCAGTCATATTTGATACATTCTATTGTATGACTGTCTATTAAGATCTCACAATTTATAAATTCAATAATTGAATATAAAAAGTCTTGTTTTTTTTCTTCTACTTTTAATATATGAAAAGCTTCTTTTTATTTGAAAATAATACTTGAAAGCCAAGTAATCATTTATTAGAGTATTATTGAATTGATGCATTGTGGCATTTGGTGTTTTTAAGAAATACTGCAATTTTTTTTTAAAAATATTAAGAGAGCAAAGTCGAGAAAGGTGTATGATATAGACATTTTTTTCAAGGTTTTTGAATTTGATTTTTCTTTATGCAGACCTAGCCAGAACATTGAACTGGTTTTATGCTAATCTGTCCTTCAGTTTATTGGTCTATTTTATTCTAAAAAAAGTCAGAGAAATTTTCTTTCTTAAAATTTTTAGTAAACAACTATTATAAAATATGAAAGAAATTACAAACGAATGATTTTGCATATTTTTGAATATTTTTTTTAATTGTATGACTCTTAATATTGAGGTAAAAAAAGTAGTTTTAATTTTTCAAAATAATTTTTTTTTCAATTATAATCATAAAAAATAGTTTAACATAATGGTTTTAATTTTAAAAACAACATCAATATGACATTATGAGAACACCAAGGATAAAAGAAATAAATTAATGAAGGATGGATGGATTGTGGTCAGTACTTTAGACCAGTCCCATGTAGCAGATATTAACTTAGATTAATGTAAATTTTAACTGTTCTATATAATATGTGTAAATAGTTTCATAGAAGAATTTATGTAAAAACTTACTTTCGAATATCTGCTGTTTATTTCTTAAACTTTTTATCATTTAAGAAAAGGAATGAATGTTATTTCACCAAACTGAAATATCAGTTTTTATGTCTCTAAGGGCACGTTCTGCAAGGTGAGCACTTTGAATCGCTAGCTAGCGATATGTAGCAAGTTTTTTCATAGTAGCCATAACATTCTGAACATATCTGCTTTTCAAAATGGCTGCCCCCTGTGGGAATGTGTTTATTTTCGAAGAATACTGATATTTTTTTCATCAAAGCGGCTAAATAGAATAATCATAGTGATAATTGATTTGAATATTTTCCTTTGTAACAATTCTGAACTTTTTGTTTGAGAAAGTCGCCATCTTGGATTTGCTGGCTTGAAGCAAACCGTTCCATAGACCACTTATGCTACAAAAAATTGCTTTCAAAAAGTGCTAGCTAGCGATTGCCTTGTGGAACATGCCCTAATTGTTTGTCTGCTGATATTTTATATGAGGTTTAAAACTCTTACTTGATATGTTTGCTTATAAACTCCTCAATGTGATTGCCTCTTATTGTTTGAAAGAGATTAGGTTTACTGCCCATCAAATGTTATATCAACTTATGAAAATGGTCAGAAATATACATAAAAATTATTTGCTTAAATGCCATCTCGTGTGATTTCAACTGCTCAGAAGGGACTCAATTTATTTGAAAGTTCAATGAATACAAGTGCCTAACTGTTTGCTTACTTTATTAGTGAATCCGGTACTTTTTGACTCAAGACCTTTAAACCAGTGTGTTTAAAGCAAGTAAATAATGGTTTTAAACCAAATCAATATTTTAAAGCAAGAGGTGACAACACAATTCTGGCAAACTTGTCATGAGGAGCTCAAGTTGTTACATGGTTAACAGTATAAGTGATAGCATACCTGTTAAAACTTTTTTATCATCTTATATGTAGAATAGCCAAATGTTTGTGGTCTAATAGAAAATTTTATAAAAGTTGATAGCTGTTAATGAAATGTTTCAATACCTCTTTTTTCATGTTGTCTCATGTATCATTTGTCATGTTAGTTTGTTTTTTCTAAATAATGTATTGTTTTTAATTAATCATTTTTTATGATAAACTGTTCTTTTTTTAATTTTCTCTTTTTGTAATGAAACCATAATGTGTGTGATATTTTGATGTGTGTTTTGTGAGTTCAGAATTTTGGATCAGGAATGTTTTAAAGTGTTAAAGGCTATGTGCACTAATAAAAAGTAAATATTAAAGTTGGAATATAGTTCTTATGTGGTGCTTTAATTGCTGCAAATTCCATGCAATTTCATTTACATTTTTGGTCTTGAATCATTTGTATGATATTGAATAGATAATAGAAAGACTGGTGTCTGTTTCCAAGGAATGGACTTGTTTTCTTTTTCCAAGGAATAAACTGGTTAGCTGGTTCAAGTGATTACACTTGGCTTGATGTATGGATTATTTCTTACATACAAATTGCTTTGTTAAGATTGAATTTTTGTATGTTTATGATTAAAGTAAAATATTGAAAGACTCAAAATATAGAAAATCACCTGAGTGTGGTTACTTAAAGACCTTGATTCATAGAATGGTTTGAATGTTGCTTCCAATGTTACTGATATTATGTATGCAAACATCATTTTAATGTTCTGTGTGTATATAGTTGACTTGTCACTAGAATATATTAATTGTTGTAATGTTTTCACCCCTATAGATTTAAAAATTGTAATATTTTAAAAGCACTCTTAGATAAAGTGATCTATATATAGGACAGTGGTATATTTATTTACATTCCTTTTAAAAGTTTTAATCTTATGTTATCAGGGTAGGAAATGTAATAATAAGTTTGTACGCATATCACATGTAACATTTTATTTTCTAATATGTGTTAAATTTTGCTTATTGTATGCAGGGGGGGAAGAATAGCAATAAAATTATTGGTGTCTGAAGTCACTTATTGATAATAAAGTCACTGTTTTCCTCTGTCAGTATGTTAGGGAAATCCATGATTTTTTTGTATATTTTTTATTTCATATATTTGAATATGTATGTTAACTTAATTGAACATCCATAGTTCATACACTACCTTTAAGGTTTGCTTATACTGAAGTTCAGAATTTTTTTACTTTAGAAAATTAATTTTCTGTGTAAAATCTGCTGAAGTATTGAAATTCAGAACTGACATGTTTTAACTATCTCCATTACATCTATGGCTTTAAACTTTAATATAACTTATTAGGTAAAAATTAATTGTTTACTTTCCTGTCTATACTAAAAAAATTAGAAATTAATCAATTAAGCTTTAAAGTATTTTCATTCATATTGATTTTGTATTGTCCCTGTCATATTTGTATTGGTCAATCATTGAATCACTGTACATGTAATCAGAAATATTATCAATTAAATTTCAGTTTATTTCATTATTTTTGTTCTCAACATTTTTTTTGGTCTGTTTGCCTTTTATGGCATACAATTTTCTGTAATTTTGCAGTGATTTTATTTACAAGGTGCACACTTGATAGGCTTTTAATTATGATGTCATACTCACTGTTCTGTTTTGTTTGTGATTAATGCTTTAAATTACATCTTTTACTTCTTTGTTAAATATATTAAAAAAATTTTGAATTTAATACAGACATACACCCCAACCACTTAGTGCAATACAAAACTTTTCCTTTATTGACTTGAGAGAAAATTCAAATATAAATATTTTAATGATGATTTATTAAAAATTGTTAATAAGAATATTTATATACATGTAAGTGTTACTGCTTTGCTGTAGGGCCATAATACTGTTATTTTAGTGAAGCATAACATTAGGTCCTGATATAAGCAATTAGTATCAGCGACTTAACAAATTGTGTGATGAAATTATGATCCTTTATAGAATGTTAGTTTAAGAAGTTTTTATGTCTTAATTAACTGTATCCTTAAGTTTATGTATTTCCATGTTGATACAAACAAAATGAAAGTTTGAGTACAAAAGATCCAAATAAACTTAACTTTGAAAAAGAAACATGGACACCCACATAAACATGAGGTATGGAAATATTGTATTGTTTATTGTTAAGGTATCTAGGATTGTTATGTTATACTTGTATTTTT
Organism: Mactra quadrangularis; assembly: GCA_025267735.1. Taxonomy (NCBI): domain Eukaryota; kingdom Metazoa; phylum Mollusca; class Bivalvia; order Venerida; family Mactridae; genus Mactra; species Mactra quadrangularis. The sequence goes on along the minus strand of CM046296.1, from coordinate 21,079,542 downwards.
TATACATATAGTAAGCTTTGATATTGTACACAGAATATTTCATGCTATATTCATTGCTCTAGAATATTAATAAACCCATCCCATTTGAATAATGTTGTTTTTACTTTATCTGTTTAAAAACACCCATTATACCTGTCTAATCATCTATGGACTATTGCTTTTGATAGTCTTTGTGTGGATAGCACATGGACCAAGGGTGACCTTTATCAAATTATAAACCCATGGGTCAAAGGTAAAGGATATTTGAGCTTAAAATAGAAAAGACACACAGAAAACAGAAGTTGTTGAAGAAAGCTATGTTGGTACCATTGACGTTGAGTCTCATGTTGATGTAAAATGGTTGTCTAGCATGTACATGACAAGTGTTAAATTAGTACCTAAGTGTATCCTCATAGCTGACAGAAAAGCCTGTTTCTGTTGGTTTGCATGCAAAGTCATGTCCCTATTATAAAAAGGTGCTCTACAATTCTTGGTGCAGGCAAAAATAGGTTTTCTGTGACAAAATTCTGATGTAATGGTCGTTGTTAGAAATGTTTTACAAAGACTGCCTGCATGAGGTTGTCATGAACAGTTTCTGTTGTATGAAAACATTCACAAAGCCATGATATAGGGCTGTCATATACACCAAAGTGACAAGTGTCGCTCCTCATGATTACTATTTTTAAAGGGTTTTTTGCTGATGTGAATCTGAATGATAACTCGTTAATGAAACAATTTGGTTGGTTCATAACACAAGCCGCCCGGCTAGCTCAGTTGGTAGCACGCAAGTCTACTGATCGAGGAGTCGTGGGTTCGATTCCCGGGCGGGGCATACTTTCGTGGAGTTTGGTCATGAAGTTATTTCTACAGCCAATCTCCCTCCTACCAATGATTTTTAATTATGTAGAGCAGTTGTCAGTCACTGACGAAAGTATGTGCTTAGTAGTTGGTTAAAAGCTAAAACCAGAGATTTAGCCTTTCCAGGAGGAGTGAGTAGGTTGACTGACTGCAGTTATATGACCTATAAAATGTGTTGCTACGGCGTTAAACCCAACAAAACGACAAACAACTGGTTCATAACACACTCTTATTTGTGCACGAAATGTCATAAAGAAAGTGAAGGAAAATTCATTGAAAGGCAAATAAAGGGAAATAACCGCTGTGAGAGTTGGCTGTAATATAGGACCGACTGACACCGTAATTTAGCCATACCTGGTCATGTGACTTGGACAAAATGGCGGACGACAAATCGTGTTTTCGATATATTCTGTATAAGTTTGCTAAGAATTTACCAAATGACACTGCAGTAAAACAACTTAAAGTATGTTTGAGGGAGAAATGTGCAATTTTTCTTCTCGATACCGGTCAAGTTTCCATTAAAAGCTTATTGAAAGACGATGAAAATGATGTTATATATGATGGATGCCCCATTGCTAGGTATTTATTTCCTCTTCCTCTTATTTCATCTGCATTGAATAATTCTCAAATTAAACTTCTGATTGTCCTGTTGTAATATGTGACAGATTCTATGACACAAGGCATAGAACTATATAGTTGAGACAATATTTTAGACAATACTGGTCATTGATCACATGTGTACTGAAATAAATTAATAAATGCTGTTTGTAATGAATTGTAAATGAACAAAATAATATGTATTTTATTATTATTGCAGTTTCCATGTTGCATCAGAAAATAGAGATGCTAACCAACATCCTGGAAAAATTCAAATTGCAGTCATATCGGAGACAATGCATCTATTGTTGCTTACCATGGTGGATGGCAAGCTTATCACAAATGCAGACATAGAGTTGCACAATGTGTTACCTAAAGGTAAGTTTAATATTACCTGTTTCATAGTTAATTGAATTAAAAACTTTTGTTAGAAAAGAGCAGTTCCCTTAGGACTCTCAGGTAATTTCAAATACATATACAAATGCTGTATCTTATGAACTAATGGATGTAGAACACTTTTACTTTAATAATATAGTCATTGAAGATTATACTTCATTTAGCAGTAAATTATATGTGATAGGTAATGCCTGTGTTCAGCAGCCAGATAGGAGAAGCACATTTAGAGTTTAGCTGAATTTGGACAAATTTAAGTCTGATATATTTTATCTTGACCAGAAATTGCTTATTACAGGTCAGTGCTTACTCTAGCTTGACTAGATCATGTTGTTAGAAATTTCTATTTTAAATTAAAAGTGGAAAACTTTATTCTTAGGTAGATTGATGGATAGAAACCAGTAGCCCCTGAGACTATAAAATTTGATGATTTTCTTTGAACACTTTTAAATGTATACATGTATATTTCATTTATTCTTCAGATTGCATGATAGATCAACTACAGCATGTGAACATTGTTCATTATGCTAGTGATAGTATATCATTAAAATTTAACGAAAATCTTCTTGCACACATGAAAATAAATGAGAATCATTTGAGCATGACTTCCAAGATGGATTTTTCACATGACCAAGAACGATCACTCAGTATCAAAGTACTGAAGTCACTGATAATAAGTTTTGATTTTGAAAACAAGATTTGTATCCTTTTTAATTGTTTTTGTATTGACACTGGTAGTCAAGGGTCTAGATTGACAGCCTACAGACAGATTTGAATTTTTATGAGCATAAACTTAGCTCTGCATTGCTTCTTCTCACTCAAATGTTTACTAAATGTTAGCCAAGTGCATGGGTACCTGTGAAGTTGTTGGAGTTGCTTTCAAAGATTTCACTAGTAAATTGAATCCTTAAATACCGACTTTAAACCTTCATACTTGTTTGACTTTACTATGTTTACTTGCTAATTTAATATATTTATTTCTTATGTAAATACACACAAGTTTAGTAATGATAATGAGTATACAACATCATTATTACCAATTAATGAAAGTCCCTTATGATAACAGAATTTAGCTTGCCAAAAGTTTTACACCTTAACTTAAGTTTAGGTTGTTATTCCCTTGATGGCATAGAACTTCTATGGGAAATAGATCTAAGCAAGACATCAATAGATATAGGCAGTGTACAAACCTGGTTTGTTGATGATGATATCACAACTCTTGTATTTGCTTTACATTCTGGAGACATACTGATACTTAATGTTACACTATACTGTAGAATGAATCCTCAGTGTTTATACATTAAGAAAGTAGAGAAAAAAAGAACAAATTCTTCTAGCGATCAGTCTTATTTAGAAACATGCCAGTATGGGGACATTGCATGGCGGGAAAAACTTCTTGAACTCCATAGTTCTGATCAGAGAAGTCACAAGGACTTAATGCATTTGTCTCAAAAAGATACCAAAACTAGTAAAAAGAATAGAACACTTGCCAGGGTGACAGGATTTGGTGGAAAAAAGGAACACTCTACTAAGACAATGGCTGATTTTGTTGGTGAATATAAAGTTCCTGAGACAGTTCATGGGTACTCTGTTGATGACATACATGTCAGTAATAGTGATTTATTTATTGTTTATGGATACAATGAACAAACTGTAATTATTAAATGGAACCTAATCACTAAACAGATGTTACAGTGCAGGTATTTATTTTTAAGAGATTAGATAATATATGCCTTCCACACCCACCTTTTTTGTTTAACTCGACCAAAATCTTGCCAAATGCATGAACTAAATAGTGTGGCTTTATTGTAAGGTTGTTTTGTTTATGCTTTGTATTTGTTTTTACTTATGTTCATAAAATCAAAGGCAAAATACATGTCATGACATATGGTGTACAAAGGCAATGTATACTGTCAAATTTGTCTTAAAACTTTTTATTGTATTTACTGCACTCTTAACTCTATAAATACATGTATTTAATTGTCACAGCTTTTGTTCAGTTAAATATAAAAAGTGTTAAAAGATTTTGTGTCAGATGCTATTAGAATCTAGTTCTCAGGAGGTGAGCAGTCCAGTGTCCTCAGATCCCTCTTGTTTTTTAAATTTTGTGTCAAAACCAGTCAGCTATAGATTATCATAAAATGAACAATGGCTTTAGTTAAATATGAATTTCAGAATGTACATGCTTATAACTGATCAAAATGTATTTAATATTTATAGGTTGAATCATGGAGATGTTGTTATGTTATCTAAAGATCCAGGATCTCCTCATATCATTGTAACAAAAACTAATATAGAAGGTGTTATAATACAGAAAAATATGAATCAAGAACAGTTTGTCAGTGATGTAAGTCATTTGTCTTCCGTGAATGCCTAATCCAATAGTGCAATGTATTTAGTTTTAACCTGTATATAATGATGTTTTAATGTTTGAAATGGTTGTTGCCCTCCTGTTTCTACTAGTCTAAGTTAGTCAGACAATAACTCCTGACCATATACTGAAAAATGAAGAAGATGAAGTAATTTTACTTTAGTGTTAAACTAATATACACTAGTATAAATTGATTTTTTGTAGGGAATAGTGAATTCTGCATTTTTAAGGGTATGTTTTAATGTTCATATTTCTGCTGGAAACCTAATTAAACCAAACACATTCAGAGTAAAAATATATATTTCTGCATATCTACTTCCTATTTTTATTTTACTTCAGATGATGGCTTATGGTGATGCATGTTTGGCGGATTCATTGTGTCATTTAAATAATTGGGGACGTTGTTCAATACCTCTGCATACGTTACAAGTAGGATTAAAACATAGACAGTTTGATACAGTGGCTTTCTTTCTTAAAAGTAAAGAACAAGGTTAGTACATTGTGCTAAGTTTGATTTACATTTTCTTCTTTTACTCATATAAGCAGCAGCTATGGTGTCTATGATTTGTGCCTAAGACTCTAAATTTTGTGAACTTGGTACGATTCCTGGTCAAAGTAAGTCATACCCACCTTTGAAAATTTTGCCATCAAGTCAATACAGCTATGTCAAATTCAAGGGTACTGTATCTACCCTCCTCTAGCAGTCTCATATACCAAATGCCAGGCAATATTTATTATAATGTGTAGTATTAGCAAATCTTACATACATTTTTTAAGTCCAAACTGAAATTTTTTCTAGAAAGAAAGTGTCTTTCATACCAAGTTATTTATTTGACGAAACTTTGTCTTAATGTCACTTTATCATGATTTTTAAGTAATTCAAGATGTTGGCTGAAAATATATTATTGTTATGATATTCCTCTTTAACCATTAATTTTACTTTTATTATAATAATTTTATTATGGTAACAATGTCATGACATATGGTGTACAAATTGTGAATATCACTGTCATCCCCGGATGATACAAAGAAGAATTCTATATTTTTTTTATTTCCCTTGTGGTCCCCATTTTGGTAATGCAATTTGACGAGCATAATGTATTTATTTAAATGTTTATTTTCAGTATTTACTACAACTCATGCCTCCATTATTCAAAGAAAGAATTCCCCATCAAGTGCCCCACAGTTCAGCCATTTTGAGAGTATTGACCAATTAAATCCTGTTATTTCTTTACTGCTTGAATCAGTGAAGGATACATTAGGGGATAAACATGCTAAAATCTTTGGGAAGCAAATATTAGATATAAGTATGGATTTCCTGTATGAGTTGTTACTAGATGGAATCAATGTCTCTGAGTCTTTGCCTGAATGTGATGAAAAGACGGACATACAATCTGCCACTGGTGAGTTCAGATTTTTAATTTATATTTTATTATTATGCAAATTTGTTTTAGCTTGAACATGAAAAAAGGTCTTGCAACTTAGATTAACCACTCACTGGCCTTTTGAATAAACTGATTTTGTTCATTTGTCAAGTAAGAGATCATCGGATTTGTATTAAAAATGTATTTAAAATATTGATGCAATCATATAAATCTTGACTGTTATGTATTGGTCTTACATTTACCGATGATTGTTCTCGACCACCACAGATAATATCAAACAGCATTTCTAGCCATCAGTTTAAATCTGTAACAAATTGGCAATCATCTGTGAGTATGATTTATCTCTGCACTGTTCTAAAGATCCCTTTTGATTGCTTCATATCTTACACCATCCAAATACACCTGTTTTGATTTTGGTATAAGGGATGTAACATTTCAAACCAGATTATACCTCTATATTGCCTAAAGATAAATATATCCCTCTTTTTACTTTTTTTCAGAGAAACTATTAGAGTATATAGAAAACACAAGAAAATTTGTACAGAGTTTAGAAGATCATTTTAATGATACTAGTAGTAAAAGTGATACAGTATCTAATATAAGTCTGACAGATGGGTCTGGTAACCATGGTGATGGTGTTGATAATGTTGATCGTCTAAGACCTTCTACACCTGTAGTAGATAATCCTGCTGTATTTTCTGAATGGGACCACATGGATATTGAGGTTTGTGTTATAAAATCTTCTTAAGATTATTTGGACTTATACTTGTAGTTTTGATTCACTGTGATTTCTAATTGTTAATTGGTTTGGGCTCCAGCTCCCAGCTACAAACAATTGTTCTAGAGATATAGCTTCATATTTTGTGGTCACTTATTGATACAGGGTTAAATGTTCAAGTCCCCAGCTACTAACACTTGCTAATGGAAACCTTTTATTGATTGAGGGTTATGAGTATGAGTTCATCCACCAACCATGGCTTTTTGTGTAAGAGAAAGTAGGCAGTTGCTTTTTTTGGGGGTGCAACTGTTGCAACACTTAAATGCTGGCTAGGTAATTTTAAGTTTGTTACAACTCTGACTGTCAAGTTAAAGCAACAACAATAAAGCTTGTGTAGAAAATACATTATAAATAGTAAGGATCTATTTGGTTTATCTGACAGATTTATTATTCATACTATTTTGTCGAAGTAATGTTAAATCCCAACAAAGAACAGTGTATGATAATAATAAACACCCTTTGCTAAAAACACTTATTTAGTTCTTCACATTGTGTACTCAGGGGTTGCGAAAACGCCGGACCGCCGGTCATGTCCGGCAAAAATTCGTTTCGGTCCGGCAGTTTGATCGAGCCGTCGGTCCGGCCGACCGGCGTTTTTTCTCACGACATTTTTACATTTTTCGCCGATAATTCGTACCATACTTTGGTTCGAAATCATACCAAGCCCAATCAGTGTGAACCAGAATATTCCTAAAAACGGCAAAAATCGCATTAAAAGTTTTTAAATGCAAGAAAATATCGCACCACTTTTCTAGACGCTTTTGGGCGTCTAAAATTATCAATAAAATCGTGACACTGTTTGAAAAAAAGTTTGAAATCGGCGAAAAAGAGTTAAACAAATTTTCATAGTATACTAAAATTAAATTCCCTAATTGATCGTCGATTGTTAATCAAGATATGAGTTGTGAAAAATAAGACCGCCCACGGCGATTACATGCTAATTACATGTCAATTAATTTAATTATCGGTCACACGCTGGTAGATTAACTCGCCGACAAAGGATGTCATAAATTCGATTTGGAGTCGCCAAGTTATGTTTACACGCGTGACTACGTTCGCATATGCCTAAGTTACCTATATTCGTCCGAGAGAATTACGTTATTAGCGCCACGAGCAAGTCATTTTATTTTATAAGACGCTCGGCGATGTTGGGGGATTTATTTTAACGGCGCGTCCGCGGAAACAAGTTAAAATTACACTTAATGTCGTATCGTGTAGCATCTTTTGTTAAATTGACCTTACGCCAGAATACCTATGCTCCGCCCACCGATACAAGTGGTACATTGTCCGACATTATCAGGGATTAATCTATGTCCCTAACTATTATCTATGTTTTGAAAGTAACAGGTTCAAATGCATGCTATTTACTTACTTGTCATCCGATTTCGTAAAACTTTATATTTTTGAAAAGAGCATTGTCTCATCTATCGAATGATACATTATTTATGAATATCCATTCATAAATATTCAAATTAAATGTGAGTCCATTTGCTCCAACAAAAAATATATGCACAAAGAATGAGCAAGTTGAAAGAATACACTTAAATTTGAACGCTGGTAATAGTCGTTTTGATGTACGGATTTTAAACAGTAAAACATGCAAAAAATATTACATTACGTTAGCTATCAAATGATGTAGAGTTAATTAAAATATGTCAAGAAATAAAAAAGTTAAGGGGTGGGTATTAGGGGCTATCTAGACGGAGTTGTGTTCAAATACATGCATATCATTTACGAGATATCATATTTCCTAAAGATTAATTTGTCTGAAAATGGCATTGTCATAACTTTCAAATGATTCCCTTTTTTATAATATCCATTGATATATATTAAAAATAAAGGTAGGTTCATTTGCTCCAACAAAAAACATTATATGCGCAAAAATTACCAAAGAACGCATCTCACATTGAACGTTTTTAGAAATCCTTTATATATCAGAAAACTGTTGGATACACACGAAAACAACTTTATATACATGTAATCCTTAAAATGGTGGATAGGTGATAAAATATGCTGAGAAATAAAAAGTTAAGGGGTTGGTCCATAGATCTTTGTGGTACATTTTGGGGGTAAACATGCATGAAAAATGTAATTTTCAACCTGATTTATTACATTCTTGTATTTATTGTCGTCAGATTATTATGTAGTTTAAACTTTTATTACAGTATTTATAGACCCCATGTGTACATATTTTGACCATTCTAATTTGTTTTATTGAGTTTATTTTGTAACTTTCGGTGAGAACCCTATATAACTGTACATAGGGTCCATGCTAACACATAAGAAATTCGATGTCCGTCAAGACCAGATGTCGGACAAAATGGCGGCCGATAAGCCGCTTATCTTAGATAAGCATCAGGGTATCAAATGCCGGACGCTGATTGGCTAATAGGAGCTGTCAATCAAATTCTGGCGTAAGGTCAATTAGGATGAAAGCATAAAAACAATAAGCCTTTCAATCAAGATGGAAGTTAGATATGAAATTGATAAGCAAAGTTGAATGACTCTGAACTGCAATAAGAATTATATCTATTAAAACATTGATGATTATTGGTTAAATATTTAACATTAGATTACGTAAATTGGCGGTATTTGTCAATTCATGTACAACTACATACTTTTGTCGGCGAGTTAATCTCCCAGCGTGTGACCGACAATTAAGTTTAATTGACATGTAATTAGCTTGTAATCGCCGTGGGCGGTCTTATTTTTCACAACTCATATCTGAATTAACAATCGACGACCAATTAGGGAATTTAATTTTAGTATACTATGAAAATTTGTTTAACTCTTTTCCGCCGATTTCAAACTCTTTTGTCAAACAGTGTCACGATTTTATTGATAATTTTAGACGCCAAATAGGGTCTAGAAAAGTGGTGCGATATTTTCTCGCATTTAAGAACTTTTAATGCGATTTTTGCCGTTTTAGTGCGGGAAATCGCGGAAATCGCGTCCTAGGAATATTCCTGTTAAATTTGTAATCCGGATTAGTAAAATTGGTATGTTACATCATGTAGAATCACAAACGGGGTATATTATTGGTTAAAGGGTTAAAATCTTTTTATAGATATGATTTGAAAAATTTTGAATTTTGATGCCACAATGAAAATTCTCGGGGTTTTTTTTTGGCCAATCGGAGAATTTCTTCCACTGTAATCAGAAAAAACTTATAATTTACTTGTGAATGGGAGAAAATCTCTCACTGAAAATATGACCTAGGAATATCCCTGATGTTTGCTGTCGGACAGTAGTTAAAGAAAAAATTGTTGTTGTTTTTTTTCGGACTGGCAGAACTGTTTTCGGACTGGCAATTTTTAGTAAATGCCAGACCGGATGACTGGCAGTTTTTTATCACTTTCGCAACCCCTGGTGTACTGATATATTTAATTATTTTATAAGCCTTTCTTGCAGACGGTCATTGAAGATGGAATAATAAAGAATATTGTACCTGACTTACAACTTTATCTCCTTCAAAGAGGAGAGTATTCAAAGGCTGATTACTCTCAGCTTAAGAGTTATGGTTCTGTAATAGCTGTTAATTATGTTAAATATGGAAGTATGGAGAAAGCTAAAGATATATTCTTTAAACTGGTGAGTGTTACATGTAATATAATAATAAATTAATGATAATAATAATTATTATTATAATATTAATTACCGTCTCAATCTATATGTGGCCAAAGGTTACCGAAATCAACTAGGATTTGTGCCTGACATATGTAAATTATTAGTATTGTACGGATTATTTCACTTCTTAACAACATATTTACAAAGTGCTAACTTTCCAAGCAGGTATTCTTGGAAAAACATTGTCAGTAAAGCTATTCGAAATGTACAATTGAGCGAATGGAAGTCAAGAGTATTTAATGAACAAGAATTCGCCAGATTTATATCAGTTCATACATCTGTGAAACCATCACCTTTGTGGTTATATGCTACCACAAAAAGGGAAATAATTCATGCTATTTCTGCAATTCGTGTTCTACTATACAAGTCATTCTTCAACATAACAAAATGTAATAAATGCAATCTTGCAACCACTGACATATACGGTCATCTGATATCTAGTTGTGTTGCTTTCGAGCAAGATAGAGTGAAATTCATAAATGTAATACACTACCAAATTAGTGAATCGGTTAGTCTTTACTTGAAAAATTCACCTGCTGAAATATATTCATGAAAACAATTTTTGATGAGGATATACTTGCTGTGTTTCAAGTAGATCCTCGATTTCAAAAAAACTTTTTTCAAATATGTTGTAATTTCATTCATACAATCTATACTAAATATGGCTAATCGTGAATGTGTGAGTGTGAATGTGAACTGATTTGTTTACCTTAACCTCGTCTTAACATTTTAATGTTGGTTAGGATAGATTATTAAGGTGCAAAACGTTTAAAAACTACTCACAAATATATGTATGTACGCAGTCTTACATCTGTTCTATCTATGTTGTATTTTTCTTTATTTAAGTTATTGTACAGAACGATACTATATGACTATGTGTATGAATTGTTTCTTTCATATGTTGTTTTGTACATTTAATATTTATGTAAAAATGTTTATATGTTTATAAATCACTGAAAAGTGGAAATAAAGAGTATATAATAACAATGATGATGATAAAAGTTAAGGCTTTATTTAATGGTGCTACACATTTGGATAAATCTTAACTTCCATGTGAGCCTCTGGACATGTACATTGTGACATCTGTTTAACTTTGAGATTTATATATATATATATATACAATGTGTATATATAACTGTCTTCATGAGTGAAACAAGCTTTTACTACTCATGTCTTGAGTCAGCTTCATGCCCCCAATACTTTCAAGTTTTAGTAGTGATTAGTACACAGTCTTGTTTGATCATTGCTTCAGTTAAAAAAACTGCCTCTAAATTTTCATACACAATGGTTGCTTATGATAAAAGATCTAATAAAATCATTGGTCTGATAAAAAATTGTTTAAAAAGTAGGGCCATCATTGGAAATCACGATATCAATGTAACACCGATTCTTGACAGACGATCTGATATCGATTTGCAATTTGGAATATCAATACAATATAGCATTTTATAAAGCTATAAACTAAATGAAGTCTGTTTTATTTTTATGTGCTATTATTTTTTGTCAAGGACTTTTTTATATTTCTGAGTTTTCATGTTTTCTGTTAAGTATTAAAACAAGAACATACAGTTTGTTTTAGTTTGTTTTTTGTCTGAAACAACTAAGTCTTTTAACATCATGCATAACATCATGAGGGCATTATATAGTATATACATACTAGAGTTCTAGTGGCTTCCATTAAACTCCTTGTCTAACTTGATATAATGATATATCACTGATACTTGCCTTTGGATATATCAATAAAAATTTTTTTTATCAATGACAGCCCTATTAAAAAGTATTTTGCTTTATAATACACCATCTGATGTAGATTTATACTTATTTTATGTATTTTCATTATTATCATATACATGTATATATTTTAGGGTCTGTCTGCGGATGAAGAACTTTGGAAGTTAGCACTCTCATCAAAAGACTTGGCTGTGTGCTACTCTATTTTTGAAGAGTTAGAAAAGTCCAATCTCTCAGAGGAACATGTTGCTATGATAAAATTCTTCAAGACATTAAATGAGCTTTATCCTTGTAGAAACTTAGATCAATCTAAACTTAGGAATATCAAAGAACAGTAAGTATGCTGGGGATAAAACTTGTTGTAGCCAACCAGGTTAATTCAGTTAGTAGCTCATCTAACTTATAGTTGAGGGATTGTGAGTTTGACTCTCAGATGGGCATACATGCTTTCCTTGAAGTTTAGTCATGAGATACTTTCTACTGTCATTCTTCTGCCTTACTCTGTGTCAAGTAGAGTGTTTGTCAATCTGTATGGCTGGAAACTGTCAAAAAGGTGGAGTAAAGCATTGTAAATACCATACTAAACTTGTTACATGTATACAAATTTTATATGATTTTTCAAGATTTTTGATACCACATTTTTTATAACAATCATCTGACCTTTACAAACCCAAGTTAGAATGTTTGTCACTTGGGGACTCCAAAGTTCTGACCCCAAAATTGTGCAATGACACTGGAATATTTTGACTTTTTGTTAAGATTAGACTCTTTTTTTCTTTGTTACAGAAAGGGACACGAGGTAATGAGATTAAAGAATCTGATAAGTCAACCAGCTCAATATAACTTTACTATAACAACGGACAATCAAAGTGTACAGACTACAGATGATGTAGAGTCACATCAAGCATATAATGAAGTCTTATTAGAATGGATACAATACTGGGATGATAAAACTAGACAGATGATTTTACTTGATGTACTCATACATAAACCTGGTATGGCTTTAACTAAACATAATAATAGTGTACTTTTATACTTAATTTTATTAGTTTAATCGTAAAACAAGTTCTTACATCAATCACACTTAAGTTTGCTTACTGTTGCAGTCTACGAAATTAGTGGGTGTCTGGTTGCCAGGGAAACAATTTTTAAGTTTAGGCAACTAACAGTTCCTTTGGGCAACCAAAGTTCTGCAAATATGATATAGTGCTTGCTCTTAAAATAATCTGTTTGGACAACCACGTTCATGTCCTAATTTTGTAGACTGCTGTTGTACTTGTACAGAGCTAACAAGATAGAGTTTCTTGCTCAAGGAAACAGTAAGGTATATTTTGGATGTGGTTCGAACCAATGCATAGCTGGCTATCCAATGACTACCAGTTGATTTTTTTTCAGTGTGATTGATCTTTAAAAAACAGAAGATAATTTACTTCAGACCTTAAAATGTTACTGTTGTGAGCATTCGTGTTGACAGTGTCACCCCCTATCACTTGTGCCTAGCATAACTTAGTCCTTTTTACTATAATTGACTTGAATATTTTTGCATGTTTCATGCTATGATTTGGAGAACTCTGCATAAGCTCTATTATTCCACTATTTGCTGTTTTGGAAATACATTTTGGATCTCAATGTTGGTGGTATGACATTGTGAGGCAATTATATTATTCTAATTTATGATATTACATAAAATTATGTCAAATAATTGCGAAATAGATTTGAATTAATGGTTTAATATTGTTTCATGTTACAGGTGCTGATTTGTCAGCCATAAGTCAAGATGTTATTTGGGACTACTTAACTATGAGAAATTCTGTTGATAAATTAGTTGCTTGGATACATGATTCATTCTCTGGTAACCATGGTGACAGTTTAGATGAAAATTCTACAACAACACATTTTGGAACAGTACCACCAGAGTTTGTTAACAGAACTGAACTCTGTACAGAATACACAAGAAATGCTATATGTAAAGCTTTTGCTATGTAAGTTTAGAATATTTTGTGTTGACTTGACTTGTCTTCATAAAATGTTTGACTATCATTTGTTATGACTTGCAGGTGTACACGGGAGACTGAATTGATGTAATAGCAGTCTTTGTCTTAGATTTTGCGAGCACTAGCTTGATTTATTTGATTTTATAGTTATGGGTTTAATTATAAACTAGCCTTATTATTTAAAATTAGTAGTTTTTACTTTTCTTTAGTCCCAGGCTTCAGGCCAATAAGTGAAGATGAAATACTGTAACAGCTTGTTTCTTTTATTTCAGACATGGTGTTTATAATGATGATTTTTTACAAGATTTCCAGTTGTTATTGAAACAGTTAGGAGAAGTTGGTGGACCATTACAATTACCCCATCCACATAAAAATTCAACAATGATCAGTGAAGAGTTGTTTCATCATAAAATAGTTGAATATTGTATTCAACGTAATCAACCATATTTTCTATGGACGTATTGTACATACTTTGGGTAATGCTTGTTTGTAGTTCTATTTGCGTTCAAGTTTATAAGCTTCTGTAATGTGACAAAAATAGTTATTCATACATTAATTAAAATCATTTTAAATGCCTAAATAAAAAAAAACAATTAAATTCTCACTATGTACTCTGACTTTACGACACCCACATTTTACTGTGTAGCATAGTTGAGGCCATTATAACATTACTGAATTCTGTTATCAATGTTTTACTATTTTCTCCTTTCATAAATAGTACTGGTCAGCTGTAGTCTATCCAATAGCTTTATTTATGTTTTTCCAGGTTGAGTTTAGATTCATTGTTAGATGACGTGAGACAAGGTGAGGGTCAAACATGGTTACCTTTATTTAATCAGTTCATTGGTATTACTGATAGAAGAAATGGTAAGTGAATATTTTACTTTGTGTTTATGATAGACCATTGATCTACAGAAATGTTTAGGCTATTTCCTAATTAATGCCAGTATTGGAATTGTTTTGATGAATTTGTTTCCTTTTGTAAATATGAATTTGTTTTTTCCAACAACAGTTAAGGACACTTTAAATAACACATGTTACAAGCTATGTTAACTTACCTCACAATAAATAGTGATTATTATTAGTAGAATAGCAAGGTGTTGTCTCTTTTTTCTCCTCTGCCTTTTTATGCTCCTCCATTTGCAAAGTAGTTCTGATGTCCCGTGCTCTTTTTCTACCTCCCTGCTCTTCTTTAGTTCAAGAATAATCACTACATTATATCAACATATTTTTCTAATGTATATATTCTAGTACAAGACTGTATGTATAATGGTAGTATATATAATGCTATGATGGTATGGAATGAAGATACAGCCAATGTTGGTTCACTGTTACAATCAGGACATGTCCTAGCTGCCTTGGCAACACTCATGTATTCACAACATAAATTATCCCAGGTAAACTCATGAACAGTTTCTATTATTTCAAAGCAAAATTTGTTTTAGATTTGTTTACTCCAGTTTGTGGGATGCCTGCAGCTGATGAAAAATAAAACCTAAGATTTAATTGAATGATTAATGATTGCTACAGTCCCTGTATTAAACTTGTGAATTAATGCTCGATAATCTTCCAAGATCATGGAAAAAAGATTTGTTGCACAATTAACAAAATTTTGAATAATATCAATGAAAGACTTAACTATTATAAAAAGAACATCAAGAAACATTCTGATCTTGCTACAAACATAAAACAGATAAAAGCTGTAGTTACACTCCATACCCCAGACAATCTTGCTTATTGTGAAATTTTGGTAATATTTTGTGAATTTTCAACATTTTCCATTGTGAATAGGCAGAATAATGGTTCCATTTTGTAATATGCAAAAGTAGTAGCTGTGCTTCACTTTTAAAAGGATCAAGCTACACCACTGAATATGTTAACATTTTCTTGTACTACAGGTGACATTTGTTACACAAGAACTTGAAGCATTTGATGGTCTGTCATCAGAAATTGTAGAACAAACTATAAAAATGTATCCCAAGTTACATGTAACATTGTTTCCTGCAAGTCGTGTAGAATCTCCACATATTGATGTATCTATATATCAACTGTTGATTGGTAATGCTCCATTTGATCCATCTAAATTGTTTGGATGGCAGAGTACTAACACATGTGCTGGAGAAGGTTTGTTTGCAACATTTTTATATCTTTGAAACTACTGAAGGGATTCACTTGAAACTTCAAACATGTCTATGGGATTACTATTGGAGGTCAACTATGAAGCTGCATAACTCTATCATGACTTTTGACTGGATTATGGCCCTTTTATACTTATAATTTTTTTGGTTAAGTTTTTTGGTGCAACATACTGAAGGGATTTACTTGAAACTTCACACATGTCAATGGGGTTAGGAATGATGGTCAAATACCAAGTTGCATAACTCCAGCATGAGTTTTGATTGGTTGTTACTGTCGTTTACACGAATACCTCAAATAGTCGAGCGCTGTCCGTGGACTGCTCTTGTTAATAATCATACTTGTGAATATACTTGGTCACAAAAATTGACTAACCACTACAGTGATAACATTTGTTTTGTTTCAAAGTATAGTTGAGGCATTTAAGCTACAATAAAGGACTCTTAACTCCCCATAAATAAATATATAGCATTATGTATTATTCTTGTAATAATTATACATTGATATTGAAATTTTATAATACTACTGACATTTTTTGTTTCATCTTTGATATATAATGTTGTTAAACATGGCATTTCAGTAATTCATGTTGTTTTTGGTTGTAACTTGTATGTATTTTAATGATGTATGCTATGTTGTCACATTGTTTAACAAATAAATTAAATCTATATCTAATCTATTTTTATATCACTATAGTATGTAAAAATGTGTTTGTATTATGTGCTAATTTCAGATTGTAGTAAAGATATGCCATATTTTTCTCAACCAACATTAGTAGAAAAGTATGGACATGTGGAACAGTTAAGATATACTTATTATCTTAAACAAGGAAGACCAAGTTTTGCTTTTGTTACCTTTCTTGCTGAAGAGTTAAAAAATGGCGGACCCACAATACCAACTAAAAGGTACTATTTTTGTTAAATACTGTTTTTATTGGACTAGAATATAGTCCAATAAATAAAACCATATTTCGTGCAATTATGTGTAGAAAATCTTGTTTGCACCGGCTGTGCAGTTGTCAGGCAAACTACTCTCTGTCCCATGAAGAGTCATCTGTTACATTCAATGTGTAACTCATTAAATCATTTGATGTTGTCACAAAAAAAAAACATTGAAACTTTGCACGTTTTAAATAATAGGAAAAATTGTGATATGGAGGGGACATAATCTAACTTAGGTATAATGTGACTCGGGCAAAGCCTGGAAGCATGCTTGACAAAGCTCTACATATAGGCATATATGTATATGTAGTGGGTAACTAACACAGTCCATGGATTTTACTTGGTTGTACACAGGTCTACCCATTGACAGAACATGAATTGTTATTTATTTATATTACAGAATATCAATTGCTATAGGGACATCATTATGGTATGGTATAAAACATTTCTATAATCTACAGATAGCTACAGCATGTGTTGTATTCCAAGAGTTACTAGGACATGATAGCATATTGTTGAGAACTTATATACAGGTATTAACTTATTCTTGTAACATTTAACATTTTGACTTTTCTGTAATGATCATTTTTCAAGTTTTCTTTTTTGAATAATTTTGGGCTTATATTTTTACCATTTATTTCAATTGTATTTGTCATTAGTTGAATGACTTAATCATACTGGGAAGATCATGTTATGTTTATTGTCCATTTTTTCTCAACTGTCAAAGTTTGAATAATTTCACGGTGACTGATTACACACTACCTCAATATCACGAGTGTTAGACAAAGAGCACGAAGTCACGGTGAAATTTTTCATGTTTTGACAGTTGAGAAAAAACGAACTATACCCCACCAAAACAATCTGCCTTGAATTTAAGCCCCCCCCCCACCCCAATTTGAAAATGCTTCTTCAGCCACTGGATGTTTAAATTTGTCAGGCGAACTACTCTCTGTCCCATGAAGAATTTAACATCTGTTGATGGTTACTTGTAACTACATTTGTAGTTCTAAGAATAAAGCATTATTTTGTGTGTATGACATTTGGTCTACTTGATACAGTGGAAGATGGTAGAATAACCTCGGAAGTATTTAATGACCAAACTCTACAGAGGTCTGAAAAACATGGCTTGAAAATGAATCCTTGATTCCTGAATTGTCTGTCTTAGTCTGTCGCTACCTTCTGAGCTAACTGGGCTTTTAAGAAATGATGTATTTTATCATTTTGAATGCTAATTAAGTCATGTGTCTTATTCAGGTTGGAACAGAAATTCTAACTTATAGAAATCATGCAGTGACTGGAACTATGGATAAAAGAAAAGAACAAATGAAAATTAATGAAAATGATGTTGGTTAGTATGGAATCTATTAATGTTTTGATTTATATTTATTACTATTTATGACATATGTACTTGAACTTTTCAAATGAGTGAAATTTATCTTACTCTGTTTAAAATTTTTCCTGCACAAGAAGGCAATGTACACATGTAATTAGTCTGGAGTTTTTCATTAGCATTAGAATAAAAGAGACAGGAATAGTTATTAAAAATAATATTTTCTTATAAATCTGTTCTAATTTTTTATGACCGAGTTTTTAAATACCCTTTGAAGAAGAGTCATATCTTGTGAACACATAGATGGGCAA
Source organism: Mactra quadrangularis (assembly GCA_025267735.1). Lineage (NCBI taxonomy): Eukaryota > Metazoa > Mollusca > Bivalvia > Venerida > Mactridae > Mactra > Mactra quadrangularis. The sequence continues at coordinate 21,061,111 of CM046296.1, read as the reverse complement.
CAAGTTGGCGTTGCAGTGTAACAGTTTTCATAAGATCTTCGCCAAATTCTGGTTGAATGCATGAGGTGCATATATTATGAATATTTTGTATTTAATACTTAGATCAATATTTTGTAATCAATGCCACTAGGCACCCATGATATAAAGTTGGTTTGTAAATTGTGCGTAGTATCTCTTGACTTTATAATGTTTTACTATATTTTCAGTTGAAATGTTACTACAGTGTGTACAGGTTGGTAAAATGTCAGCTCAAACAACACTACAAGCTCTAGAGGCTGCCATACTTGCTTCTGTTACCAGAGAAAGACTTTCTGTGTAAGTAATGTATCATACACTTGTAGAACTAATATATGATGTTAAACAGTCGGTGACTATTATTTTTGTACGGACTAGTTAAAAATTACATTTAATACTTTATTTTCATGTCAAAGGGAGATAAATCCAGATAATAATTCACTGTCATTAAAAGTTTTGTTAATAATTTTCCAACAGTATGTTGTATTATAAATTCAACCCTTGCAATTATTACCATGATTTTATAACATGAAATATATTATGTTTTGCATTCTTTTATCATGGTTTGATAACGGTCATTTGACATTAGAGGAAATCTATCTCAAAGCAATGAATACTGTGGAAGCTGTATGAAATTCTCTCATTGATTTACATGTAGTAGATTATAAAAAATAAACAAAAGTTATGTTGTTTTTTTCATTCAGACTTGAAGCCAGTCAAAGATGGACAGTAGCTATATTATTTTGTCATTTGTTACGTATACCATATTCTACAGTATTTCTGGAATCATGTGCTGAAACTAAACAATGGTTACCATTTATATGGTTTGCTCAAATACACCAATACCCAACAGACCAGGTAGAGTAGAGTTCTAGATTCAGTATCTGTCTAACTTGTCAAACTTGTTTATTTATGTCTGTAAATATTGCCACTTGGCTTGTAAGTAAGTGATCCTCACAAAAGTCAGCCAGCTTGATTATGAGTCTCACTAAAGACACTATATCTACCATGCAGGCCACATGTTTGACCCTCTAAATATCCAAACATGATTGGTTAACTGATGCTATCACTACTTTATAGCTTTATAATTGGCAAACCCAATTAAAGGATTCAAACTCAGGAATCTAGATCCTAAACCTATTGTTTGTGTAGATTTTATTTGGTATTCTTACAGAAAATATTCAAATACAAGTTACTGTTAATTTCATTTAGCTATAAAAGTAAAATTAATTTCATTGTAACTTTACAGTTGTTAAGTCTGCTACATAAATTCCCATCCAGCAATCTACAGGAACATTTAAGATATGTTCTAGGCAATGCAGATGTAAGATCTAGTGAAGCTGAAGAAAAGAAAGTCCAAGCTAAACATAGATCAGATAGAGTTGCTAAAGATGTAAGATCTAATCTTTATACAAGAATTGGTTTAATGAAAGATGTTGATACAGGTATGTTATAGATAGAGATTGTCAATTCAATTTAGAGTTATGTCTAAGGCCCAGTGAACAATATACAGTCATTGTAAATCAATTAGTTTTGAATCTTCAGTTTTTATTTTGAATTTGATATTTTAAATCAATTTATGTTTTTGCTACATCATAGATCAGTTGTTACTTTGTTTGTATAATTTACCTCTAGTCAATGTTGTAGCTGTTTTTTTTCTCTTGTTAATTTTACAATAAGACTGAATATCCTCCTTATAGAAAGGAGTTGTTGGGTTCTTGAAGACTGAATATCCTCCTTATAGAAAGGAGTTGTTGGGTTCTTGAAGACTGAATATCCTCCTTATAGAAAGGAGTTGTTGGGTTCTTGAAGAATGATGAGTACAAAATAAGTTTACTAGGAAATCAAGCTATAATAGGTGGCTGCCTTAAATAGCCATACACAAATAGCTTAAAAATCTTAATAGCGGTATTATTTTAAATTACAAATATCAATCACCTTTAGTTATAACAATTTCTAATTTTAGTCCGTAAAAGTCAGTTACATGTGAAATATAGTTGCCATGGTAATAAATCACAGTATATACATGTAACAATTACTGTAATAACTTTGTTCTGTTTACATTTCTTCAGAATACCATACTATCTAACCATCATTTAATGAGTAAATGTTATGTTAAAACTGAACTAATGTGGAATGTAAAAAGTCTTATCATTTAGTGATCTCTGTACAGGTTTGATGGAAATGTCTAAAATGTTGATTTAAGGGGGTATAGACTGTTAAATTATGTGTTTTTATGTACTTTTGACAGGTTTAAAAACTTAAGTTATTCATAATAAATGCTGCTATTCACAATACAGAGTAAATTATGCTATTCTGAAGAACTGTCATTCCACCCAATAATAAAATTTAACTTGTCATTTCACCATTGTTTATATGCTGTCAAGTTGTGGTTTTCTGAAACTTAGAATAATAAACATATAACAAACCCTCAGGCATTTGAAATGTAATATCATACTATGAGAAACACACCTCTTTAAAATAAATTTTCATTATCAAAATGGAAAGGATTTTTCATAGTATGATATTAAATTTCAAGCTCCTGTGATCGGACTAACAATTCAATGTGTACGACAACCAGTTTATACTTTCACCAATATATTTCAAAATTAAAAATCTTATTTATTGCAATTTAATAGAGTACAGTATGCCTGCAATGATAAGTTGGGTCAATATTATCAATTTGTTCCTGTGATAGATTACACAATATATTTGAGAACAGTAATAATATTCTAGAACAGTTTTCTGAATGTTGGTTGATGAATCTGGACCATACCTATAAATAACTTTTGAAAAGTATATGTATAGTGCGCACAAAGAAACAAAACATTGTTTATATCAACAATACAATGAACTAATCCACGACGGGGATGCTCAGGATGACAATAAAATATCTAATTTTAATATGTTTTATGGGTGTCTTGTTAGTCTAATGGTAAAGCTGTCTTCCATTACAAGCATGATTGTTGTGGTGGTGGTATATCCAGCATGCTAATTTTGTTAAAATGAATGATACAACTTTCAATACTGCCTACCTATGGAATGGATTGTTTCATTTTTAATGTTAACCCAAACACATTTTGTTATTTTGTACGCACTATACATGTTAGCTAATTCATTATGCTTGAGGTATAGTGTGGTTGAGTAAGATTAGTGTAAGCAAAAATGCTAAACATGCTCAATGTAATTTCATTATTCTTGAGAAATAGAATGACAGTATCTTGGTGTTACATTAATTGCTAGGTGATTGACCATTTTGTGTGAAATTTCAGGCTTGTGTGATTTTGTAAAATTTTATTTATCTTATAATTTATGAGTTCATTATATGTATTTCTCTTTGTTAATATTGTAAACAACATGTGCCATGTTTCTACTTAAGGTTCACATGAAAGATAAGATTTTTTCCAAGTGTGTAGTTCAGGGATTGACATTAATTTTTAAACTAGATTGCTCTGTTTGACCACCAGTTATATGTTTCAATTGCCCATTCCAAATGTTAAGTTGCCTGAACTGAAATACAGGGCAATTTTAGGACCTTTAGTGTGGAGCCATATAGCCTTGTTGTATAAAGTTGTTATTATTTATATTATGTTTATTCTAGATGTTACAAGTTCATCGTCAGAAGAAGATAATAATAAAAATTTAAATATACCAGATGATGAGGATACTGATGAAGATAGTACAGGTAGTGTTTGCTTTAGTATGTTTTATACAATGTTACTACTATATTTGTATCATTAAACTTGTCATCTACTTGTACGATAGTTGATACCAACTTATTATGACTGTGAAATAGAGTCGGACAAAAGCTTTTAGCTAGTGTTATATATTTTTGATTATAATCGACTTTAAATAAAGTTTTTCTTGCCTTATCTTAAATAGGTTCTTTCAATTTATTTAGTTCGTTAATTGCTCTATACTCCACTTTCTTTCCCTCTAGTACTGAGCTTGTAGGATACGTTTCTTGCTTGAGGAAGGTCTTGGTCGTGATTTGAACCAACCTGGTTTTGAATTTACCTCAATTGTAGGCTTACAAAATGGCCACCATGTTTAAAATGGCTACTAGTTTGACAGAAGCATGGGTCATGCTGTCTAGGGACCCTCTTGATTCAAAACTTTCTACTGTTTAGTTAAGCTAAATATGGTTATTGCCATAAAAAGTTGAATACATTATGAATAATATTTTATTTCATTGTATGCCTGAAATTTCTTCATTAGATACACTTTGATATTTTACTGTTTGACACAATTGGGTATATATTTGAAAGAGCTTGTGTAGTCATATTAATGTTTCTGTCTTACAGTTGCCCATGTAACCAATGAGAGTTCACCTGGAGATGTATTTAGTGTTATATTTGCTTCACAGTCATCTAAATGTCAATGGAAATCATTATTATTACATTCTATAACTCTTAGAAATTGTTTGTTTGCTGAATTGGCTGCTTGTTTAGAGGTATGTGTACTGTGATATTTTTTGTTGCTATTACTCCAGGTTTATGAATATTAAATTTAACTTACGAAATGGTTATGTTTTTCAGTACTCACTCATTTACCTTAAACAATTATTTTTCCTATCTAACATGTGTTAAGTCTAAATAAGACACATCAGTGAGTATTTCATCAGCAATAGAATAGGGAATTTTAATTGCTATATTTTTTTTGGAAAGTTTTATTCAACTGCCAGTGGCGCATACCTTAGCAATGCTGATTTAAATACTCAATATTTGTTCTATAATCTCTGTACATTAATATGGATATCTATCTGTATTGATATTGAGAACATTAGTACTATAGTGAATATTTAAATCAGCAAGGTCAATGTAATTGCCACTGACAGTTGAATAAAATTGACTGATACTAAATATAAAAAGAACAATGTTTTCAGAGTTGTTAATCTGTTTTAAATTTATTCTACACATAGACAAGCGTCTGTTGACAATGTTATGGCATGATCAACTGTGTCTATTTAATCACAGTCATAGTTTTTTTACAAAGTTTCTTTATGTTTTGGTAATAAGAATGTGAGACAAATAAAATTTTACATATTTTTAAAGTTTATGTAACATAATCCTTCAGTTATGAATCTGTACTCTTTAAATTGTAGAAAAACATGTTTTCAGGGATCTACAACATTGCCATGTTTGATTGGTTGGTTGGTAGCCATGATGGATGTCAATGAGCATGCTCAGTTTATAGAGGATCATGGGAAGTTACCATGGAGATACAATCTACATACATTAGATGCTGTCATTGATATTTATATAAGAGAAAAATGGGGATCTCTTCTAGTTACTGGATTTGATATATTTCAACAGGTATGGTATTTTGTTTTTGTTTAGTTTAACGCCGTAGTAACACATTGTATAGGTCATATAACGGCGGTCAGTCAACCTACTTACTACTCCTGGAAAGGCTAAATCACTGGATTTAGCTATTAACCAACTATTAAGTGCATACTTTTGTCAGTGACTGACAACTACCCTACATAGGTAAGAATAATTGGTAGGAGGGAGAATGGCCGTTAAGTTAGTATTAACAAATATAATTTTACACTCTATGCAATCTAATTACTGTATGTACTCACTGAGTCTCTAAAGTACTATAAAGTTTATTTATATTCAGATATATTATTAGATTCTTTCCTACATTTTAGAATTCGCCATTGTTACCATTTCTACAATTTTATGCTGAATTTACTGAGAAACATAACTACAAGAATTGCAAGGTTCTACTTGAAGAATTTAAAGAGGCTGTGTTTCAGGTGAGATTTTGTTTGATTATTTGACTTCATTCATACTAAGAAATGATTTCTGCCTTGTACATAGTAGTGATAGTGTGGCTATATTTGGTTCTGCCAATTAAGCATGCATGCATTATATAGGTTTATCTGGTGGCATTTTTTGTGGTTTTGTTGTCCAGATTGGTTTTTGGTCAATGCTCTTGATTATCTTCATAGTCTCAATTTTTGTTGTTGAAATGTTATATTTTGTTTTATGGAAATTTAAAATAAATGTCCATTTTAATCAATCAAAACTGTGTTTTTGTTGTACATGTACCTCTTACCTACAAGTTTAACCCTGTCTATGCATTCTTATATTTAGTTTTGGGCAATACATAAAATGTAAAGCAATATCTGAACATTTGTAATATTGACTTCTTGGGTCTACGACCTGGTGTTAATATAAATGTACATTTTAAAACTTTAAATTTTTTGTTACAGTTTCATCATGAATCCAAACATCACAACCAGACATCAGTGATAGATTCTGATTGGTTAGAGAAAACAACATATCATATAATACAATATATGTTAACATGTACATCAAGTATACATGAAGTTTCTCAACTACTTAAAATATTAGATACAGAATGTATTACATTAGTCTTTAAAAATGTTGGTAAGTTATCTTCTTTTTTATGTAATTAAACTGTGATCAATATACCACAAACAAAGAATTGTTTAAGTTTGGCCTAGTAAAATGATGGTCACAACATTGATTGGTACATCATTCTATACCATTGGTTCACATCAATATTATTGTGTTAGGAACATACATAAGATCATTAGATACATTAGTCACACATACGTAGACAAACTTGTTTAAAATTGGTTCTAGAACTTATTCAAAACTGGTTAAAGAACTTGTTCGAGAACTGATTCAAGAACTGGTTCTAGAACTAATTTAAGGACTGGTTCAAGAACTGGTTCTAGAACTTGTTCAAGAACGGGTTTAAGAACTTGTGCGAGAACTGGTTCAAGAAGTGCTTTATATGATATGAATAAATGTTGAATTAAACGCAAGAATATTATTGACTTTTATGTTATAATAGAGAACAAATAAGTACAAAATGAAACCTAAAAAGCTTAAAAAAAATACATCTGTGGACAAATTATGTAGACTAACTTATGGTGAAATCAATGTTTGTTCAATTTATTTGTTTTAAGAATTTGTGATTTATATTCATCAGCCTGATTTGCTCGGTTAGTAGAACATCAAACTCATGATCAGGAGATGGCATATTCAAACCCAGCTTCTTGTACTTAACTTTTCCTCCTTCTATTAAAGATCTCTACTGGTTGTATACAATGTTTAATATGTAAAACATTATGATGATTTCAGATGCAGATTTTGCTAAACAAAGTAAAATGTTGATATGTATAGAAGAAGGAGAGATATCATCAGTTAACTTATATAATTTATTATCACAAAATACTCAAAAATTAAATGAAGAGTGTTTGTCAATAATAAATCAATTAACAAATAAACATCTATATAGATTGGCTAGAAGGTTTGCTGATATTACAAGCATTAACTCTGATCATGTAACACTGGCCCAGGTAAGTTTAAGTTTGTTATGATTACTAAGTTTATTTTTTTCTAGTTGGAAATGTTGTCAGCTACTAGTTGACCAGTATGTACTTGCTAGATAAATAGCATTGGGATGATGGTGAAGATAGGATATTTTTAGAAAGGATGTTTGGTTCTGCTTATTTTATACAGTAAAAACTCTGAAATTTAGATCTTCTGAATACCAGACTTTTTGCCTCCCATATTTACTGAGAGTTTTACTGTACATATTGTAGTTTAGTGAGCCAGCTATGAGGAGCTAAATTAAAATTTGTTAAATTTGATGTTAAGTACATAACAGATGTGCAAGCTGGGAAAAAGACCTGATATTCAATTTGTTATCAACATATACCACACACTATCTATAATCTATATTACAAATGCTTGTTGAAATAACTAGTTAGCTAGGTATGTTTAAACATTTTATGATAATATTTTAATTTTTCTTTTAGTTTGAAATGTTGTTAGGTTGTTGTGACCAGGTGAGATAAAAAGTCCATTGTTAATGAAATTATTACAAAAATAATGTATGTATATTATTTTAGATAAATTTTGAGAAAGAAAAGATCTGTCATTCAGATATATGGAAGTCATCGAAACCTAGGTTAAAGTTTTACCAGATTTCTAGTGATAGGTTAAAAAAATATAAAATGCCAGCGGACAAAGTTGCCGAGTTCTTTAAGGTAAGGTCTTTGAATCTATGTTGTATATATGTTGTTCCCTATCAGATGGCAATATTCACCTTTTGACAGTCTTGTCATCCAGATATGCTATTTAAGCTTGTATTTAGTAAACTTTGTTTTATGGCATTTAAAAATAAAATGCCTTATACCAATCAACATCAGTTACTGGTGTTTTTTAGCCTTATGTCTTACAAGTAGACATCGTTGATGGACAACTCATAAATATTGTTCACAAGATTTCGCCAGTTTATGTACTTGTATAAACTCCATCAATTTGGTTTTAATAGTTAATCATGAGTCGTTGTTTCAAGATCAGCTACAACCATTGATTTTTATGTCAGAAAATAGGCATTTGTAGGTCATATTGATGTCTAGTATTGGTTCTTATAAAAAAATATGGTCTTAGAATTCACAGTTTGAAATTTAATATAGTTAAACTTATTTAAAGAATTAGGTATAGGATGAAAATGTCTAATAATAAATTATGGAGATAGATAGATTCATTTCTGTATAAATGATACAAAGTTAACATAAAGCTACTATACATGTCATATGACAAACATGGATAATAAAATTATGCCATCAATATAATATACACAAAGGATTACACAAAAAAAGAATAAAATTCTTTTATTTTCGTTGTTGTCCTTTTAGATTAAAACTTTTAGAACTTAAATTATGTCAATCAACTAAACTTTCAAATGCAACTACAGGTATATTATTATTTCTTGTAGACTGAGGCTGACTTGTGTAGTTCAGCATTAGAGAAAGCTTCTCTATATCAGTTAGGTTTATCATGTTTATCACAACAAGAAGATACTGGAAGTGATGTATGGAATAAAATATATAGAAGTATGTGGACATATAGAATACAAGCCAGAATAAATGAAAATGAAAATCAGGTATGCTATATCTTGTACTTGTTTGACTGAGAAGAAATTATTTCAAGTCAATCATTGTCGTAACACACTAGCCTGTAGCCTGAGACTTGTAAAAATTGATTCTGGCTAGTAAATATTACTTATATCATAATTATAGTTGTGCTTGTTGACAATTTTCTCTTTTTAGGTTTTTTCCTTTTTTTAACATAGTTCATCATGCAAGTCGTTGAGAAAATTTAAGGCAATGACTGGAAACATGTTTGTCTTTGACATCTGATAAATAAGGGTTAACAAATACCTAAGAGTCTTTTCTTAAAATTTAATTCTCAGATATTTTTCAGACTTTTTGTTTCAACTTAGTTCAGAATTGGAGATATATTTTCACATAAAGAACTGTTATTAGTGTCTTTGAATCCAATATTTAAGTGTATTACAATGTACATTATGATTATATCAATGCAGGATGATGTTGCTGATGATTCAGATGTGTTCAATTCTATTCTGAGTGAGTCAACCATTCAAAGTAAATCTAATATGAAATCAGAACTGATGCATTGTGGGAAAATGCCACACCCAAGTGATGTAGGAGAAGAATTATCTCCCTTGGTAGGTTTTTTATCAATTATTGTTAGAAATACTTTACTGAGCCAGTTTCATTGCACCTAGCACTTTTAAAAAGCATTATTTGTGTTACCCAAGTTCTATGCAATAGTTTTGCTTCAAGGTTGTAAGAATTGCAGCTCTAGAAAATTCAGAGTGTTCTGAATGTGATCAGCTAGCTAGAAAAATATGCCAGCTTGCACTACAATATACAAACCATTACATTGGAAATTTCTATTGTAAGGTAGTGATATCCAGACTTGTAGCGTATATACAACTTCTACACTGTACTTACATGAATGAAATTTGTTATTAGCTCTGACTTTACATTAAAGGGTCTGACTAGTCTAAGACTTCTTGTAGAATTGGGGTGTGTTTGATTCGCGAGATCTGAGTACTCGGAGTACTCCGATCACTAAAAAAAATGAATCAAACGGTTCGGATCATGCGCTCGGAGTACTCTGAATACACCTGCCTTTTAGGAGGAGTAAGCGGAGTATGACGTAATTTAAAAGAGATCCATGTTTTAATGCGAGGATTGCAAATGTTTTTACTATATTTTTACATATTTTGTGTCATATGCTTTTGATAAACCGCTCTCATCTAACAAAAAGCGTCTTGTAACCTTTTGCATCATTCTTGTGTTTTGCTACAAAATTGGGACATTTGATTCATCGGTGCACGCAGAGTAGACCAGAGTACTCGGAGTAGACTGAATCAAACACGCCCTTGGAAACTAATAGTGGTTAGGAACATTGTCCAAAAAGGTAGTTAAGGTGTGTTGCATACTGTAAAAAAATTGTCCATAAAGGAGAGTTGTTTAAAAATGGCATAAAATTCAAATATAAACTAGATCACATTGATTTATTACAGGAAGTACTAGCTATACAATATTTAATCAGTGAACAATTAAAACAAGGTAGAATATCAGAAGCTTGTAGATTGTCTACAGAATTTAATATTTATTCTCAAGATTTAGCTATTGTATTGGTAAGTCTTTAATTACTGTACAACAGTTCTTATAACATAATAGTAGGGAGGTTTTAATTTGTCATCCCAGGGAAATAAAAGAAGAATAGAAAATTGTGAATTTCAAACTAGAAAACCATTTATGTAAATGAATAATTTTACCTATTGTTCTGTCAACCTTTTTATGCAATTATTTCATGAACATCAATAAGCACAATGTTAAGAACATAGCTATAAATTCAGATGATTATCAAAACAAGGCCTAAAGTGGATGTAGGATAATTTAACATACATTTTGTTTATTTATATGACTTAAAGCATTGACAGCCGTGAGTAATTTAGGTAAATAACCTTTCACAAAATCTTATTTTCAAAATAAATATACATCTGAGCTACCCTGCTAGCTCAGTTGGTAGCACATAAGTCAACTGATCAAGGAGTTAAAGGTTCAATTCCTTGGTGGTGCATACTTATGTGGAGCTTGGTCATGAAATAATTTCTACGGCCATTCTCCCTCCTTCTACTGTTTCTTAATTATGTTGGGCAGTTGTCAGTCACTTACAAGTATGTGCCTAGTTACTGGTTGACAGCTAAATCCAGAGATTTAGCCTTTCCAGGAACGGTAAGTAGGTTGACCGCCATGATACATGTATAACTTATGCTATGTGTTGCTACGGTGTTATACCAAAAATAGAAGAAATAACCACTATAATGATATGTTTGTTTTTATTTAAGACATGTATTAGACTAAGTATGGGTAGTCTAAGTATAGATACATTATCACCAGAAATGTTACATTTATTACGTACCAGACCTTGTGATATACATAGACAATCTATAGCAGCACCAGTAGCTTTACTGAGGAACTCCAGCAGTAAGTTATACCTTAATTATATATGATTAATACTTGTAACTGGCTAGGGCATAGAACATGTAATGGGCTATGGTATAACTGAGTAACAGGCTAGCACATGGCCGGGTGGTTACAATCTTGGGCTCGTGATCTTTAGTACAAATTAAATACTAGTAATATAAATAAAAACCAGATCGTTTGTTGTATTGTTGTAAGTACTCCCTTTTATATGAATATCCCTGTGTTTCTGTTCTAAGACTTTGGGTGTCCTCGATTGGAAATTCCGACTGTTAGAACTGGGAGAATTCCAATCGAGTGTGTCGGAACTGTGTTCTGGCAGCCTTCTATTCATTCCATCGAAATAGGTGGTGTGAATGGAATCGGTTCGGTTTATTAATACCCAACATGGCGGCGGCATCACTGCAAAAATGTGAGTTTGGTGTTTTGAAATAGAATGTTGTTAAAATTATACCTTTGCATGATTGTTTACAATAAAAATTAAGCTATTTGCTATAAATAAAGTGAGAAGCAAATCTATTTGCTATGGATATTGCCTTTTGAATCAGTCCCGACATCCAATTTGACTCGTTTGGCAGATTCTGTGGAGGAATTGGAATTTGATTCTGGCACAGTTCCGACAGCCCAATCGAGCACGCCCTTGGAAGTTGATTCTTACTTGTATAAGAGTAAGTTACCAGCTCACTTGAGAATGGTCAATAACACATATCATGGATTGGAATTAAGTCCATGAAATCTTGGTTTGGAGTACAGACACGAAGGCCAATATGATTAAGGGTCTTACCTCTGGACCTAGTGAATTTTGTCACTTGAACTGCAAACATCAGAAACTGTAGATAAGAAAACACTAAAACCAAACCATACAAGCAACAATTCATCAACTAACTTATAAACTTTAAATTTAGCATGCATGAGGTGATATGTCCCGTCAAGTTAGGAAAGGGAGGTAACCCATATAATATTGTTCTTGTATTTCAGCCATCAGTTTAATGAGTAACATACAACCAGTTATAGATAGTGTATCAGAGGATAATGAAGCTAAAATATCAGCTATGGAATGTTTGTTAAGTCATTGTGAGGCTGGTAGACAAACATGTATTAGAGTTATAACAGCTTTTAAGATTGCTTCGGTTTGTATCATCAGTTTTTCTAAAATTTTCATTAGTCCAAGAACTGTATGACTAAGAAGGCATTGTTGATGATTTACTTGAGGTAATTGATTGAAATCATTCAAACACACCTGAAAAACTTACCTTCATTTTGTTGTATTTAATGCTGATAGATAAAAAAGTAATGTAATGTAATGCATGGTGTTTGAGATACATTTCAATAGCCTTTTCAATCATTTTCCCATGATAAGTTGTTCTATTCACAATCTTGGGGTAGGTCTTGATCTCTGAACACAAACATATAGCTTAGTACTTAGAGGATAGGCTGCCAACTGCCCTACTTGATATGGAGATAAAACAGATAATGCCCATAGAAAATTATAGATTCAATATGATATTACAGCATGGCCTTGCAGGCTAAATGCAAGATAATGCATTTAAGCTTAAGATAATGTTATTTAGTTACATGTAATTTAAAGTTAAGTTACATTTATTACAGGTGTTGTATGTTGGATATGATGATGTCATAGCCGGGGAAGACTACTTTATACTTCGTTCATTATTGAAGACAACCTGTTCTGCTAAATTTAGATTAGCTGCTGACTTCCTTGGTACAAGTTCCTTGTCTTCAGATCAGGTAAATAATGATTGAACTTTCATTATATCTTTAATCAATTTTGTAGTTGTGTTGTGTGTTTCATGGTTTAAAATGTAGCAGAAAAATGGTCCCTTGTCCAAAGGCTCTCATTTATATCTTGGTGCAGTGAAACAACCTCATGTAAGTTTCTTGCCCCAGAAAATTGGCCCCTGTTTAAGAGTTGTTTGGAAAGTTTGAATTTAAATCTGAACATTAAATGTCATTTGATTGATTTCTGAAAGTTTGGCTATTTGTATTGCAGGTTGCAGGGTTTCTTTCTGATGCTATAGTACAGTCATATAAAGTTAGTCTAGGGGATGCTATAGGGGACAGAGATTTATTGTTTGATCCTCGGGAAAATTTTGCTGATTTTCATCAAATTGTAAGATTGTGTATAGAACCATCGTTGCTAGGCAACAAACTTGTGGATATTGCTGCTTCTATAGGTGTAGACCATGATCATCTGGATGATAAAGGTTAGTAGCAGACAATATTTGTTAGTAGCCAATGTAAAAATTATATCACTGTCCATAAAATCAAAAAAGTCAAATAAAACTTTAAAAAATTATAATTTTGCACTATTACAATGCTTCTACATTAAGGGTACCACAACAAAGAAGGGATCCTCTTATCTCTATTGTGCTCCTTATACTTACATGTGTGACTTAGAGAAGCACTGATCAAATTTAGTTAAAGTAAATTTTCATTATGGCATATTATGTTGAATATATATAGTAGTTAAAATATTACAGTTTTGTTTCTGTTAATTTATTTTAGGTTGATTGTGGAACAAATTCGTACATCTTAGATTAATCCCTCTTGAGTCTGCTTCCTGCCTCCCCCAGTTTTGAGTTTGAAGGGAAAAGTTTCTTGCACAAGGGAGCAATAAGGTTTTGGATATGATTTGAACAAATGTGGAGCTGGCTCTCCAATGATAACAACTTACAAGTCCAATATTGTAACTGCTTGGCCAAGCCCACTCCTGCATTATATTATATCATTTTATATTTCAGTACTCACATTACAGACAGAATTATTGATATTAGGACATGAATGTTATACAGCATCATGTGACATGGAAGGTATATCTAATATATTACGTGCTGCTAGGATACTGACAGCACATTTACAACTAGCTGGAGAACATCAACTTATGGTACGTTTTCATTTTGAGGGCTGAACGAAACACTATTGTTACTCCATTTGAAAGTAAAGGGATTTACAATAGTGTTTCATTCAGCCCATGATTTTTTGTTTGTTTTATGTCCCTTTTTAAACGGTCTGTCTGTTTTAGCAATATGAAAACTATAGTTGTGCTTCAACAACAGTCTAAGTCATTTAAGTCTGAATCTGATAGGTCACTTAACCATTGTTCAAAGGATGCACTAGTACAAGACACCTGTCGTCCATAAACAACTACTGACTTTCTAAGAATTTTTTCAAAAGGCCAAAATTATAAATAACAATATTTGTATAATTATCCCTGTGCATAAACACTACAGTACTTCTGTTCTCATTATCAATAAAAAAATATCTGTATTTATGCTCAGGGGTTAAGGCAGTTATGGAACAAATGTCAAGTATTTAAAGTAGTGGCTTGGGGTAAATGTGTTACAAAAAAGTATACTGCAATGCAATTGCCATTAATGTTACTTATCTATGTTGTTTTTCAGACTAGATTACTAACTGGTGTTAGTAGGTATAATGAGATGACGTATATATTTGATGCTTTACAACAAAACCATAAATTTGAACTCCTACTTGGTAAAGGAAAAGAGAAGGTATTTGTTTTAGCTGATTGTATAATTTATACAGTTTGAAAACTTGCCTTGCATTTATCCACATTTTTTTGTAGGTTGTACACAAAATTGATGATTAAATTTCAGGACTAGTCTAGAAGTTCATGATTGGGCCATAGAAAGGTTTCTTTGCAATGTAAAATCTGTTGAAATCATGAATTTCAGGTATTTGAAAATTTTGAATTTTAACAAAGTATGAACCTTTTGTGAGTATTACAACAGCTGTAGATCTATGTTATATTAGGGTAAATAAATTGTATGAAATATTCATTGGACTAATGAGCTCAATTTGTTCAGTTGATATAGCATCTCTTTTTCTAAGATTATCATGTACCCCTTGTTGTACTTGCAGGAGACCAAGTTAAAGACGGCCATATTGGATTATTTAAAGAGATATCATCCAGGTGATACAGAGACATATACAATGGTAGCATTAAAGTTTATGATGTACAGAGAGATTGCAGAACTACTGGAAGATAATGCTAAAAAAATACTGGAGACATTACAGAGGAAACATTTTGGTATTCTATTCAATGATTTGAATAGATGTGTGCAACCTTGACCTTGACAGATTACATCTTTGGGAATAAACCACAAATATACGATGTTTCAGAAAATTGATAGAAATACAGACAGACAGACAGACAGACTGACTGACTAATGGTCTGACAGACAAACTTAAATAGACTGGCTGGTCTGTGGGGGTGAATGGGCTAGTGGTGGGGTAGCTTTCAGGCAGGCAGACAAACTGAATCAGACAGGCAGGTCTGTGAGTGGGCAGATCGGATTGGTTTTCAGGCAGACTGACAAGATAGGATTTAATTATTTTGCTTTATCAGGATTGAAGTTTCTTTTTATGAGTAGAAATAAAAAGATATATTATCCAGCTGTATTATAATGAGAGGAGATATTGTGTCAAAACATACTGTAGATTTATATATTTAAATAATAAATGATAAATCCTTCTATACAAAAATCTAAACCTTAAACACTGTGATAATGTTAGGAGCTAAACAGTTTAAAGTTTAAACATTTTTTTGTCCCATATGACCAATAATACATTGTAATACTCAAACACAATAAAATGAACTGCTTCATGAATCAAACTTACTTATAATCAAATGACTGTCATAAATTCCAAACTGCTATGAATATTACTTCTTATTACAATTGTTATAACTATTTTGCCCATTACTGTGAAACATAAACAAATGCTAATACAGACTAATGCTATAGAAAAAATTAAGGTGATTACTGGGAAAGGTTTTTAGGTCGAATTGTAATTTGCCTGCTACATGATTTTTATGATTAAATCTAAAATTACCTAAAGTATACTTTATACGTTTATACTGACCAGTCATTTAATATACTGTTTTTACATGTCATCCAAAAGTCCTTGAAGAATGTCCTGTTTTTAGGATAAACCTGTTCACCTTTACCAATGAAAAAAGAAACAAAAAGTTATCTGAGCACATTTCAAAATCAGCAATAATTAGTAGATCTAAAATCCGTTGCCTTAATATGTCCGTTAAAGTACAGTTAACTAAAAGATTTCTTTAGGAATTCAAATGTATGAATTTTACCTGCAATATTTGTACTGTTTCAATGAATTGTATGAGTACAGTGAACAATATAATTTATATCAACTACAAACTATGAAACACAGATAAGTTTTAATGAAAGTAAAATTGACTTGCAGTATGCATTATCAGTTTTTCTCAGAATATCATTTGTCCAAGAATTTTTAGATGACACTGTATGATGCCATATGTTTTCTTGTTACAGATAACTCCAGTGATACACAATCCAAGTTACAGAAATGTGTACAATATTTATCAGAGGCTGCTGAAAGCTATGTCAAAGATAGTTGTTTACGTCATGCACAATCTTGTATACGTAAAGCTAGACTTGTAGCTCTACAGATTACATACTTACCTTCAAATCAACAATTTATCAACTTGACAACTAAGGGAGCTAACTTGTTGATATCAGAACATCCTGTATTTACTGAGGTAAACTATTTCATCATTTAGTAGCTCATCTAGATGGAATTGATACATGTTTTTCAAAATATAATGCAAAAAAAAAACGACTTTAAAACAATAACAATACATACAGTTCTTTAAATATTATAATTTCGTCATCAACGCAGTCGGTGAAATTTTAGAATATAATGCACAAATTTACATGTCAACATATTAATATACATAACATTAACCAGTAAAACATAATGCATGTATAATAGAAAACATGTCCATTAAAATTATATGTTTAGATAACACAATAAAGAGTGTTAAGCCAAACTTACCTTAATTGCTTTCCTTAATCATATACTTGTAATTTTGAACTCGTAACCTCTCAACTTCTGATGCAGCATGTTATCCACTAAGCTACTGGACATATTGACTGGAATAGCTTCTGTGATGTGTTTTAATTCTATAACTCTATGAAGTTTTTATTAACAACCTTGATTTATTTACTATGTACTTAAAGTTGATAAAAATGTGCTGTGTTATTTCTTGTATAAACCATTTTTATACACCCATTGAATGTGGATTGCAAATTCTATAAACTAAAGATACACCCTCGTTTGAAAAAGGCCAGATCTAAATAAGCAAGTAATGATTTACATCATTGTTGATTTTTCTTTGATTTCAGGCATTCATCATAAGCGAAGCATATCATTTAAAAGATAATTGGGTGACAGCATTATGTAACAATGTGGTAAATCAAGGAAACATGAAATATTTACAAGATT
This sequence comes from Mactra quadrangularis, assembly GCA_025267735.1. NCBI lineage: Eukaryota > Metazoa > Mollusca > Bivalvia > Venerida > Mactridae > Mactra > Mactra quadrangularis. Next base: position 21,043,440 of record CM046296.1, on the reverse strand, counting down.
TTAGATCTAATATCAAACTTACACCACAACTTGTAGAAGATGTTGTTGACAGGTAGGTTACTTTTTCTTGATTTGTTTCTATTTCAAGTTTGTCATGTTTGCTTTTCTTTTTACATTTTGCCCTTACATGTCTTTTAAAGTACAGTAAAGTAATATGACTTCATAAGGAATTCAAATTTATGTATTTTCACCTGTGGTACATATACTGTCACAAGGAAAAGTGTCTTTACAGTGAATAACAGAATTAATTTTAGAACATTTTATTTTGAGAAAAAATGTGATGAAACAACCTATAAATCTTTTCTTCATATTTGTACTTACTGGAAAAAGGTTTTGTTTTCAGATGCATATTGTTAGTAAAAATAGGGAGTCCATTCTAATCACATTTCAAACTAACCCAAGTTCATCTGATACAATGTACTTACATATATGTAGTTTATCTGTACTGTTTTCTTTAACTTTCAGATATCAACAAAGCTCAGAGAAATCACCTCAAGCACCAAACAACATAAAGAAATTATTACAATATTGTAAAGATGTTAAAGTACAATATCGTATAGCTAAACAACTGGGTCTTAGAGATTATATTGAAGAATTAATGAAAAGTGACGCTAGAAGCTATATCATGGATTTTTCTAAAACATCTTCTTGATTTTGTCCTTACAAGATACAAACTTTTATTTATAGTCGTTATTATATACAACAATTAACATTAGCTATGAATAGCTATTAGCCGACATAAACATAGTTATCAATTAGTACACAAGTCATAGAAATAATAATAGAAATAGTATATGGCAATACCTTGTTGACCATGGCTTGTGTAAATTGCTTAGAGACAAAAAGAAATGGCCATATCATTTGAATACATTAAATCAGTTAAAAGATGATGGATGCGAAACAAGTCTAACTAGTAAATAAAATAGATTTAGACTGGTTTTGCACTGATCCATCAAAGTAATGTTGTTTTTCAAAGTGTGTTAAGTATTGATCTGTCTCAGATCAATTGGCACAAACTATACCATTGACATAAGCTTTGGAGGTAGTGTGCTGGCAAGCACAGTAAATATAGAGGGGTACCTATTGACATCATAAGGGGAAAGTGGTTGCAGCTACCTCGATCTACAAAGAAGTATTACTGAACTCGCTCTATACTTGAGACATGTAAAATAGCTGGCTTGTTGCTATACATGTATATTCGTGTGTTTGATTTTATTTATATCATATGTGCAATCTTGTCAAAGTTAGACTTTGTCAACTATTTCATGCATAACATTTATTTCTTAAAAGATTATTTTTACTTCTTTATCACTAAATTTAAATTGATGGTGTAAACCAGTTTGAAATTATTATTAGTGTATAGTATGGTAAAATTTGAAAGAATACATGTAGTGTACATGTAATTGATGTATAAAATCATTGCTTTGTGATTTAATTTATTTATTCTGTGATATATACATATTTTCTATTTATATAATAAAATATACTAGTCTATAATCTCTATTAATGATTTCTTTGTTGTTTCTGTGGAATAGCTTTTATAGTCTTTTGTGTTTTTGCACACAACATTGTCGAGTGTAGGGTGGGTTGACATTTTTTTCACTAAGACAATTTGTTATAGTTTGTTCCTGAACCTTTTGAAGCCAGTGTGAGGTTGGTGCAACCTAGAACCTGGTTTAAATCCCTACTGGCAATTATTTTGCCTCTGTCCATTATATTGTGGAAACCTCGATAGTTTTTGTTTTCATTACTTGATTGTGGTGTCAAAAGTTTAAAATCTGAAAAAAAATAACTCTTTGGTTTTTGGCTGTGCGGTAGTCGTTTTTTGGTTTTATGGTGTTTTTCTTGATACGTTTACTTTCATTCTTTTAATGTTGAATAATCCATAAGTGTTATATGTCAAACAATAAATCATAATTTTTTTTTAAATTAATGTTTTCAATTTTTGCATGTTAATGACAATAACAAAATTTATTGCTATATATATATATATATAACAGATTATAACCTTTCAAATGTTCAACATACAGAAGAACTCTTTTTTGACAAGTAGTTATGGACCATTATTCATTACTGTTTGGGGTTGTTGCAGAGGTCATCTAATTTAATATACCATTGTATGCCAACGCATATTGTTGTAACTTTTCAACTAAGAGAGCAGGCACTAGTAAACTGGCTGGCTGTCATGGGTTGTCTTTACAGACATAAAAAGTAGACAAAAACAAGTATGTATACGATTTTATGTAGTAGACCTTTATTTTAACATTTTATACATGTTATCAAAATAACATTGACAATATTAGATATTCTGAACTCACATAAAAACAATAGCACATATACCAGCTTGATAGCTCATACATAATATAACTAAAGTATCAGAGCTAGCAACCTGTGAGCATATAATATACATGCACCAAGTAGAACTAAATTTAAAGTCGGGCAGAAATCAATTAAAGGATGTATAAGTATGTTGCAAGTTAAGTTTCTGAAGTCTCTTTGAGACAAAAATAGTCATAAGTAAGCAGTTTAGCTTAACTTTTATTTCTTGGCTTCATTAGCACTAGACATACCTACATCCTTAGTAAACAAAAATCTATTTCACCATGTAACCAATGTAAAAGGAGAGTTTATTCTCAGTATAGACAATTAGCACTAGGAATCAACAATGAAGATTACAATATTTGAGATATTTTTAATGAAAAACACTTACATGTCATTGTCAATTAACATAACATACATAATAAAGTTTATAAATGATATATTACTCACATTGTAATTATGTACTGTATTTTCAATTTAACATAAAACTTCCCTAATGAGAAACCAATAGCACAATGTAAATCTAAGCTCCAACAGACAGTTTTAAATACCTTTTGAAACCAACTTTATTTTCTCCTAATTTCAAATGGTATACATTTTTTTTAACATATAACTTTCTCAGTCATTTTTCATAAATCTATGTAAGTTTTCTTTTTGCATATTTACACTTGTCACAATTATTTTCATACAACAATCAATATGACCTCATGGTACAAGACATAAAACTAAGGTCATAAAAGCTTATCACTGTATAAACTTTTAACATGAAACTCAACGTAGTTCAAATTAGTCTATAGGAAATTTATAGACACTAAACAATTATTCTAACAGAGTTCATCACACTAGTATATTTTAAATGTCCAGTGACATATTATATGTAATGTAGTTCAAATGACTCTCTAAGATATTGGGACATTTAATTCAACAATCTAAACAGTCAAATGGATGAACATGAAATGGAGTATGTGAAATATTTAAGCGTAATATTGTAGATTAGCTTTCTTCTTAGCTTGTACTTCTATGATACCATCCATGTAGTCTTCATGTTGTAGTTCTGTGGCCCCACGTCTCAATGCAATCATACCCTGTAATAAATATACCACAGTGACATTATATTGATCACAACTAGTTTTTTTTGTTCAATAGTTACTATTCAGATTCTAGTCTTATTAAGAAGCTAAATATGTTAATCATGTGATTAAGTTCCAAGATCAAGGAAATAATAACAGGGTTCCCACAAAGATAAGAAATCAAAATTCCCTGACTTTTCCCTGATTTTTCCCTGACCAAAATCATTTTTCCCTGACCGGTAACAGTGTCTAATTTTCGCAATCTTTGAGCACTAAATGTATAGTTCAATACTTATCTCCTTGCACATATTGATTACTATTGCACAATTTGGGGATTATGCAGGAAGGAATTATCCAATGCCATTCTAAAATTTCCAAAAAGAGCTGCGCATTGTAATCCTCGACAAGCCATTTGATGCACCATCTTAGGCCACAACAAGTTGCTTATGTGTTCTTTGGATTCGTTCGAACCTTAATTTTGACGGTTTTTACAAAGAAATATATATTTATTTCCTTGCTCACTCATAAAAATTTGGTCAAACCTCTATATAAAGCATCAGTTTACTAAAATAAGATTTTTTTAAACTTTTTTTTTCTTCGCTCGAAATTAAGTTCAAATTCTAACAAACAATTGCATTCAGTCAGGATTTGGAAAAAAAAATGGAAACATGATTTTTCAATCGAAGGAATAAGAAGGCATTTTCTATTTTTAGTATGATATTAATATATAGTAGGATAATGCAATCAAAAAGTTTCAAAGTGTTAGCATTTGTCACTTTTTTATGCCACTTGAATGCTAGGGCCACTTTTAGAGACTATTTTCTTCAAGACAAATAGGTTTAAACTTATTTGAATGCAATGTAAACCCATTATTATAAGAATATCCTAAGAAATAAAATTCAATTTAAAATAGCTAAAGTGACCCCTATACATAAAAAAGGACCTAAAAATGATAAAAATAACTACAGACCAATTTCAATTCTTCCTGTCCTATCAAAAATTATTGAAAGACATGTTGCTAACCATATCCAAATCTATCTTGAAGAAAATAATTTACTGTATAAAAACCAGTCTGGATTCAGACCTGATCACTCTTGTGAAACAGCATTAATATCCATTGTTGATAGATGGATAAATGCTATAAACGAGAACCAATGTGTAGGTACTGTATTTTTGGACTTATCAAAAGCATTTGACTTAGTAAATCATTCAATTTTGATTAAAAAACTTGAGTTCTTTAATTTTAGTCCTATGTCACTTCAATGGTTTACATCCTATCTGTCCAATAGATATCAAAAAGTCTGTGTTTCTGGTAAACTATCAGAACCAGGACATATTACATCAGGAGTGCCACAAGGATCAGTCCTTGGACCATTACTGTTCATCATGTACATAAATGACATGCCAAATGATTTAAAAAATATTTTTACTGATATGTTTGCTGATGATACTACCATAACAGCAATTGGTCATTCTTACAATGAAGTTCAAAATCAGTTGCAAAATAATATTGATATAATAGTCCAATGGTGTCAGGATAACTCTATGGTATTGAATTCTAAAAAGTCAAAATCAATGATCATCTCAGCATCCAATACAAAAAGTTCAAATAAAAAATTATCCTTAAATCTTGGACAAGATAAAATAGAGTTTTCAAATTGTGAACGACTTCTTGGAGTACAAGTAGATCAAAATCTTACTTGGAAAAGTCAAATAAACACAATAATCAAAAAATGCAACAGTAAACTCTATCTTTTACAAAGAATAAAGCAGTTTATCAGTATTCCTATAAGAAAATTGTTCTACAATGCTTACATTCTTCCTCATCTAGAATATTGTTGCTCTGTCTGGGGAAATTGTAACAGCAATCAAAGTGAAATCCTTATTAAATTTCAAAAAAGGGCAGCAAGAATTATTCTTGACAAAGACTTTGACACACCATCACAAGATCTTTTTTCAATGTTAAACTGGATGAAATTCCCAGAAAGGGTCAACTTCAAAAAATCCATTATGATGTACAAATCTATAAACAATATTTGCCCTCAATACCTAAGTGAAAAATTCACAAAAAATAATACTGACCGTACCCACAACTTAAGATCTTCTGAAAATAATCAACTCCTTTATGTACCTAAACCAAGACTAGAATTTACAAAAAAATCTTTAAATTACTCAGGCCCAAAATTATGGAATGCCCTACCAAAAGAGGTGCAAACAGCCAAAACTTTAAACTCATTCAAACAGAGATATAATGTGTGGTGGAATACAAAGTCATCATAAACCATTATCACTTGTTTTATTATATATATTGTATTGTTTTAAATATGTTTTTATCACTCTTCAAATGTTTTACCTTGCTTGTTGTATATATTATGTAAATACTGTTGTTAAGAGGCTCACAGGGAAGATTGGGCTTTGCCTAACTGTGTTGCCTCTATAAATAAAGTCTTTATTATTATTATTATTATAAAAAAAAGTATAGCACACCAAACTTATGAAAAAACTTATTTTGTAAAAAAGGAGGGGGTACCCTTGTATAAAATACAAAAAATATTTTTCTTTTATTGATTAACAATATATTAAGACCATAATTTTATAATACACATCAATTATGATTATAAGACCATTCCCTGAAAATTTTAAAGTAATATCTTGATAAATAAAGAAAATGTAGCAATTTATAAATCAAGACTTTTACAGCACTGTAATAACTTTTTGCGCAAATTGGCCGCAGGGCCATTTTCTGATCAATATTGCTCAAAAAAAGGAAAAAAATAAGAATCTAAAGGATTATTAAACTAAAATATTAACCTAAATGTGAGTACATATATGGACTTAAAGGACTCTGAGAGCTCTTTTTCTTTATAACTTTTGCCCTCAAAGATGGCTCAAAACTGATCAATTTCTAACTTCAATAATAGTGCAGTACATACCAACTTCAAATGTCTATATCTCAGAAACTATTTGGAGCACAATACTAAAATTTTGGATTTCTCCATGAATAAGGTTTAATTTGATGTGGTTAAAAATCTAAGACTTGAACTGGGATTTTTTTGTTTTTTTGAGTGATTTGGAATGACCCTTAAGCTGCTTATTTTCATTTAGTATGCATACACTTATCCGAAATGAGAAGTATTTGATAACACATGTCATGCTCAAAGATGTTACATTCTTAAACATACATTAGAGGATTGACTAAGTTGAGACACACATTTTACTTGAATATAATTATTATAGTAATTAATGGTAAACTAACATTGAACAAAAACAATAAGACAGGTAATGAAAGAGCTTCATAAAAAGCAAAATGCAGTAAGGCAAAGGACGCTTAAACCCCTTTCAACTTCTTCCTGGAGAATTTAGTTACTGTATCCTAATCTTTAGACATAAGCATGTTTTCAGAGTAAGATGTTAACAAGAATAATAAAGATACTCATTATGATAAATATCAATAAAATATCCAAAATAATAGAAGACTGCCTTAGCCTTTACTTATTTTGCTTCCAACTGTTTGACCAAAATTCTTCTCTTACAAAATTCCCTGACTTTTCCCTGACTTTTGCTTATTTTTCAAACTTCACTGACTAATTTCAGAATTCCCTGACTTTTCCCTGACCTTGAAAAAAAAACATTTCTCCCTGACTTTTCCCTGACCGTGGGAACCCTGAATAAGATGTTTTTACCAGGCAGCTGGACAGTCGTCTAGTATGTCTACTGTTTAAGTCAAGCTATTTCCATTTTATTGTAGATTGTTTGAAACAGGACAATCTACCCATGACTTGTATAATGTAAATATTTTGTGACATTTTGAAACCTTATTCTAATATTGCAAAATCTTACAATGATAAAATAATTCAACAAAATGAAGTTCAAAATTTCTGTTGACAATCAGTCTCGTGACTAAATACTATAGACCCTCAGGACTTTATAATTATCAAATCCTATACTTACAGCTTCAACACAGACAGCTTTAAGTTGTGCACCATTAAAATCATCAGTACATCTAGCTAATTCTTCATAATTAACTTCTTTACTAACATTCATCTTTCGTGAATGAATCTGTAAAATTCTAGCTCTAGCTTCCTCATTAGGATTAGGAAATTCTATCTTCCTGTCTAGACGACCAGATCTTAATAAAGCTGGATCTAAGATATCTACTCTGTTTGTAGCAGCTATAACCTGTTATGAAATAATACAATAAATTAGGGTTATTAGCTTGATGAAATTATTGTTGTGAAGAGAATTTTTCAGAGGTGTCCGTTATGCTGACAATATTTAATATCTTTATAACCTTAGATGCAAATATATCAAACAAAAACATGTCATTAAGGTGATTTATAAATGTAGGAATTGTTCAAAAACAGAAATAGGATGTTGACTCTCACTTTTTTACTCTCACAGATTCAATTTTTAAGTCGTTTTGACTTTAGAAATATCAAATATTATCAAAATATTTAATCTGTGCAATGGTAAAGTAACTACAAGAAACAAGTAAATCTGTGAGCTAATGCTCACTAGTGATACCCCCGCCAAAATCTAAAAATATGCGACAAACAGGAAGTAGATGAGCAAGGAGCATGAAATGGCTTTACACCACATGGGACTATGGGATGAAGCAATATGCAAAGTATTAGGCTGCTGCATGTTATAGTTGCTGAGAAAACTGCGACGGAAATTTTGTAACGGACGGACAGACGCACGGACAAGGGTAAAACAGTATACCCCCCTCTTCTTCGAAGCGGGGGTATAAAAAGACAGTATTTTGCTTCTACCTTAAATATTGTCACCATTGGAGTTACAATGGAACAACATGAAGACCTTGAAATATTCACTTACTTTAATCATTGAACTAGGTTGAAAACCATCCATCTGATTTAATAACTCTAACATAGTTCTTTGTACCTCACGATCACCAGCTTTCTCACTATCAAATCTCTTAGTACCTGTAAGTAGGAATAAAAATTAAAACATGAATACCAATTAAAACAGTTTGTGTTACCTAGTAATCAATTTATGATATTTTTTAAACAATTTTATTCATATTGTTATCTACATTACCATTTTGTTTCAATTTCATGCAAAAATCTAGAATTTCATTATGATAGTATTTTTTACACTAAAAAGGGTCCCATTTTCTTTGTTAAAAAGTGAACTTCTGGACCTAGAGTTGGCTGTTGGTACCTTACAAAAGTGAGAGAAAAATAAATAAATGTAGTTTATTTACCAATAGCATCTAATTCATCAATAAATATAATAGCTGGAGCTTTCTCTTTAGCTAAAGCAAATGCATCTCTTACAAGTTTAGCTCCATCACCAATAAACATCTGTACAAGTTGGGGACCAGCAAGCTGAAATAGATGACAAAATAAATATAAAGTATTTATACAACTGTACTACATAAATCATATAGCAAAATGTATAGATAGAAAATGTCTTCTATTTTAAGTTAAACCACAACATACAACTTTGTTCACTGGATAATGTTTTGGTGATGGTTATGATAAAAAAACAGCTATCATAATCAACTTAAGTTAGTTTGAACATGCATAAGTATAAGAATTATAAACTGAAACAAACCCTGACAAAAAGCAACACTAGCTCTTAAAACTTTCAATTCAGTTTAATAATTAAATAAACAACTTCACTAACCTTCAAGAAAGTAGATTTTGTCTGTGCAGCACAAGCTCTAGCCAACAATGTCTTACCAGTACCTGGTGGTCCATATAACAACACACCTACAATATACAATCAAGTATTTCATTATCCAAATTACTAACGACACACCATAGGGTCATATAAAATCTTGGTCAACATTAAGAAATTTTTTGTACTATTTAACCTTGGCTTAAACCAATTCTAGCTATTTTTTGTTGTGTGGGCAAACAAATTGTAAAATACATTAATAGAAAGCTAACAATCTTAAAGATGGTCAGTACAACTCAAGACCACTTAACCCATCAATAGGTACACCTCATCCTGTAGGTCAATTGACTAAAGTAGAGTAACTACTAGTTTGTTATGGGAGGTATGCAACCATTTAAGAGTAGGGTATTACCTTTAGGTGGCTGGATTCCTAAAGCTTCGAATCTCTCTTTGTGGGTCATTGGTAACACAACAGCTTCTATCAACTAAAATAAAATAAGTTGAACATGTACTCAATATTGAAAAAAACTTAGCAAAATGTTACTGTAGCATGAACTATATCAACCTGTATTCAGGATTTTTATCAAGTAATTACTTTTTATAATTACATCTTTACTGATGTGGTTGAGCTGTTCTACAACTATGAAATAGAACAGTAACAAACTTGAAACTTAGAATTTCAGTCTGTGAAATCAGCAGATGTCTAGCTGTCCAAGACAACCACTTTCCACATTAGGCAGTCAGAATTTTATTTGGGCAACAATAACAGTAAAAAGAAAATAAAACAAATGCAGGTATAAGGACTTTTCAGATTGTAACTTCAAAAGATAACTTCAAAAGATAACTATTTTTATCAACAATAAATAAATAGAGAATAAGTGTTCTTACCTCTTGAATTTGTTTATCTAAACCTCCAATGTCACTGTACTGTTCTGTGGGTCTCTCATCAACTTCCATAGCTTTAACTCTAGAATCGTACTCAGCAGGTAATGTCTCTAATATCAAATAAGAATCTTTATTCACACCCTGAAGTAACAAAGCATGAAGTTATACATGTACTATCATAACTCATAAAACTATATCTATAAGTGATCAATAGTAATAATTTAGCTGGGGATAATAACTCTTGACCTAACTCAATGAACAACAAATGGGGATGAAGTCAGCCAATCAGATATGCCTATTCCTAATGATAAATTATTATGATTTTCAATATCATGAAGCCGTATAGCATTTTAAACTTTAAATATTGATTACAATTTTCACATAATTAGAGACCATATATATAGTAATAACAAGAGGAAAATATTGTTAAAAAATCAAAAAGCTTACCACAAGATCTCCTGGTGTCAGTTTCTCAGCATCAACTAACCCAATAACTGGTAGAAAATAAGTCTGAAAAAAACATTTGGAGATATGTTATGTCATTTATGAATAAATAGTTTCTTTACATGTATACTTCAGTATCATTAAACGCAAGACTTTAATATAAAAAAGTATCAAGTTTCATAGAAGTGCACTTCTACTCGGATGTAGTGAATATGTACAGGGTGCATTAGTGTTGCTTTTAGGTATTCATCATCATCATCCGTTTTAGTTTATACAGGCCGTTAATTTATCCTTTAGCAAGGATAAGGCCAGTCTGTCTTGTCTTTCCATGACTGGCAGTCCTGAGGGTTGGTGTCCTCCATTTGACCATGCTATATTTAATGTGTTTAAGATTTCTAACATAAATACACAAACCTGTCTGGTAGACGTCTTTATAACAGCACATTTTCCCTTTCTTTGTGCATCAAGATCAATATTGGCCCCATCTTCTTCCCCTTGATCTTGTGGGTCCATGTCCAATAACTAAAATCATGCAAGATTAAATGATGACAACATTGATTTATAGGCACTACTCTTACACCATAATTTTATTTCAAAGTTAAATATAGATAATTTAAATTTATTGCTTTATAATTCATTTCTTAGACCCAGCACAAGTAATGTTCCCAAGTTGCTAGCAACTTTGTCATCAGTCGCAGATGATGTAAATCTTAGTTAAAATAATCAAGTTATAAATTTCAGTCATTTAACAAGTTTACTTACACCCATTAATTATAATAAGAACTAGCATACCACTGTTAACATAATTCACAATAACATAAATTAGAACATACCTCAATGACATTTGAAACAAGATATGGTAATGTTTTGTTCACTTTAATTTTTTCTGTGTTTTCTTTAATCTTGTCTTTCTGTGCTTGCAGTTCATGAGAAATCCTCATGATTTCTGATTTCATTATCTAAAAAATAAATCAGAAAGTAAGAGTTGTACAAAAGTATAGATATATTTCAATTGGTATCGATTGTTAACTTAAAAATCGTTGTTGTAGATTAGAACTTTATACAGAATATGTTAACGGTCTAGAATCTACTTACTACCTGCTGAGCTTTCAGAGAATACTCAAATCATGTCCCTGAACAAAATCAAGTAAACAAAGTAGGTACATGTGCAATACAGCATTCAATAAGATTAAAAATTGGCTATATTAATTTTTAAGTGGTGCCACTATGCTTGCATTGTTGTAAATTCATTCAAATATTATAAATATATTGCCATCAACTACATTACCTTGATTTCATTGTCTAGGAGTCTAGTTCGGCTAATAATTTCATCATTTGACATTCGAAGCACTTCTTCACCAAGAGACTCCTGAAAATTGAAAAAATAGCAGTTGACATTTATAAATTATTAAAATTTAACTTTGGTTTTATCATGACAGTGACTACACTAATCTTGGAAGCCAAGTAATGTGATTCGTAAGAAAACAAATTTGTAAGTCACTCATAGTAAGTGAAGTGACAGTAACAGTCACTTGATTTAGAACTGCCCTAATACATTATGATTAAGCTCGCCTTGATCTTTAGTGACCGTTCGTGAGTATATACTCGGTCACTATACAACAGTGTTCTTCAAAGTTAGCAAGTGGACCGAGTCCATTAAAATCGCCTTCTGTCCAGTGACTTTTAGACGTTTCTGACCTGATGCCCCCCCCCCCAACTAACTACAGCAACCATTTCCCATAATCAATAAAGATCATTATTTGTTGTTAAGTTAAGAGCATTCAATTTTTTAATTAGAAAAGAATAAGGCAGTGGCTAGAGTTACGGTACCGTAACTCTAGACCCAGGTTCTAGAGTTACGGAAGTTCCGTAACTGTAGACAACGCTGTCAGGATTGTCTAGAGTTACGGAAGTCAAATAACATGCGTATGTTTCAACATTTTATCATCGAAAAACTTATTTATATTCATTATTACTCGAAATAAACAAATATCTACCGACGCGACTTATTCAATTGTTATTACACCCGCCATTTTGGATATGACTAATAAACTTACCGGATGTTTAATATACGGCGATATGTCGTTGTCATCTTCAAAGTGTCACATATAATAAGTTTACTTGAGCGATAAGTGTTTATAATTTGGACTGACTATGTATAATTTTGTACGGAATTTAAAGGAAATATTTATAGGAAATAGTCGAATCTTAGGGTAATTTTAACTGTGAAATATTTGCAAGTGTCTGGTAAGAAAGTCGGCGATTTTTGAACGTTAAATTGACTTAAATTTCGTGAACAAAAAAGGGAATTTAGCTTGATAAAAAGAGCTTAGTACTTGAGTAAATAAATAGTTAGAAAGTCGATGTTTTTGTAAAAAAATCCAGCTTGTCATTCCTCACCAAATCTTTAAAGTTTTAACGATCTCGTTAAAAAATACCCATACATTCATAACCAAAAGTCAGCAATTTTACTGGCCGTTATCCAGTAAAAAATCGCATATACTGTTAAATTGAAAAGATAAAAAACGCGATTTTTTACTTATCGTAAGTAAAAAGCCGTGATTCTTTAAAATAGTATGCAAATCTTGGGGAAAATTGCCGAGATTTTTAAATTCAATGAATTGGTCAATGCTTTGGGTAAAGATCGCCGCTTTTAAACGTGACAATGTAAAAATAAATCATTTATCTACATCTTTTTATCAAATCGAACACATTTCGCTTTTGATTCTGTCCAAAAATATGGTCGATTTTGCATTCGAACATCGCCGTTTTTTTTCTTACAGGACAATTAAAAAATTTTAATGAAAAATACTAAAGAATTGCCAATTTAACAAAAAGATATATTAATATAAGATAATTCTGTCCAAATAAGACATATTCGGTCCAACTTATAATCCAACTCTACATAACAAATCGCTCTTGAAAAGTAAACTAAGTATGTGACACTTTGAAGACGACAACGTCATATCGCCGTACGTTAAACATCCGGTAAGTTTATTAGTCATATCCAAAATGGCGGGTGTAATAACAAATGAATAAGTCGCGTCGGTAAATATTTGTTTATTTCGAGTAATAATGAATATAAACAAGTTTTTCGATGTTAAAATGTTGAAACATACGCATGTTATTTGACTTCCGTAACTCTAGACAACCCTGGCAGCGTTGTCTACAGTAACGGAACTTCCGTAACTCTAGAACCCGGGTCTAGAGTTACGGTACCGTAACTCTAGCCACTGCCAAAGAATAAATATCACTATTCAGTCTATTGTCTTGACACTTAGGTAAAAAATACATGACAAGAAGACTAATCCTCTAATGTAGAAGGCCAATAGTTAGCAGGACACATATAACGAATCTGATTAAGTTGGTAATTTGTCACTAATCTGGCAAGAAATTTCAAACTAAAACAGTCTAAACAAAGCAAACACAGTACCCCACCCACCCGGCTTACACAGGTGATTCAGCAAGTATTGTATTAAAGCAATTTCGCCAAAAGATACTGATTTGGTACCGTCGTTCTGTAAACCGGTCGGTAAAATGAAGAATTAAACAAACAAACGCAATACAAACCTCTCCATCATCCCAAATCGCTTTATCTTCAAGCGTCGGCATTTTTCTATTTTTCTGTGACGCATGTAAATGACTAAACCGTGAAGTTTACTTACAGACATTTCGTCCTAACCCATTTCGCCCAAAGTTTTACAAAGTCAATTCGATTCGAGAACTTCGGAGTGCAAACGTTCATTATTATTTGATGCTGAATTGTTAGTTTTATATTTTAAATTCGAGATTTACGTTTGTTGGTAGTTTTTTATATGTTCGTTAGGTAAACACATGCTTAATAGGCCTATAACATAAAAGCACTGTGATATAAAAATATTTTTGTCTGGAACTTCTTTTGATTGTTTGTTTTTGTTGGGTTTAACGCCGTAACAACACATTGTATAGGTCATATAACCGCGGTCAGTCAATCTAATCACTGTTTCTGGAAAGGCTAAATCTCTGGATTAAGCTGTTAACCAACTACTTAGCCCAAACTTTCGTCAGTGACTGACAACTGCCCTACATAACTAAGAATCGTTGGTAAGAGGGAGAATAGCCGTAGAAATAATTTTATGGCCAAGCTCTACGAAAGTATGCCCAAACTTCTCTTAATAGTATATTTCTATTGGCACGGCTCTGCATTTGATACTGGTACATTGTAATAGTACATAAATCATTCCAAATCTACATAAATAAATGTATTGTTATTATATTATATAACCGCGACAAAACAAGAGTTTTCACAGTTGATTCAGTGTTTGGACATAACTTTCAGATCCATATGGTTTACTTAAAACTTTAAACATTATGAGAAATACTTCTACATATACATTCGTACATGGACAATTCGAATTTATACAAGTCCAGAATAATATGAACATTTCTATGCACCAATGTTTTCTCAAGTCAAATCCGATTTACTATTCTTTGATATATTAATAATTTTACACTAACAGTTTTATGACATCTTCATATTTTGGACGTTTTTATGCCGTGACTTTATAAGATGACGAAGGATGCTAATCGACGATCTACGAATCTACACCTGCGTGTAAATCTTTATGTATTTCCGACCGTACCCTAGCGAATGTATATACAAGAAAAAGACGTACGTACGTACGTACGCACAGAAGTAAAACTTCGACATTTGTATTACATTTATTTATACGGAAACCAAACTTGTTTTCAAATGTCATTTTGTTAAGACGTAAGAAAGAAAATTAATAAAAGTAATAGAAGTACTCAAGTCCCTTTGCTTTCATCAGTAAGCTCCCAATATATCTTTCCTATATTGGTACCTGGAGACGAGACCAAATTAATATTTAAGATTTAGGTCATGTCCAACTTTTAGACCCATACATAATCTCAAGCCGATCTTCGATTTACAATAGAAAAGTATAGGGGAAAATTCTTTGAACGGTCATATCTCTTTTATTGTTTAAGATATCAATTTAGTGCAAATGATGCAAAAATGTTTAAACTTTCTGCTTTAATTTGATTGTTTTTTAAAAAAAAATTGAATTGTAAAGTTTTGGTCCCTTTTAAGGTTTTATTTGATTACTCACGTTACTATAAAATAAGAAGGGAAATTTATACCTATGCTGATATAAGTTGAAAAATAAAGCCTTTCCGTTTCTTTGATCAAATTAGTGCAAATGACATGAAAAAGCTGTATGTTTCTAGTTTTCGGAGCACTTTTTATATTTAAAATATCTTAATGAAGTTTTGGTCCCATTTGCACTTTTTTCCAAAAGTTTTGGATTTTTTAAGTATTTTTTTCTTAATTGTACAGTGTGCGCTATCGGATTTATGGACCCCTGGTGTGATTGTATAATACACTGTGCATAGCAAGGCACAGCGGGTACACTTTTATGACAGGATTACCTTCCTGTCTCTGTTTTATTGATAACTATATGTATATACGAACGTATGCATGTAGTTGTATCTGTCAAATGATGCTGTAATAAAAATAATTATGATGAAAGTGGTACGATTCTAGGCTGGTTAGAAAATACAAAATTTATCTATTTATTCAAAGAATTATTGTTCAGGAAGATTTACTCGACTATACGAATTACTGAAAACAGTATCATAAAAATATTACTTTATTTTTGCGGCATAACGATTAATGAAAGACATCAATTGTTTTAAGTTTACAGCTACAATTATTAATTAAAACGTTAATGCAATGAAAACTTTTTTTTTACTTGTTTACAAATCATTGTAGAACGATTGCATTAAAAAGGTGAAATGTTTAAATAGATAAGACAGTTACGGCTCTCCCCTTATCAGCGATTGAAACGCAATAACTGTACATCTTGGTACTTTTATGAACCATTTCCGTAGTTCCTGAAATTGAAAAGATTTGTCTCAATTTTATCCCTTAAACGCACACCTGTTAATTTGGGCGAGCACATTTTCTATCATGGGTTACAATTATTTAAATTATTCTATTTTAAATTTATGCAAATAAGTAAACAAAATAAATTAGAATAATTCAATTTGATCAAGTTATTTATTTTTACTGCACAAATGTACATTTTTCTACTGCATTATTGTACAAATGTGGACTGTTTCATTTATGACCCCTACCATCAACCACTTCCGGTATTATCCACCATTTTGGATAAACAACTCGTTGCGGGTGCTTGACAACGCATGATTTTCCGGACATAACTTTTATATTAATTAAATTGAGTTACTTACTTACAAATAGATTAAAACATTCCAAGTAAGGAAGTAATTGCTAATTATAAAAGAAAGATGTTGAAACGTTGTATTTGTGAGATTTGTACTTGCGGGTAAGTTTTTATTTTTCTATAAAAAGTTTGAGATAAAAGTGAACTTAAGTTGTATCATTGTTTATGTTGGTTGTTTATTAGACATTCATGCTAATTTGGGTATAATAATAGTTAATGGTTACAGATAAACATTTAATGTGTTTCCCCAATGTTTTAGGCTTTACAATAAATCCATGAAATATAAATAATTAAGCTTGTTGCCTTGGATTTGAAAAAGTTTTGGTATGAACTTGTCCAGATAAGTGGTGTCTTCAATCTAAATGGATGCATATGTTTTTGGGGGTCAGATGAAAGAGCAAGCATTTAATTGCCCCTGTTCGTGTGTTATTGCCCAAGTGTTTGGGCATTAACTCTGCGTGTAATTAGGGAGGCAACTATCAAAAAGCGTTCAATGTCACTCTGACTTGCCGAGCACTAGTCTAGGGGTGTAGTTGAATTCAAATAAGGAATCTTCTACATTTGTCAGGGGAGAACCGCGGAAATTTTTCAAACAGCAGTCACAAAAAATGAGAATGCAATTGTCTTTAAGGACTATTTGGGTACATTGCTCGATCAGTTATGAACTTATAATGCCAACAGCGTAGTAATAAAACGCCAAGGAGTGTAGTTCAAAGCCTCTTATGACAGTTGACATACACTTTGTGTTGGTTGTGTATTGTTTCAATGTATACGTATAACATTCATTGCACTCTTCCACAGCATCAGTTTTGTCTTAATTTCATTTTTGCTTGATGGTAAAACAGTGTTTACGACTTGTACATATCATTCTAAACTTTACCATCAATATTACTTTTTCATAGTTATTTCAAGACAAAAAGTGAACACTCAGTGTTTTAGCCAATGAAGTTTTGCCAAACATTTTTTTCAAGACTTTGTTCCATAGAAAATGTTTATACATCGTCACCTGTTAATTAGTTACCTTGTCTTAACAATGCTCAAGAAACTGTCTTGTAGTATTTTCAAAAGCCTTTTTAATAAAAATAAAAACGTATAAAATACACACAGGGACATAAATTATCAGCATATTATGTCTTTATCTAAGGGATACATTTGTACCAATCTTCAATGTACTCCTACAAAACGTCTGTTCAAACATTTTTCGTGTTACTATATATGTATTACTATTTCAGACGACATAGATGTCCTCATAGACCGACCAATCCCTTACAGGGTGATGGACTATGTCAACTTACAGAATTAACAAACGTATATAAACCTCATCCACTTGGACCAAGAGAAATTTTAAGCTATCTCAACAACCCATGCAAGGAGGAGAATTTTTAGACAAAACTACACAAAGAAAATAATCGTCAAAACGAACTATTTTGTCATCACTTTACAAAAAATAATGCCATTAGGTTGTTGTGTTTTATGGTATCATTAACTCAATTTAATCATAATATTGTCGGCTGGAGGCTTTTGAGTTACTTTTATTTCATAATTGAACTATCTAATTAGCACATTAAACAGAATAGATTGTAAAAACTTGTCAATCTACATTTTGTCAAAACAAATTGTTTAGTATGTAATTATTCAAAATACATATTACAATGTATTACACAACAATATAATTTTGTATAATATATCAAATGTATATTTCTGAAATGTTGAAAGACTCATTTTATTATTTATTAAGCTCTTTTAAATACATTAAAAGTCCTCACTTCACATTAACATATTAATTGTAGGTTGTATTCTTCATTCCAGTTGCCCATATTTATTAAATGAACTTTGTTCTATTTTGAGTTATATTTTGTTATATCAATAGTTTTGTACTAAAAGTTTTATGAAATCAGATATTTTGGATGTTTCTATGCAGTGATTTTATAATATAATACAGACGCTGATCCATGATCTATATGAATCTACACCTGAGTTTAAAACTTAACATAGCTTTCCTCATTCTCGTACCCAGAATCTAGTAGGATTCTCAATTGAGAATCCTACTAGACTCTGGGTACGAGAATGAGCTTTCCTATATTGGTACCTGGAGACAAGACCAACGAACTCAGATCAAACTGCAATAAAATCACCTCAAATGATGAAATCAAAGTATAAATTAAAGTAATGTTTTTTATTTAAACAATTCATGAATAGATTTTAATATAGATGCCTATTTGGTATATAAAAATGAAAAATAAAGACAGATCATAAAAATGTATAAATAAATGCACAGGTACAATGTAAAAATGTAAAATATTATCGAAAGACATTGGAAATTGTTTGAACGCATGAACCCTTGCCATATATAACATGGGTTGAATAACTTGAGATATTGTTCTGTCCTGCTCTAGAATAACTATTCACGTGTAAAAAAGAGCAACTACGAAATCAAACAAAATACATACAAAATATTCATAGATTTTAATACAATGTACGTATCGTTTGTATTTCTCTCAATAATCGATAAAGTATAATACATGTAGATTAAAGACTATTGCACTGATTGTTTTTTAAGTTTTAAAGGAAAATTGCTTAGAAGCATTTTCTGTGCACTATACTTGGACCATATTCGTCATATTCTTGTTTAGTGATCCACATCTGTTGATAGTTCGTCAATGAAGCTACAATAGACCCACCTATCCAAACTGAATATTTTCTCTCAGGAGGAGCACACACTTTAGCTCTCACACTATTAGGTACCAGATTGCCTAGCTCTTTCTTTATTCTATCAGCAATCCTTGGAAACATAGTTGATCCACCAGATAGTACAATATTATTGAACAAGGCTTTTCTAATATCAATGTCCGACTTCATTACACTGTTGTATAAAATTTCACGGATACCAGGGCTTTCCATTCCTATAAAAGAAGGTTGAAACATGGCCTCCACGCATCTAAATCTTTCATTTCCAATAGTAATAATTTGACCATCAGGTAGCTCATAACTTTTCTCTATAGTTGAAGAATTAGCAGCCGTTGCCATCTCAGTTTCAAAGTCCAAAGCACTGTAACAAATTTTCTCCTTGATATCTCGGACAATTTCTGTCTCTGAAGAACTTGTAAAGTTATAACCACGTTCATGTAAAATTCTAGCTAGATAAGCTGTCACATCTCGTCCAGCGAGGTCAGTTCTTCTAATAGCATGCGGTAGACCATATCCTTCATATATTGGAACAACATGTGATACGCCATCTCCCGAATCAAATACAACACCTGTAGTTCTCCCAGAGCTGTACAAAGACAATATTGCTTGTATAACAACATAGAATAATGGGGTATTGAATGTCTCAAACATAACTTCAGTCATTTTTTCTCTATTAGCTTTTGGGTTCAGTGGAGCTTCTGTAAGAAGGACGGGATGCTGCTCTGGTGCAACTCTAAGTTCATTGTAAAACGTGTGATGCCAAATACGTTCCATATCATCCCAATGTGTCACTATTCCATGTTCTATAGGATACGTCAGTGATAAAACTCCTCGCTTGTTTTGAGCTTCGTCTCCAATGTATGTGTCTTTACCACCCATTTCTGCCATCCGCATATCGTACCTAGGACGTCCAATCACTGATGGAAACACTGCTTTTGGTGCCTCGTCTCCTGCAAACCCTGCTTTACACATACCAGAACCGTTGTCAATGACAACACTGGGAATATCGTCATCATCGTCGTAGTATGAAGTCATGATTCTGAAAAAATATAGGAAAATTTTGTAAACTGAATAACATGTAAATTGATCAATAGAGAAAGTTGATGTAGAAATCTGGATGTATGTTACATGTATTTTAAATTAATACATTTGCACCACCAGATTTGTTAAAAAAAGCTGATAAATACACTGTATATCACTCTGAATAACGATATGAAGTTTTAGTTATTCTAAATCGGCATGATACTCGAGAAGTTAGTTTGTTCATAGCTATTAATTAACTTTAATAATCAAGCGGCTCGGCATTACATGTAATTATTATCAGTTTTATATGTACATAATGTATATGTAATAATTATCGAATTTCCGCCTTCATAGACTAACTTTCTAAATTATATGTTCTAATGAAGCAAATAAAGTTACTGTCTGTGTATAAATTTAATAAATAAAAGTATGTGTAAATTTTCTTAACTATATCATATAGTTAAGAAAATTTACACATACTTTTATTTATAAAGTTCAGGTAAACGACAGGTCGAGCGTAACAATTTTTAAGACTTCATTGCTTTGAAATATGCAATAACATGTACATATACTTGTAAAAAACCTTCATATGTATCGTAAAGATAAAAACTGAAGTTAGTACTTACATTTTGTTGTTTTCTCCGTATTTCTCAAGCTGTTAAATGTCCTGAAAGTGTTCTATCCTTAACCTCTTTGCTTTTGATTGCTAGGGTAGATCATTCAGAATATGTGTTGTCCTGCTTTAAAGAAATTGCACAAGTGTATGTCCTTCTTTTCCTTGTAGCTTTACCCTACATGTTGGACATTAGAGACCATACGTAATAAAGTCTCTTGTTCCTTGATTTGAATTAGTCATGTCAAAGTTGACATACTTATTCAGTCCAATAGCTAACGAAATATACTTCTAAATATATCAATGATTTGTTTACTATTGTACATGTATAGTGTTCAACAAAAGTTAGAAGTCACATATAAGTTACATTTACTATGAAAGATTGAATGTCTTCTTTTATGGTTACATGTACTTATAAATCAACCATTACTGTAAAATGACTGTGATCGAAAGAGGAAATATCGACTGTATCACTCAATGTGGCATGTATTGCTGTAGATCACCTTGGTTCTGTTTATTACAATATACAATCATATTACACTGTTCAAATACACGTATGATTTCAATTATTAAACAAATTTGTTAAATCGTCTTTCTTTTTATCGACCGATAATGTATAGACATTCGGAACATCTCGACTATTGTTTGAATTTAATTGAATGTATAGTGATTTGCCGAGGAGTTCCGCATGAATTTCAAGAGTTATAATTTAGGTCATGCTAAATTGGAATTAGTTCAGGGTCAACTCAAGTTTGACAAACCTACGTACCTATTCACAAAAACACACAAATTGAAATCGAAAACACATGTCCATTCTAGCTAGTATTCACACAAATAAGTACTTGGTAGTACATGAATGTTTATGACGTTAATGTGAGATTAAAGTAATTCTATAAATAAGTATATACAACAGACACGTGCATTTTCATTTTTCAATTACACAGAAATAAGGAACTAGCGACAACAATTTTGTGTTGTTTTCTTTTTTAGATTGAGGACTCTAAAACCTACGCGCGCGGACGCTTAACAAAATTCCGATATGGCATGACCTTATGTATTACCAGCAAAATCTGTTTGAGGGCTCTAATTAACTATGATAAGAATACATCAATACTTACCTAGTGTACCTGTGTATCTAAGTTAAGGCTATAAATAGAACATGCTTATATATGGTATGAACGGTTTAACCACCCATATATGATAATTCGATATCAGTAGCGTGTTCAGTTACCGCGAACGTTACAGAACGTTACATAACGATACATTCGGAACTCCTCGGCCATTCGCTGCGAATAATCTAATCTTATACACAAATATGCGATCGCTCAATGCCTACACGATCATATATTTGTTTACTTCAACACCGGTAGTTTCAAAATAGCGTCTAAATATGTCCGAGATTATTCGCAGCGAATGGCCGAGGAGTTCCGAATGTATCGTTAAGTAACGTTCTGTAACCTTTGCGGTAACTGAACACGCTATTGACTTACGAGAGTAGAATTAGGAAAGCGTACTAGTACAATTTCCAAGTCTTATATGACAGGTCTTCAAAATAAGTAGAGTTCTCTTAACCCTTTACCGCTCAATCCCGCATTTTACGTGTCTAGACCCCCTCCAAAATGCCCGCCACAGCCTTGAAAATGGGGTTTTGAACTGGATTTAGAGAATTCCACTTAAGGAAAGTTGTCCCCCAAAAGTGAGCTTTGTTTCGCGCGCCTTCCCCGCAAAAAGATGTCTCGGGTGGGGGGGGGGGGTTCCGAAGGGGGGATGTGCCCTCCTTTGTTGCTGGGGTTTGAAGGGGGCGCTGCGCCCCCTATCGCCAGAAAAAAAATGGGGTCATTGAGTGCAGAGAAATGGCGCCGAATGCTGATAAGAAAACATGTTTTCAGTATCTGAAAAGACCTGGCTCTTTAAACCTCAGTTTTGGAAAATACATGTACCTTGTATTACTGTTTAAAATGCAAATGTGGGGTGGAAAAAGAGCGAAAATTGCATTTTTTGCCGTTTTAGGTAACGGGGATCGGGGCTTAACTTGGTTTTTCTGAAAGACATTCACCCAGGGAATAACTTGGCCAAGTTGCATATCTGTATGATAATTAGTAATGAAATTAGAGCATCTTGAAATAGCTCTAGCGCGTAGTGGTAAAAAATGGCTACTTTTCACACATGTCGCAACCAGTAAAGGGTTAAACAAATAATATATAACTTTACAAATAACAATTTGAATAAGTTTTTTTCACAGGCCTGATCGACTTATTCTTGAAAAAGGTAACTGTATTTGTTTTTTGTTTTAACATGGATTTCAGAATTGCAGTGCGTTTCATGCGCCCGAAACCACCATTTGTAGAGAAAACCTTGACCTGAACCTTATGAAATTGTCGATGTGATGTTAGTGAAAACATTAAGTATTTCATGTGTGTTCGCATTTTTGTATTTTTTAAAAGGTCTATATTTTCTTTTGTTGTTCTCGTTTTAGTGTCAAAACACTGTTTTGAAGATTGTAGAAAACAGGCATACGTCAATGGTGGCACCATCGAGGGTAAGAGAGGTTAGGATCACTGTCAGAGACATAGATATCTATGTCTTTGGTTAGAATTATTTTCTTTAATTTCTTGAATGAAACGGGTATTTTATGATTATTGTTAAAATGTCCAGTACCCTTTGTTATAAATTCTATTTTAGATGTTCTACTTCGAAAATGGTACTGCATGTTTCCTATATAAATTAGGTAGAAGAAAAACTATGCTTTTACGGGTACCATATTTTATTAGGCCTACATTAAAAAAGACACAATCACAGTCAGAATTAACGTATGTGGATAAACTCTGTCGAATTAAAAAAATTAACCTCTCACTGAGATTCGTGGGCTCGTGTCCATGCAGCTACGGACATTAACTATTCGTGTAAGACGGTACATATTAGCAGTTTCTTACCATGATTTGGTAATTTAATCTACTTTGTGGACGCTGTTTATACAATTAACAAATTATACTTTTCAGTTTGAATAAATGTCAAATTGAGAACACATGGCAATTATGCAGCTAAAATACGTGTGGAGCATACACATGTATGTGAAGGGTGCATATGTACAATGCAATTAGCTGAGATCCTGGATATACTTGTATATTCCAATCTACATGTAGGACTGTTACATTTGATAACAATGGATAAATTCTTAGTGCATTTTGTGAACATCATAAAATCGAGCTCATTTCCTACTGTTCCTTTTTTCGAGCGAATTACGTGACCAAATTGATCATTTTGAAATCGATCAGATCTTTATGCAACCTCATCAAGGACTCTGTTTTATAAACAAATACACAATGAACAGTACGTGTAGTTAGCGCATACAAATCTATATTTCCCCAGGGTCCAATTCATCCCAGATAGTTATTTCTGTTTTATATGTGATAAAATATCATCACTATGTGTCTATGAGCGCAATGTTGGGTGAACCGGACCTAAAACATTACTTTGCACCTACATTTGGAATATTTCGGTGTCTTGGAACC
This sequence comes from Mactra quadrangularis, assembly GCA_025267735.1. Lineage (NCBI taxonomy): Eukaryota > Metazoa > Mollusca > Bivalvia > Venerida > Mactridae > Mactra > Mactra quadrangularis. The sequence goes on along the minus strand of CM046296.1, from coordinate 21,019,001 downwards.
TTTTATATCAATTTTGAAACGCAATTAACTGCACGTCTTGGTACTTTCAATATATTTTTGAAGGGGAGATAACCATAATCACAGTTTCTGAAATTGAAAAGATTTATCGTAGTTTTGTCCCTTGAACGCGCACCTGTTCATTTGGGCGAACACATTTTCTATCATGGGTTACAATTCTCGACATCCTCTTACATTAAATCTATGCTATCAACTAACAAAATTGACATGAGTTTTTCAAATTGAACACAAATTATTTATTTGTAGTCCGCAAATGTACTTTTTTCGACTACAAGATTGTACAAATTTGGACTGTTTCATTTATGACCCCTACCATCAACCACTTCCGGTATTATCCACCATTTTGGATAAACAACTCATTGCGGGTGCTTGACAACGCATGATTTTCCGGACATAACTTTTATATTATTGAGTAACAGTTTGTCCAAACTCACTTACAAATACATTAAAACATTCCAAGTTAGGAAATAATTACTAATTATACAAGAAAGATGTCGAGACGTTGTATTTGTGAGATATGTACTTGCGGGTAAGTTTTTATTTTCTATAAAAAGTTTGAGATAAAAGTGAACTTAAGTTGTATCATTGTTTATGTTGGTTGTTTATTAGACATTCATGCTAATTTGGATAAAATAATAGTTAATGGTTAACAGATAAACGTGTAAACTAATATTTTTAATATGTTTCCACAATGTTGTCGGCTTTGCAATAAATAGAAATAATTAATCAGGCTTGCTGCTTGGTCCCTTGGAGTTGAAAAAGTTGTTGGTATGAATTCACATGTCAAGATGTGTGAAGCTTTTAATCTCAATCTTTTGGGGGTCGGATGGGAGAGCAAGCATTTGCCCTGTTCATGTGTTATATCAGACTCAGTGTTCGGGTGTTAACTACGTGTTCAATTAGGGAAACAACTATCATAAAGCATTTAATGTCACTGTGACTTGCTGAGCCCTAGCCCAGACTAGGGGTGTAGATTAATAAGTCTTGTAATTAAGGCATCTCCCTCTTTTATTATATTTTATGTAATGACATAGGAGCCTGAAAGACCTATTGACAGAGTTGTGTGTTGTATCATTATTATAAAATCAGATTTTAGTATTGTTTGATAAGCACAATATGGTGATCATATGTAGATGTCTGTATCTGTATATGTTCTACGGGGAGTGGAGTGTGGGATTTAATCCCGTTGAAGGGCTGTCTTGAAGCCCTCTACTGTCTGCGCATGCACAGTTCTATCATCCAGATGGTCCCAATTCCAATTTCATTCCAAGATAAGGCATACAGTTTTTATCCTTTGAATTTTCCGAGCACCTTGTGTGGGGCACTAACTCGGGACCCTCAATTCATCTGCATCTTAGTAAAGTGATAACAGTAGGGGTGTGAAATTCCAAGTCTGACAATATTTCATCAATTCTATATAAACAATTGTGACCTCATCCTGGATTGTGTATGTATCCTAGTTGTGTGTCATCTAATACCTGGTAGTGTATAATGTTACTTGTAAACTGTTTTACTGTTAGCTACAGTACAGTTGTTACAATGAAAAGTTTAGTGTCATTTACAATGTATTGTAACTACATGTATTAACTAAATATCTGTGGTTTGTTATGTCTATAAGTAGATTTCCGTAAAAAATCGTCCGTGATTTGTCATTTTTAGTAGAATATCTGTGAATTGTTATGTCTAAATAAAGATTTCCATAAAAATCGTCCGTGATTTGTTATATTATCTGTATAATAATCGGAGTTTAGTTATTTTTAGTAACAATATCTGTGATTTCCGTGAAAATCCGTGATTTGTTAACCTCCGCTGAAAATTCTCTCTGCAATTTATTTATGGACATGAGAGTATAAAGTTTTGTCCCTTAATGTATTTACTATTACAAATAATGTTGATAGTATTAAAAATGAAATTGATGGTGTTAACACTGCATTTTAAAACTTGTTCTGTCATATTGTGATAATCGGTCATTCTTACTAAGATATTTTGTAGGTATTGAACTTACGACCCCTGAATTGTTAGTCTCATTGGTTACTGACTGAGCCAAATGGTAGGGTTGGTCCTTTGTAGAGATTTTTTATTATATTTGTACAGTGACTGCTGTTACTTAAGTACTAGTAATATATATAAAAAACTTTACCTATAACTATTTTATAAATTTGACCCAATCAGATATGCCTTATCAAGCATTGAATACTCAATGTTTTAAACTTGAAGAGTCCAAATGTCATATCAAAAGTCATATTAAATCTCTAGTATCAGTATAGTTTATATCAAATAGATTTAACATAAACTGAATGTCAAACAAATATTGAAAAAAAATGGTCATATCATTTTATATCAAGGGTTGCCTGCAAGACTGTAGTAAGTGCATTCTGTTAAAGAGGGAGTTACTACAGTCTTGGGATTAACCCTCAATATAGAAATTCTATGGGATCATCAAAGTCTTCATTATCTGTTGAATTGAATTATCATAATCTTTAAAAAGTCTGTATAATACAATACAGTCATCACCTTAAATCACTAACTTCAAGCACTTGACTAGTGAACATTTATTTAGGCAGATAAAACTACTTGTTTCATATAGTTTTGCATGTTAATAATATTGCCTTTTATTGTACATGACTGTATATCATAATAAATTGAGCAAATGCTAAAATTGGAAAATTTAAGGCAGTGACTGCAATAGGGGCTGGGTTTGGGATGTTAGAATTTCAGTTCTGATTCTTAATGAATTTCTCATCATTTACGACTAAAATGATAATGCCCATACTCACTCTATGGTATGTGAAAGAGTAAGATGAAACTATTGGTTCATTTCAAGGGGATGTGAGTAGGGATTCCCTGAAATTTTTGAAACAGTAGTCTTTAAAATTTGGACTGCAATATTCTCTAAAAGACTATATTTTGGTACATTACTCACTTATTATGCCAGCAGTGTGTTTATAAAGGAATGTTATGTAATGTGATTAAAATATTTCCTTGACAGTTGACATACACTTTGTGTTGGTCTTGCATTATTCCTGTGTGTACATAAAAGCACCCATTGTACTCTTCCATAGCATGTTTCTTCTAAATGCAATTTCTTGATTGTGAAACAATTTCTAATTACTGAAGTTTTGCCAAACACTTTTTCAATACTTGGTTAATTTTTAATGAGAACATTGTTTATATGCCAGATTTGTCACCGAGTTATCTAGTCAAACAACAAACTGTCAGTGTTGTTGCTAAGAAAAGGTCTTGCAATACCTTTGTTGATTATTAAAAAAGAGTAAAAGTGAAAAAGTTGGAACCCAGGGCCTCTCAATCTCTAAGCCTACATCCAACCACTGATTCCTTAATATGTAAAAGCGTATATGGTTTTGCAATTATTCTTTCAGTTGTTGGTGTCGTGAACACTTAATTGATATAACTTTCACAACTTTCATTTACTTAGTAACTAATGAAATTAATATTGTGTGAACAAATATAAAATGAACACATTCAAGTAAAAAAGAAGCAATATATAATATAATTAACACATTAATAAACTATTCTGAATTGGAGAAAATGATGCATAACTGTACAGACCATCTGTGCAGTTTGAATAAATGTAAAGTATATGAATGTATACAGTTATTGATTTGCTATGGATATTTTGTATACTTGTTTTCTATCATTCAACATTACTGAAAAGAGAAATCCTATATTCTAAGGGCTGATCTGATAAATCAGTCCACATTGTGTCAATGCATGCATGCTGGTTAGATTCATTATGTTTAGGAATTTTATAAAGTAACATTTATATATTGATGTTTCACAAAAAAATCTTGAAAAGAATTGGGAGTAAATAGATTTTTTTTAGATTTATTTATTATTACTTAGTTACACTAATCTTCACCTCCCTTTAAGTGTATCAAATATTCTGTCTATTTATTTAAAAGTACAGATTGTATTTCAAAAGAGCATTATGCAATTAATTATACATTAGAAGCTGAGAGTTTCAAATGCCACAAAAAGCGGAAAGTTGAGAAACTGCCCAAAAGTTTTGGTCTGGAGAATTTTGTTATACATCACATTGAGGAAACTGGACAGTTGAGAAGGCGGGAAGTTTTGTCAGTCACAGCACTGTGCAGTATTCTCAACTTCTACTGTACATGTATTAGGATCCAGACCATTTTTGTCAGACTCCTTGAAAATCATAATGAGATCTAGACCCCATTCCCACCCGCGAAAATTCTCTTAGCCATGGCTATGCTCCAGTGGATGTAAGACCAGACTTTGAATCTAGTAATTCAGGTTTAATTTCTGGTTGTTTTACTGAATGTGAAATAAAATACACACAGGGACATATCAGTACATTATGCCTTTATCTTAGGGATACCCTTGAATTAATCTTCAAGGTACTCTTATAAAACATCTGGAACATTTTACTTGTTATTATAATATATCTATTGATTAACTGTACAATATTGGACTTCAAATTTAGGGCTAACATGGTGTTCACTATGGCATTACAACCAAATACTCAACCATTATGGAAAAAACCACCGCCTTTATGAAATACCTCGGCTATTATGAGATTCATGCATTTTAAATAGTTAATTGAATCTCACAATGGCCGAGTTTTTCATAAAGACTGTGTTTTCCCCATAATTGCCGAGTAAATAAAGTGATATCCTAAATAACTAATATGTCTGTTTTCAGCCAAATAACAAGGCAATTATGAAAGCATGTAATTATTAACATTATAATATTTGACTATTTCAGACGACATAGATGTCCACATAGACCAACCAATCATGTCTCGCAGGGTATGGGGGATTGTCAACTTACAGAATATACAAATGTATATAAAGCTCATCCACTTGGACCTAGAGAAAATTTTAAGCCATCTCAACAACCCATGCAAGGTGGAGAATTTTTAGACAAAACTACACAAAGGTAAGTTATCTTGTATCATAATGATCTATTCAATATTATCGTTAAACTAAATTTTGCAGAGGTGGATCCAGAAAAGAGGGGAAAAGAGGTTCATGCAATTTTTGTTTTCATAGTTTGGGAGCTGTATGAATATAATTATGAATTTTTATATGAAAGTTGATTATGAAGATTTTGAAAGTATTTTTAAAAGTTTTGGTAGGGTCTGGACCCCTAATCCACTGCCCGCAAAATCTGCCACTGATCTAAATATCTTGACCATCAGATTTAATGAATGGACACAGTAATTGTTATAACATTTGATATAAGTTTAATAATGACCGCAGCAACTTATCATCAAAAAATCTTACAATATTATAACAATAGTTGAGTTATAATACAGATTTACGATGTTAACTGGTCGTAAGACTGTTGATAATACCGGCCAGTGATGAAAGATTATATTCATTTACGGTGAACCAATCACCTTAAGAAAATTTTTTGTTTGACCTAGATTTCTGACTTACTGGATGATAGATATTTTTATATATTGATTAAAAAATCCTGGGATTAGATTAAGAATTATAGATTTTTTTCTAATTGAATCTATATAGAATTAAAGGTATGATCTAGCCGATTATAGAATAAATGTTGATTCGAGCGAATCAAAAACACAATAAGATCATAAAATCTTTAAAGGGTTTGAGAATTGACCATAAATATAGCAACTAGATTGCATATAAGAAAGACGGTACCCCGAATGCTATATTGATTTAGATTGAGAAATTTGATCATAGTTTTATCAAGTTTTTGATAAGATATGTTGACGACATTCTTAAACGTTCTTTTGTCCGTATTTTAAGTATTGTGAAGTATTGTTAAGTGCGTTGTTTAACTCATGTTTACTTAGATACGGGAATTTATAGCGTTATAATTTTCATAAAAGTTGCCATTTTTAGCAGAATAGTGTCGGATGTTTTATAAAGTCAGATTTTATACAAGTTTTGTATGGATTTTGTGCTGTAGTTAAATCACTGTATTGAATATTGATGAAGTCTTGACTTTTTGTGAATAGTCAGCATATGAAGTAGATTAAACAGCATAATTTGAGAAAATATTTGCAACTTTATGGCATAAGTATAAGTGTGATTTTCAAATAGTGAGGATTATTTTAAAAACTTACATTTCTCAATATTGCAAAAATTGTGTTTACAAAAAAATTTGTAAAATTGTGAAAAAAAAAATTGGAGAGTCATATTTTTGGAAGCGTTTACCCTATAGTTATATAATAAAATCTCATAGCAACAAAATGAGTTTCTCAATGTACGAGCCATTACCTCCAATCAGTCAGTCTGATAATGATGCTACTAATTACAGGCAAGACTACAAACCTCATCCATTAGAGAAACCCTTCGTACATAGACCAGATGAATATGTTAAACCACAAGGTGATATGGAGAAAACTACATCATATGGTCAGGAATATGTCCGTAAGTATTTTACTCTTTTAAATGTAGACAGCAGAATGAGGACTTAGGAATTTTGCTCTAAAGCAGTCTATAAATGCATCTGTGTTATGAATGTGCAAAGTTTCAGATGACATATTCAATGTTTTAGTTCAGATTGAACAAAAAACTTATATTCTAGGAACAATGATTTAGACTCTAGAAATTGGAAATGTGTGTAGCAAAGTATGGCATTGACTGACAACAGGCCTCGATGATTCTGCAAAGTTTGTACCTTGTTGTGTTTTTCAAAGCTTTCCAGGATGAATGCATCTTGTAACTAGTTCAGTGTTGGTTTTCTTCAATATCTTGAACCTTAGTACTATACTAATATTATAATATTATACTAATGATTTTATTCTAACAAATTGTATTGAATAATTAAAATATGTTCTATAAGTTTTTCTCACCCTTATATGCCCCTTATGAGCCTAAAATTGTTCACTTTATGGATGAACTTATCTTTAAAAAATTCTTTGACATATTGAAATGAAGTATGAATATAGGATTTTCTGTGAGAAAACAGAAATATTCAAACTGTCACAGTGTGTGTATCATGAACTAAATAAATCAATCAATTACCATTAACTTGCCATACAATGTTAAAATATTTGGATAATTTCAAATTGACCTTTAAACTGATTACTTGAGTTTGGTATCTTTAACCATATAAGTTTATATCACTACATGATCAATTTAAGGTTTATTGGAGAAAGAAATTCATTTTCTTAAATGAATGTTTAAACCAAAGCATAGTTTAAAAATTTAAAATCAGTATATAAAAAGTATATATTCATTTATAAAATTCTATTCATAAAATATATCATGAGATTGAATTTAGTGAGTATTTTTAATCAATATATTGCAAAAAATATGCAGATAAGATTGAATAAAGGAGTTTAAATTGAATTTATGAAAAAATAAAGGAAGACTGAATGATAAGTTGTGAGTAACAGAAGTTTTCAATTTGTTTATTAAACAGTTACTGTAAAGAATTTAGTTGCCATGGTAAACATCTTGCAGATGTAGCATCATTAGTCTTTAATGTTTTATATAGTTACTTTAATTTACAACAAATAAATAACAACTATATTATTGTGGATAACATACATAGATAACTGTATTTGGTATAATAAAAAAAATCAATATTGGCCACAAAAAAATGTAGAAAAATGATACTTGATATTTAAAAGGAGCTAGCAGACTTTCTACTAAATATTGTTACAAAACGAAGTTTTTTCTGGTGCATATAACTAATCTACAACCAATCAAATGTTTCTAATGAGACCAGGCAACATAGTTTAGTAAGTATAAAGTAAAATATCAGAATGCTCATAAAATAGTCCATTCAACCCATTTCAAATTCACATATAACAAATGTACAACTCTTTTTTTCTATATAACAAAAACTTAACTTTTGTCAAACCTAAGGTTCGTTGTAGATTGGTAAACTGAAATACCAATATTTGATGTAGAACATATATGTAATGTACTCAAACTTTAGTTTATAGTCACCATTCAATAACAGTCACCTCACAACAATAACCACCTCAAAGTTACCTTAGGTTTGAATTCTCCAATGACATTACCTCTCCCTACTACAGTCATCTCTCTGTAACACCCAGTTTAGCAGGATCTAGCTACTGGTCATTGTATAGAGGTTTGACTGTATATCAATCTATAATCAATTATGTAAATACATGGTTCATTTAAAATACCCAGTCTTACAATACAATGTACATGTATTGTACAAAGAACAGACAGTGTAAAATAAAGTGTTATTGAATCGGACAAAATGTACAAAACTTTTATTGAAAGGAATGTCACGATATAATGTAAAATGTTTTTAAAATCAGACAATATGAAGTAAAATATTATTAAAACGTCTTTTGTACTACATTGTATGAGGATTGAACCATGTTTGAATATCATTGATAATAAAGAATAGATTTTTCCATTGCTCATCATCTATATAAGGTCAACGCAAAATAATGATCTTGATTTATCATTGATGTTTCCCTATCTTTAATTCTGATTCCTCTGTAGAATTTAAATATCAGGGAGATTAAATTTCAAAATGTCTTATGGCAAAAACATCAGAAGCTCATGATATAAATTGCTTCAGAAAGTTCAACAATTGCTATTACTACATGTGATGCTATGTTCAGAGGGTATACACCATGCTACATAATTCACATCTATTTTGAATTGTTGGGTTCAAGTATTAAAAATTCTTTAATATTTTCTGCTTTTGGACTTATGATGATTTTGTTGTAAGATCTTTCGTACTGTTGGTACTTTAAGAATTAATGGAAGTGATGTTTTTATGTATTTACCTTTCAGTAAATTTCAAATTCAATGCTTATTGCAAATCATCAGCTCAGGGTTCACAATATTCTATACTAAGTGATATCAATTAAAAAATACATTTTTTCTAATATACTTTGTTTTTGAGATAAATCAATTTAAAACAGGTTTTTATTCTTTTTCTTCCCATTGTTGATTCAGGGTCTACAGAACTTAAAGCTAACAATGTATTATTTTCCCAACTTGTTCTATCTAAGGCAAAAGTCATCAATACCAATTTTTGTTTACACTATTTTAACCCTATGACTGTTTCCATACTTTATGCTGTTTGTTTTTACACCAATGTTAAAAAATAATCAGTTTTGTTTACTTTTAGTTTATACCCCCATTGAACTTAGAAACATGTAAAACATATAACATATATATAAGAATTTTGTTTAAATAAATGCTCTATACAATGTAGTTCCTATACCAAGAGTGTGGGAAAATCTTACTGAAAATATATACATGTACTTCTATTTTGCATTGATGCATTTCCTAAAATAGCTAACTCTCAGCCCCTTTTGTTTCTCCCTCTATAAACATAATTTTAAGCAAATACAACTATGCTAGTATTAAAAGCCACTTTAGTGTATCAGTCGTGTAGTATGTACCAGATGTTGGCCAGTGAAGAGAAGTTTCAATGGAGTTTCCTATTTTTCGTACCACAAAAAAACATTTTTATTTCTTGCTGGCTCATAAAAAATTGTTCAAACCACTATATAAAGCATCTGAATTAAGATTTTTTCAATTTTATTTCTTCCCTGGCTTGCCCCACTATTTTCCAGAAAAATCCATAGAACACATGAGCAATTTGTTGTGGCCTTAAAGCTTACAAATGTATAATACTTAAAACTTCTGAGATTTTAAAATATTCACTTACAATACCAGAAAATAGAGTCAGCTCAATAATGTAAATACAATTATGGAACATATTATTCGCATGTACGATATTTTCTCTTATATAAGTTGAGGCTCTTTGCAGATTTTTCTTAGATTCAAACTCTATACCCATGATTATTCTAGTTACAGTATAGTTACCTATAGCCCTATCAAGACTCAGGGGTCATATAATCAAAACTTTTCCAATGATAAAGTAACTATAAGTTGAAAGTTTTTGGACTAAAATCTGTTGTTAGACCTTTGATAATACAGCTCTATTTTCAAGACACGTTTAGAGACCAGAAAATACTTAGTTTTTGCTATTAAGTATGAGGTAGACGTATATGTACTTCAAATGTATATGACAGGGAAAATACATTCATTTTCCAAGAACTTTCAATTATATTTCATATCTTAAACAAGATCTTTCTAACAGAATTTTCAAAGACATTTCATGAATATTAAATCAGATAGATTTTACATCAAATAACATGGTAGCAAATTGTACAAAGAATTTTTCACACAGAACCATGGCCTCAGATTTCATATTGAACTAGTAAAATTTTATGATGTTGTCAGCGCTGTAAAATGTTGTCGATTATTGTTCAATATTTTTTAAGTATGGATGAAAATTGAAAATATTACCGTCTGGATAACAGTAGAATATACATGTTTATAACTATTGCTTGAGATAAAAACATTTGATTGTAAACACAACATTCGGTTTAGATCTGAATGATAATTGCTATCAAAACAATTATTTTAGTAAGAGTATAACAAATGTTAGGAATCAGAACAATTGCTACTTATCATTGTTAAAATAAGTAATTCTTTTATAAAGATCTGGATCCTTAAAAGAAGGTTTGAGATCAAAACAAATATATAAGATCAAAACAAGTGCTTGAGATCATTACAAATAATTGAGATCAGGTATGTTTGAGATCATAACAAATGTTTCAGATCACATTTAAAATTGGAGATCACATTGAATATTTTAGATCACATTGAAAAGTTGGGATCACATTGAATTTTTATATCATATCAAATGTTTGAGCTCATTTAAAATGTTTGAGATCATAACAAATATTTGAGATTATGTCAAATGTTTGAGATCATAACAAATATTTGAGATTATGTCAAATGTTTGAGATTTTAACACATGTTTGTGATCTTTTAAATGCTTGAGATCATATAAACGTAACACATCATTGTCAAAATAAACAATCCTTTTTTGAGATCTCATTTTTCAAAACAAATGCACAATGTCACATTGTAGGTCATTTGGTATGTACAAATTGACATATGACTGGAGTAGTGCCATGTTATAGAAAATGCTTCATTTGATACCATTGTTTTATAACATGTTTAGATACGTCATATTACATATTACAGATCTATGGGATGAAACATGATATAATATATCAGTATATAAAAGCATACCATTAAAACATGAGATTAATGACCCTGGTAGTACTTTATCAACTGAAGTCAGGCAGTAAAAACTCTTAGAATGATTAGCTTCATTATAAATAGGTTTTTGTAAAAGGGAGGATTTGTTTTGCTCTTAGTTTTCACTAAGTTTTAAATTTTGATTGAACAAATCACACATTTGAAATGTGAGAGTATTGAATATATTTCATCTATGAGTATAAGAAGCATTCTTTATATGATTACTTATTGTAAAATGTTTTTTTACTAATACAAATTTTGATGTAATTGAGAATGTAAATCATAAACTTAAAACTACTGGGTGTGTATGACCTCTTAAAATGCATAAATTAACAAATATATAGGAACCACTGCCCATAAGCACATGAGGCTAACCTATCATGATGTGCATCTATTTAAATTAATGTTTGCAATGTTAACTACAGGAACAAACATTGACATTTTAGATAAATAAATAAATACATTGTATTAAATAAATAGATAGATTTATATCTTGAAAAACATACAATGATAAACAAATAGATAAAATACACTCTTAATACCCTATCACAATTTAAATAAGCCTTGTCCATGGTAGACTTTGTTTACGATGGTTTCCTTGGATACAAGCTATCATAGACTGTTTATATTGTCCAATAAGTTACATGTTCTCTTCCATTCTCATCAACACTATCATTGTTTATTGGCAGTTTTATCACGGCACATAAATCTATCACTATTGTTTTTTGATCATTATCATTATATCCCTGCAATTCAGTGATACCTGATTTTCTAAATGATCAATGGTTTTATGATGGAATTTATCAAGCTCTATATAATATTAACAATACAATGATTCTGGACCATTATACCACTCTCTGCCGGCCTTTATTATCTTCTATATAAAAAACAGGTTTTTTTTTCAATTATTTTATATTAATTCTAATGTACAAATGAACCATCCTAGTGTGTGTATTTATTATGATGGCTTTCGTAGTCAAGCCGAACTTAATACAGAGCGTGTCTATTTTCTATACTAAAGTATGAATAATATTTCATTAAATATATTTGAAGTTAAAGCATTCAAGTAATTCAATAAAATGGATGAATATATTAAAATGAATAAATATTAAATTGAAATGTTTGCGAGGTTTACCGAACAGATTTTTAATGCTTTAATTGTATGTGAATTGAATATTGAAACCTTGCAAGATTGTTTACATAGGTAGAGATCTATTGTAGAATACATATTATTGGTTTCTGTTTACTGTTGCTAAGGTGTAAGTGTAAATCGATTAAGATTTTCTCTCTGTGATATATTAATGAAGGGGAGGTAACTCTAACAAGTTATTGGGAAAGTTATGTTTTGAATTTTATAAGATTTCATGTAAAGGCAAATGAGATATTGTTTAGTAAATTTGTAAAGGAAAAAAATAAAAAATTACTTAAAGTCAACTTACTTTCAATGCATTTTAATTGTGTTTAAGGCATTTTATTTTATTTTTTTACATTCTTCCATTCAGCAAAAATTGTTCAGTTAGAGTGAAATATGTTCTAAAATTATATAATAAAGTTGTAATTATGCTTTAAGATTAACATTTTAGGTTAATCTTACTACTTAATGATTTAATATTTTATATGGCTTGTACAATAAGGACAAAACTTCAGGTCAACATAGCCTAGGATTAAAGTACATGTTTTTTTAGGTGTGGAAAAAAATGCCTGCCAACTATCTGCTCATCAGAATTTTTTATTACTTCATGTAAGATTGAGAGTTGAAAATCTTAAATATACATGTATATAATAACTATGTGTCTAATTACCCAAGACTACCTAATTAACCCTTACCTGATCAAACCCGCATTTTTACGTGTTTAGACCCCCCCCCCTCTTCAAAATGGTCGCCACAGCCTTAAAATTGGTGTTTTTTAACTGGATTTAGTGAATTTCTATAAAGAAAAGTTGTCGCCAGAAAAAAAATCGGGGTCATTGAGTGCAGTGAAATGGCACCAAATGCTGATGAGAAAACATGTTTTCAGTCTCTGAAAAGACCTGGCACTTTAGACCTCAATTTCAGAAAATTATATTGTTTGAAATGCAAAGTTGGGGTGGAAAAAGAGCGAAAATTGCAATTTTTCCCTTTTTGCTCCGCCCCAGCATTGCCATGGTAACTGGGATTGGGGCTCAACTTGGTTTTTCTGAAAGACATTCACCCAGGGAATTACTTGGCTGAGTTGCATATCTGTATGATAATTAGTATTGAAATAAGAGCATCTTGAAATAGCCCTAGCATGTAATGGTGAAAAAATGGCTTCCTTTCACACATGTCGCAACCAGTAAAGGGTTCAGTTATACGCTGGTCTGAAATTGTGGTTTTATAGCCATTTTCTTGTACCAGAACTTTGACTATACCATGATATATGAACTGAAAATTTCAACCACTTAGTTCCTTGATAAATAACAAAATTATGAGCTTCATTTATTCCTCTAGTGTCATTAATTCATGTCATATCATGTATTTAAACCTATTTAACTTTTTTGCGTAATGGCCAAATAAATAAACAACAAAAACAATAGATATAGTACTAGTACAATATTTAAATATAGTTTAAAAGACTTAAAATACATTGTTGTGTTTGTATATAGATGACTTCTTTGAGTTTTGTTTGTATATATTTACAAAGGATTTTAAACTTGTACATAATTTAACAATTATAATCGATTTAGTATAAAAGAAATGCAAACCTAATCAATAAAGCTAGGGTAATTAGTTAAGTCAATGAAATCAAGGACACACATACTGTATAATGTACAAGTGACTTGAGTGGCCCTATTGTTTTACATTGCCTATTTACAAACTTTTAAAATTAAACTTTCTGATTGTTAGAAATTTAAATATTTTGCAATTGGTTATTTATCATTTTTCTTAGTATAAATTAAATAATTCACCTTCATATACACTAATAATAAATGTTTTGATCAATATCAAACTTGCTTGCTTGTATTTAATTAAAAGAAAGTTAAGTTTAACTTAGAAATAATTTATTATCTATTTAACTTCATACCATAATAAACTTAAGCTTAAGAGAACATTGGCTAAGGTTCTTAATATTTTAACAAACTTTAAATACTATACAAATCAATAGTTTGGTACTGACCCATTTAAATATTTTAAATATGTGACAATTATAGACCTTAACAATATTATATTGTATGACTTGCTTAACTTACCTATTACTCATGTTGATTTATGTTTTATAATATTTTGTGAGCTAATGTGTTAAAAGTAATTTTCTCCTTGTTTATTTTTACAGCAAAACATGCCGCACCAGCCAAAGCTATCCGCAATGAAGGCCAACGTCAGTTACCTGCTAGATTTGAAGGAGAACCAACATACAAAAGTAAGTTATTAAATTAAGATTGTCTCGTTGTTTACTTGCCAATCTAATGTAACGGTCTAAGTAATAATAAAAGCAGTAAATTATACACTGCTCCTACTCACATAAGGCCAGTTTCCTAATATTGCTAGCTAGCGCTTTGTCCTCTGGTACCCTTTTTACACCAAAAGTTGTAAGTATGTGATATCAAATTTAGGGTACCAGGGGACGAAGCACTAGCTAGCAATTTGCTTAGGAAACTGGCTAATAGTTATGCATGGGTATGTATGGGCAGCCAAAACAAGAGCAATGTATGAAACATGATTGACTATCCTATTAAAGATTTTTAAGTTTATTAAGTAATAGTAAACAGTACTTCAGTGGTCAAGATTTTTTAAGTGTTTGACACATTTTCTGTGGATGTCAAAATTCCATGTTGGCAACCCTGATATTTTATTATCTCAATAAAGCAAAGCATCAAACAAATATTAAGTTCTGGGTGGATTTTGAAATAATTGAGCAAAAATGTTTTTTAAAATGATGCTAAAAATGCTCTGCAACTTTGACATTTCTTGTCAATTCTGCAGGTTGAAGAAACAGTTTCTACAATTTTTATATTGTTAGTGGTTTCATTTTTTCAGGTGACTACAGGAAATGGGATGGTACTGGAAGACAGCAACCATACGGTATGCAGGCTGCCTGGGAACCACCTAAATCTAAATTTGAAGGTCAGACAACCTTCCAACATGATTACAGAAATAAAGAAATTCCAATGCGCCAATCCTTTAAGCCTAACGATGGACCAAGAATGTCTGATGCTCCATTTGAAGATAAAACCACTCAGCGTGATGATTACATCACTCATGCCATGCCACCTAAGTTCCAGAGGCAAAGAGAAGAATACAAACCTAGTGGAGCCCAGTTTGATGGTATGAGCACATTTAAACGAGACTACAAGGGAGCACTTGGAGAGCCAACTTACAGTTTTAAACCAGAAGGTCGTGCATTCCAGTCTGAAGCACCTTTTGAATCTGGTACTACAAACAGACATGACTACAAGAAATGGCCAATGGAACGTCCCTTCGTACATGCCCATGAGCCATACCAAAAGCCAGCTGGAGATATGGACATGAATACCACACACAAACAAACCTACAGAGAAATGCCCATAGAACGAGTGATGGCTATGAAACCACATTCAGCTAAACAAGCCAGCGCACCTTTTGATGGTAGAACTAATTACAATACTGATTTCATACAGAAAAATGGACAGAGAGCACAACCTGCCAAGCAGCCTGATTATATACCAAATAATGCTCCTTTTGAAGGTGAGATCTTGTGATAACATAAAGTCCAGTAGATCTTTTTACAAAAATCTTAAGATAAGAACAGTTAATTTTGATAATAGGCTCAATACTTTTCGAATCAAGTCATGTCCAAATATGCATTGGAGTTATAGTTGAGTTTATAGTCTGTATCCATATAACATGTTTGGCTGTCTTTACTATCTTTTACAATAAGATTTTTAGTATTTTTACAAAATACTGCTGATTGCTAGTAAAAGAGAAAGCAAGTTGACTGGTCTGTGCAAAACTTGCCTAACAACATTTAAATAAATGAAGATTTAGTCTAATTTTGTGCTTGCCAATCAAAGTCCTAGTAAGGGAGGTAAACTAGGAAAGGTTGTTATAGAGAGGTGAGCTAGTGAACCAGTTGATCTTTATTACTAAGAAGAATACTTGATAATTGGTGTAAAGTCAACATAGATAAAAAAACAATATTTTTATGGTTTATAATATATTTCAGGTCGTTCTACATACAAAGGACATTATATTCCTCACGCCATGCAGCCAAATCGTTCTTTCCGTCCAGATAATACTGCTTTCCATAGCGACGCCCAATTTGACGACCATACACTCTACAGACAAGACTATGTACCAAAGCCAATTCAAATATGTGAAGCTGGCATTATTGATCAACCTACTTCAAGATTCAGGTTCACTGAACTCGATCAACGTGGTCATAGATTGTACGCCCCGGTGCATACTTCAATTACACCTCTGAAGTCTCATAGCCCTATGCAATCACAACAGAGGCTAGGCATGAGTGTTGCATAATAACTTTTATAAAATTGTTGGAAAAAAATGCTTTGAATTTTTCTAAAAAAATAAACAAGTTTTTTGATGTGATATGTAGATATATTCACCAACCAAAACATTTTATTCATTATTTAAATGAAACTATAATTGTATAAACTGATATCTATAACTTTATAGATATATATTGTAAATTAAAGGCAATTATTTTTGATGTCGGAAACATTGACTGCTTTTGCTGTTTGGTGCCATTTTAAACAGACACAATTTTGGTATATATTCAAATACTGTATTGAATGTATTTCCAGTGTCTTTTTCATGCCACCATACTTCAGTCACTGCACGGCACCTTCTTATAATATATTAAAATTTTTTGTACATAATTAATTTACATGCATATTCCTCTATTAAGCAATTTTCATTTATTCAATTTATTATACTGATGAATTTTTTCATCAGCAGAGACCCTACTATTCTTTGTGCTATACGGTCTTTGACTAAAGTGCCTAAGAATCTTAGCATGCTTGAGTTTTGATTTTAAGTATACATTTTGCTACCACTATTTATTATGCCTGAGTTTAATTTTATTAATGTAATTATCATGAGTTGTTGTCTTAAATCAAGAAATGAATAACTTCACTACTAGTTTTTGAAAGCTAAACACTTTTTGCAGAAGTTGTGAAATTTGTATTTTAAACAGTTGACTTTTAATTTATAAATATTAACAAAAAATCCATTTTTATATTTATTATCTTTGTTAAATTATACACTTACAATATAATATATTCTGGGCTTGAAATAATAATTTTAGTAGATGGGACGCAGAGTATAATTATGGATTATATACAATTTTAATGTCCTATTATATACTTGACCCTGTGACAGTCACTCCTTCTTTGTTTATAATATAAAATTGCTTATTTAACAGGAAAATGGTTTGACTTGTTTTGGAGATGTTTAAAAATAATTTTTTCATACTTTGTAATTATGTATTATCAAATATCCGTCCATTTTTTCATATGTTCTAGCCATGTTCATTTTTGTCTGGCATACATCATAATTATTATTACATTAATTTTGTTCAGAGTGACAAACATTTTTAACAAATTTATTTCGAAGTTTAAAATTTTGTCATTCTTTACACTTTTTACAAGATTTTGGTCATTTTTTTGTTCTAAATCTTAAGTCATGACTGCCTTTATTATAAATATTAACCAAAAAACTTATTGTAACTCTTTAACTCATGTCATTTTTATACAATTACTGCTGAATAGATCTTGGATCTCAAGATAATGCTTCAAATTTTTTATCCTCAAAGGGAGATAATTTGGTATTCTGAATGATCTACCTTTGTTTATGGTTGTGTATTTATTTTCGATTAAATACTGGTTTGCATGATAGTAGTATTACTGTCAGACAGAAATCAACCTGCCTTGATTATGACATGTACATGTATGTGATTAGTTTGTTTTGATGAAAAATTATAATTGTGAGGCAAATTCAGACTTGTTATGTAAAATAGGGCAAGTTTGGACAAGTACATATTTTCATAAAGTTGAGTTGATTTCTGTTTGTTAAAAAATACCACTTAACAAGTGAATGTTTATTACTATATTATAACCATATTTAGTATGAATCTACTCATTGAGAATTGCATTTGTTAAAAAGGTTAGAAGTGAAACCATTGTATAATTTATAATACATTGCCTTTATAAATATGTGCTATATATAATATATATATTCTCTCTTTGCTTTATTTTATATTTTTAAACATTTATCTTAAAACTAAAACCATTTTACTTTAAATTACTGTTTTACTAAATCATGAGAAAATGCTGTCATTTTGACTTCTTTATGTTTAAATTATGTTAAAATTATGTCTAAATTTTGCATTCAATATACTTTAAAGATACTAATAGCTTGGTTAAGTCTGGTATTGTATTTTTCTTTGGCTCAGACTTACTAAATGGATACATGTGATAAAACAACAGAAAAATCTATGTCTTGGGAAAATTTTTTATTTAGAATAAAATGAGTCAAGATTTGTTCCATTGGGATTTTCAAATATATTCTGTTGTAGTAACCATCTTATCTTAGACACATCTTGGTCCATTAAACAAGCTAAGGCCTGTGATAAAAGTCATAATTAACAATCAGTTTAATTATATACTTTTCTTTTTAATTCACCGAGATTTGACCAAACTATTAGTATTTTTAAAATCATCATTTTTATTCCTGATTATTATTAGCCTAGTATTTTAGAAATCACTCTTTTCTAGTAGTGTATTCTCGATTTTAAATTTTATTATAATTTTTGTAGAACCTTTTTCTGAAAATTTTAACACTTAATCAGAGTGTCATGGTAATTTGTTACTTTAAACTTTCTTTTGGATGAATGTTTTACCTCATGTAAGACTTGGTAATGTTAATTGGCCTTGTCAGTAAGTGTCTGCTGTATTAAAATCATATTGATTGTTAAATGATGTTTTGTTTATTTGTTTTCTTGTACAGTTATTACATCTTTTAGACTGTGATATTTTTGTCTGTTAAGAGTCATTGTCCCCATGTTGTGTTAACTATATTAATGTAATAGTTAAAAGATTTATTGTTTACAATGTTTTTTTCTTTTAAAAGTTTATATACCTTTTGTGATAATATTTTTTGTTTTTGTTATGTCATCAGCACTGGAAGTACATGCACTTAGTGTTTGTCTGCAGAATTTTAAAAACAACAAACCATGGAACTTGTGTCATGTTGTTTGGTGAAAGCAAATTAGTAAATATAATTTTATATCAGTCTATGATGGTGATTAACTTTAAGTCTAAATTGAATCACAGGGATTTTTATTTTGTTGAAATTATAAATTTGGAAAAGAAACTATATTTCATCCTCACATATTCTCAACATTACATTTTGTAGAAATCGGTGTTGGATTGAAATTGAGAAATTGCATGCTGAACAATTTTTAAAATTTTCTCTTTCATATCTGGTACATACTTATTACCTCAATTACCTTTGACATATTATTCCCACTTTTGTAACAGTGCCATTTGATTTATTTATTCATTCCGTGTGTGATTTATTTATTTTATTAATGGAACATAAAAATGTACTTCATGAGATATTTGACAGATTCACAATGATATTATATTTCAATTAGTCAAAAAGTTTGCTTGTTTTAATGATTTTGAATTAAGATTATTTTAAGGACATTAGGTTTGCCTTAAAACTGTTTGGTTTTTTTTACTCAATATCTCAACAGTTTTTTAATTTTTGGGAGCCTTAGACCTTGTAATAACAAGCTCTGTGGTGTAGTGATAAGCCCTGTAATACGGTTGGTCTGAACCAGAACCTATTTTAATGGCACTTAATTGTTGACAAATTGATTTGAAATTGCACTTGCATACTGTTCAGTATTAACAATGTATAAACTGATTTAATGAATTACCTACTTAAGTATTTTACCTATCCAGTGAGTATTGATGTTTTAAAAGTATTATTCTAATTCTAATAGACATATGAGGGCCAAAAATTTTTTTCTGGTTACGTTTAACATAATTTTTATACCAGTAACTGTTATGAACTACTCACATGATGCATGTAACTATTTTGTTTAATTAAAGTAGCTAAGTATTAACTTCAATCATGTAGTGCTGAACATTTTATCAAAATGATATTCTGTGATTAAAACACTTGTAACTGTGATTAAACCCATTGTTATTCTGGCATGAAATACACAGCCTAAAGATACCAGTCTTTTAATACCAAAGTACATAACTTGATGTATTTGTTGCCACATTATTTTGTGAACTATACACTATAGTTTCAGACTTTTTACATCAACTATAGATCAAACCATCTAACCACTCATGGTTAATACAATGACGGGTCAGAATTCTGGCTGGCTTTAATATTGGTATGTTTATTTTAGGTAAAAAGTTTGAGCCAGCAGGTTAAGGGAGATAATCTTGTTCAACAATTGTACTACAATAGAGTTGTTAGTGGTGTTTTTGTGATTATTTGAGTATAGTTACCTCTAATAGTAATATATGAGCTGTAACTGATATATAAAATTCTTATATAAACCAGAAAATTTGTTGTGTGTTTAAAAACTTGTATGTACTTCTTTGTATGAATGATCTTACTGTATCACTTTAGTGTAAAGTTTATATCTTGCAAACAAAATTGTCATGACTTTTAATTCCTGTTTTTTTTCTGTATAAAATTTCAAGCCTATGTAGATATAATAATAAAGAGAGTATCTTATTTATAAAAAAGTATTTGTTTTCTTTTTTTTGGCTTTCACTACTGTCATTATTGTTTTGAGTGTTTTCCTTCTTTAGCCTCGTCCATAATTCAGTGGCTAAAACATTGATTAAATGTATTTTACTTCTTGATTGAAAGATTTGACTTGCCTTGCTTGGATTGATGTTTGATTAGTTATCTTTGAATTGACCTAATTCACTTCCTAAACCTACCTCATTGTTTCCTTGAACTTGATTATAACTATTTAGATATGGAGAATGGATGAAAAAGCAGAATGATACAATCTAGCTTAACCATTCAAGGGAGATAATGCACACTTTAAGGAGAGTTCCTACTTCTTTACCATTACAATGAAACAAACAAGTATAGTAAAAGTATGAATCTAAACATCTTATTTCAACAATATTTCAGTAGTATAGTTGTATTTTATCAACCTGTCACAACTTAATTAAATAATTACAGTCACTGAATCTGTAATTTTTAACTCCTTTAGAACTTGTAATTTTCCTGATATTCAAAATCGCCGCATATAGACATAGATCATTAATTATTGATATGGATCAGTGGCTCAATGGTTAAAAGAAGTTGAATAATAACAGATTCAGTGACCGTGTAATTATTCAAGTAGTGACAGGTTAATATAACAGAACTATGTTACTGCATCATTCGTCCAACTCACTATCCCTAGTGAGGCTTAGATCTCTTAATCCAAGCTTATAAAAACATGGCCCATATATTAGTAAGTGACTGATTACAGCCCTAGTAGATGCAGAGGTAGGCAGTTGAATAGCCATAGAGAATATATTTTATCATTATAACTTCAAGACGGTGCGTTGACCTATTTGTCATTAATGCAAAGGAACAATTCTAGAATACTTTTTTGTGTGACAGAGATGCAACTTTGTTAGACAGTTTTCTGAGTTATTGGCAGCGAGAAATGTCCATTTGAGTCAAAATTATGTTGCCATGGCAACCCTTAGCCTCCAGTTTCAACTTTAGTCCATTGCATTTACCAACATCGATGTAGCTAAATCCAGAGATTTAGCCTTTCCAGGAGAAGTGAGTATGTTGACTGACTGCCGTTATATGACCTATATGTAACATAGTAAAAACTCATTTATTTTGTTTTTCATTATTATTCATATATATTTTATTTATTATCTTATTTTACATTTCTCAACAAGTATAAGTTTTCAAAATATAAGTTTACAAGTAAATACAAAGTTTTAACATGTCTAAGTTGTTTGTTTGGTTATAGTTGTTTTCATTGTTGTTTGTTTTATTGTTGTTTGTCACAACCAATTAAGTTTCTTAAGTTATATTGATTAGTAATGATTAAGTTCTATACATTGAAAGATTTTGATCTGAATTTCTTCATGACAAGTTTTAACATAATTATTATTTTGTATATGTTGTTTTCGCTTAGTAACAAACTTTGTAAGAACATGTTCACCCAGCTTATAATATTTTTAAATTAATTTCATTGGTCAATTATTTGTTTAATTCATTTTTATTGGTTAATTTGTTCTATGGAAAAAGCACTTAGACATTTCGATATTTTTATTTCAGTCAGTTAGAAAAAGTCATTCGAATAAGTAACATCTGTTTTTGTGTCAGTCTTAAGTCATATAGTATTCATCGTAAAGTTTTATTTGTATTATCGACTTAGAAATATTGTTAAAGTTTAAGTTTATGGAAAAATAAAGTCATCAAGAAGAGATAATACTTGTTATGATTTGCAACCAGAATTGAATGGAGCACAACTGAGAGACACTGTCGGCACGGGGGTTTGAACATTGAACTTCATCATTGAGCAGTCGGCCTGGCAGTGGCGCTGGCACTTCGATGTAGGGGGAATTAGCTTTACCAGGCCGACTGCTCAATGATGAAGTTCAATGTTCAAACCCCCGTGCCGACAGTGTCTCTCAGTTGTGCTCCATTCAATTCTGGTTGCAAATCATAACAAGTATTATCTCTTCTTGATGACTTTATTTTTCCATAAACTTAAACTTTAACAATATTTCTAAGTCGATAATACAAATTAAACTTTACGATGAATACTATATGACTTAAGACTGACACAAAAACAGATGTTACTTATTCGAATGACTTTTTCTAACTGACTGAAATAAAAATATCGAAATGTCTAAGTGCTTTTTCCATAGAACAAATTAACCAATAAAAATGAATTAAACAAATAATTGACCAATGAAATTAATTTAAAAATATTATAAGCTGGGTGAACATGTTCTTACAAAGTTTGTTACTAAGCGAAAACAACATATACAAAATAATAATTATGTTAAAACTTGTCATGAAGAAATTCAGATCAAAATCTTTCAATGTATAGAACTTAATCATTACTAATCAATATAACTTAAGAAACTTAATTGGTTGTGACAAACAACAATAAAACAAACAACAATGAAAACAACTATAACCAAACAAACAACTTAGACATGTTAAAACTTTGTATTTACTTGTAAACTTATATTTTGAAAACTTATACTTGTTGAGAAATGTAAAATAAGATAATAAATAAAATATATATGAATAATAATGAAAAACAAAATAAATGAGTTTTTACTATGTTACATATATATAATGTGTTACTACAGTGTTAAACCAAACAAACAAACAAACAACATCGATGCACCATGGTAATGATGGGAAAGTTTTCTTTACACCCCTCAATCCATTATCAACTCATGACCTGCCTAGTGTAGTCCGCGCTGTATGTCTATTAAAATATGTTTTTTTCGTCGGACTTCTACTTTCAGTTTTAAATACAACAAACCAGTGTGATGCACCATCTGCAACATATTAGATATCTCTTTTGTAAATCACTAGAAAACATATGACGGACGGATATATAATTATAGTCATGTTTTATGTAATTCGAATGAAACGAAATGAAATGTTTCGTTATTGTCATTTTAAATTTCCTATTGCCTATACATGTATATCACTTAGAGATAAACATACTTAATGACTTGAGAAAATAAAACGAGGATGAAAGAGGACAGTATCAGATAGTTAGGACATCAGTTTGAATGTGAATAATGTACTTAACAATTCGAGGAATTGGGATGAAATAAAAGCAAGTCACCACAAAGTCATAGATGGCATTACAACTGCTGAGCTACAATGACAGGTTAGATTGTTCTGTAAATTAAATTGATTTTAGCTCTAACAGGGTTCCGTCAGCTACATAATTCAAAAGGAGGCCCCATATGCACACTCCGAAATATGGATCTCATCGTTTAAAGACTATTTTAGGATATAAATAAAGCCCAATTTTCAAACGATTACTTCTTGCAAGGACCCTGTATTTCCCTGTATTTGCTTGTTTAGAAATGATATACTGGAATATAGCAAGCGTATAATGTTCTAAGTTAAGTTCAAGTACTTGTAATAGTAATTTATAATCTAGCTTTCATGCAGTTACTCACTCACCGATCTTAAGGATGTTACCCTACCTCTAGGTGTTACCCTACCCCTGATTCGACCTATCTAGGCTCTTATTAGCAATCTCCTTGTGGACATAATACTTCGTTTATTGCACCGTCGACAAATGAGACAAAAGTACTTTTTTACATGCACTGTACTATCGCAGCTAACTATCGACATCTCAGTGATGTAAATGCATCTTATGCACATTTAAAGCTGTATTGCTGTGGCTTCAGTTGGGTCCGAATCTTAGACCTCTCTATCCCTAAGTTACCATCACTGTTTTTATTACGAGCATCCAGGTTTTAAAATTTCATTTTCGTTCACAGAGGTTATCAAGCTTTCCAATCTTTTCTCGCACAAAAAAATTCTCAGATCGATCGTTTTGGGACATGATATCGGTTACACTGCTAACCTCTAGTGAAGGAGAATGCATTATTTAAACCAATATCGAACTATTTTACATGCTTTAGATTTAGTTTTATTTGTTATTGCACGTCAATCAAAGAATTGAAGTAATTCGTGTGTCTAAGAGAATACAAATGTACAAACATGTTTTTATTTACGGAACTTAATCTTGAAGAGTTATTTACTTTTACTTACGCCATTAGTTCTGACAGTAATACTTTTGCGTCGATTTCAACTCGCGAAAATTTGCGAGTTATAATTAAAATTACTCGCAATTTTCAAAATCCGTTCACAATTTGCGAGTATTGAACTTAAATTCGAACCCTGTCTGAGCACCTTTTTGATCTAACCAAATGTTTTGAATTTGCCTGATCTGTCGCGCAGTAGGCTACACGATGGATTCCACATCTAGTGTCCCACCCGTGCTGGCTATATAATTTTCAATGAAAGTTCGTCAGTAATGTTGATTATTTCCTTTAAAATGGTGTGTGGAGAGGCTGTCGACCATGTGGAAAAGAATGCGAGTACTAATGTACTGGTTACCGTGAGATGCAGGACTAGGAAATCTACTCTAGGTGAACGGGCCTACGTAAAATGGATGACGCTGAAGTTAGCAAAATTTTTTTGCTAGCAAAAGTGGCCACAAAGTGCTACTTTTGCTAGCATTTTTTTTATATAACGAATCGTGAAATTATAATTTAGCCCTAAAACGGCATACATTAACAAGCTATTTAACATGGTAAGTCCATTTGTCCGGCCTAAGGCCACTAGTCGGTATTATGTGTTTTGTGTATAAACTCGGCCCATCTGAGTGCTGATTTTATCCACAAAACGTAAAATACCGACCTTAAGTGGTCTTTGGCTCAAACCCACGGAATTTTCCCAGGGTAGCCGCTAGATTCGAGCCCTAAAACATGGCCCATCCGAATGCTGATTTTTCTACACAAAACGTAAAGTACCGACATTTTGTGGTCTCTGGCCCACCTCTAACGTGGTATACGCCAGTACCCGGCCAAATCGTTTAAACACGAGATTCGAGCCTTGAAACATGGCCCATCTGAGTGGTGCACTATGTCCAGGTGATAGCCCTAGGTCATGTCTCAAGCGTGATATGGCCAGTATCCGGCGAAATCGCTTTAACTCGAGATTCGAGCCTTGAAACATGGCCCATCTGAGTGCTGATTTTATACACAAAACGTGAAGTATCGACCTTTAGTGGTCTTTGGCCCAAGCCCACCTAATTTTCCTGTGGTAGCCACTATGCTCACGTGATAGCCCTAGGTCATACCTCTAACATGGTATACGCCAGTACCCGGCCAAATCGTTTTAACATGAGATTAGAGCCCTGAAACATGGCCCATCTGAGTGGTGATTTTATGCACAAAACGTAAAGAACCGACATTTTGTGGTCTCTGACCCAAGTCCACGGAATTTTCCCATGGTAGCCGCTATACCCACGAGATAGTCCAAGGTCAGACCTCTAGCGTGGTATACACCAGTTTCCGGCTAAATCGCTTTAACTCGAGATTCGAGACCTGAAACATGACCCATCTGACAGGCGATTTCTTACTCAATACACATAATACCGACTTGAGGCCTTAGACCCAACAAATGGACTTTCCATGTTTAATAGCTCGTTATTCTTTACTGTAGTTGAATAATGTTCCATAATTTTGACCATTGCTTTTATAATGTCAATTCTTTAAGCGATGTCATTCCAATGAGCCTTAGCTATACGTACATGTATGAAAGGTATTTATTTCTTTGGTTATAATGATTTATCTTTAATCATTATCCATTAATTTATCACGGCCTCCTTTTAAGTTAAAATCTCATTAATTTTTCATTTTATCCGTCAAGTGACGACAACGATGCTGCATTGAGTCGTTTTCTTTTTACTCTTACAACACGCATGCGCTTTAAGCACAAAATGGAGCACGTGAATTAGAATGATTTCTTTCGACGTGTCTTACATTTTATTAAATGATTGCATATTTTGCTTATATTTGCAGGTACGTAAGTTTTGTTATTGTTCACATGTTTCCATTGTTTATTTTGCATTACTTCATTATAGTTGTCATTGCCATTTTATTTGCATTTTTGATTAAAATGTTGGAGCACATTGTCACATAGTCCACCATGCTCTCCAGGCTCCAGTCTGTGCACGTGTGAATGTAGTCTCATGTCTTGTCTCACTATTTTAATATGACTAAGGCAAAGCCTCAAAGCGAGCTCGACGAATCCAAACTTATATGCGGAGACGTAACCAACTTTTTGAACTTGTTAACTTGTAGACCCATAAAAGTCTGAAATTAATGGAGATTAAAAAGAGAAAAAAGAACCTTCTAAAGGAAATCAATTTTCAAGACCAATCATCGAAACACTATCATCTTCCTGGTCATCATCTTCCTGGTTAGGGACAGGAATCCAAACTGGATTGTAATTAGTCCCACGGGAGGTTGAGCAAGACAGTTACTCGAGGTATTTATTTACATTTAAAACTAGCATGGTATTTACAGATTAAAACTATTTACACCCGTGAACTGTCTACGCGAGAGATGAAGGCAGGGCTGCAATCCTAGCGTGGAGTGCAGACTTGAAGGCCTCTAAAGACTGGACATCTGTGATTGATGTTGGGAGATGATTCCAGTCCTGGATTGTTCTTGGAAAGAATGATGTCTTATAGAGTGTGTAGTTGGTGTAAGGTACATAAAGTCTCTTGGCTCCTCTGGTCCGGCTGTCGCTTGTGCGGATGATGTAGCTGGCTTCCGGTATCTCTACAAGTTGATGAATGATCTTATATAGCATTGTGAGACGGAGGATTTGACGTCTATCAGTAAGGGTTTCCCAGCCAAGAGTGTATAGCATTTGTTGGACGCAACCAGGTGACTTGTCGGTGTAGTTGTTACACACATAGCGGGCTGCGCGACGGTTGACTTTGTCAAGGCAGTTTATGTCCGATACCTTGTAAGGGTCCCAGACTGTAGAGGCATACTCCATTGTTGGTCGAACCATGTGTCTTTGAGGCCTTAGCAGCTGTCGCTTGGATGTGCTTACTCCACTGCAGGTCGTTACTGAGAGTCACGCCTAGGTATTTGGAGCTGTCTGCAACTTCAAGGTGGTGCCCATGGAGAAAGTAGGAAGTCTCCTGCAGGTTTTTCTTGCTTGACGTGATCCTTAGTACAGTGCATTTTTCCGGGTGGAAGCTCATTTGCCTAATTATACTAATTATACACTATGATCACTCTATGTGGTTTGTTGTACTTAAAAGCGTCACATCACAGAGAAATGGAAGGTAGAACTACACCTGCATCCTCACAAGAATATCGTGTTCTCCAAGATGCAAATAAAACATTTGATTAGACTATATATATATGGCTTCAACCTAGTCCTAAATATAAGACCCTACGTATGTTTTTTTTATCATTTGGACATTTCTCTGTTACGTAGGGTCTTAACGGATTGCTTCAAAAACGCATAGCAAAAATTTTAGTGTACAGACATCCATTCAGGTCCGCACGTTTTACTCGTTTTAATTCGAAAAATTTGCAATAAAATGATACACCAATAGAAAGATAAACGAAAAATACACATGATAAAACTAAAATTATTTCAAATTCTAACCTTGCACAGTCAAATAATCCATTTAAACACCTTAATTGATGAGTACTTTCAGTTTGTCACAATAACCGTGCAATAATAGCCAAATCAATCCGAATTCAAATTGGGTCACGTTATTTGTAAGAATTGATTTCGAACGAATTTCTTAGGTACAGTATAAAATCCAGTAACCGGACCGATCCGTGTATATTTTGACTGCTGACGGTAAGAACGACTACTCTGGAGAGATTTAAATTCGTTTAAGTAACTTTTAAGCGAGGCGAAACTTTATTTACCGACACGAATTCAGTTCAAAATGGCGACGAGCGGCGACAATCCTGGATAGCATGAAAAGTAATAGTTGTTTTCGTTAGCGAAAAAACAGATTTTTATCTTTTGCTTTACGGAAAGAATAAAAGTAACATTTTATCTATTGATTGGTGCTAACTTGACCCACATTCATTGACTTTTTGAAAAAAATATTTTGCTATGCGTTTTTGAAGCAATCCGTTAAGACCCTACATAACAGAAAAACGTCCGTATGATAAAATAGTTATGTAGGGTCTTATATTTAGGACTAGGCTTCAACCCACAAAACATATCCCCTGTTTCTATTGTATTTTTTGGTACTTTTAAAAATGTCTCTTTTTATCAACTTGCAGATCCGCGCTTATTGTAGATGCTTCAGTGATACATTTATTCGAGGGCCTATTAATTAAATAAGCTAGGGGAGATAACTGCGTAATTTATTGTATTCAGAAAAATCTGACAACATCTCATTATTATACCCCCGCTTCGAAGAAGAGGGGGTATACTGTTTTACCCATGTCCGTCCGTTACAAAATTTCCGTCGCAGTTTTCTTAGCAACTATAACATGCTGCAGCCTAATACTTTGCATATTGCTTCATCCCATAGTCCCATGAGGTGTAAAGCCATTTCATGCTCCTTGCTCATCTACTTCCTGTTTGTCGCATATTTTTAGATTTTTGGCGGAGGTATCACTAGTGAGCATTAGCTCACAGATTTACTTGTTTTATATCAGAATCATATTTCAATTCTGAAAGAAATGTATTGTACATTATTATTTATCTTTTGAATAGAGGTGAAGATGAAAAAGCCTCAATAAAACATTCATTTTTTAAGATAGAAATGTTTTCCTCTTTAAACAATGCCCAGTGACGTTTAGTTACGGAAACGTGCCGGTTTTATCATGAACGTCTCTTAGCGACGTCATAAACTGTGCATTAAGTATTTTCGATGTAAAAAAGTCATTTATAAATAGAGGAAAAGAACGAATAAAACAACCAAATATATTTTGAATTGTTATTATGGAATAAGCATCGTAAAAAAACACATTTGAAATTATTTTGTAAGTGAAAAAGGCCACGAGGCAGCTGTAAATCTTTTAAGCCAATGAAAAGACGCCACTTACTTCGCCGCATTGACTCTCTTCCTGCTATAATTTCCGGATGCGCAGGGCAGGTTCAAAAATCAACTTCCGGTAAATTGTCAAAATACCATACTGTATAGAAACATATTCACGTTACCGTAAAGCATGCTTTTCAAGCGGGCATTTAGGGCCCGCTCTTCGAGCTCGCTATTACATATGTGCGTTTTCTGTCTATATTTGCAGACCAGAATGTCAACACATCCTTCACGTAGCTGAGAAGATGTATATTCAATGCTTCAGAACCTGTGACAATTGGCACCAACATGCTTTTGGAGTGTTTTCCGTGATACGGAACGAAACCGGTTTGTATGGTTTTTATATTTTCATGACGTCATGAGATTAGCTGTATCAACCAATCAGATTTTATGAATTCGGGAAACCTAGTAGCAAAGTTGCGCGAAATTGTGATGTGCAAGAGGTTTGTTTTTATTGTTAAGAAATTAATTAATTTATACTTGTTTATTTAAGCTTGATCTAGACCTATATATATACTCGTCGCATCTATTTCCGCATTAAATCTGGTTCCGCGATATTTTCACTTTTCGGTAATTTCACTTGAAGCGACACCTACACGTAAATAAAAGTGACCTACTTTTCGCACAGAAAGATATTTTTGCCAAATATTGCAGAATGAACTGCTCAAGAGGACAACTGTCTTTAAATACCCTCATTTTGAAAATGACAAGTAATACAAACAAAAATAACAGACCTGTATGAATGTTTGTGTAAATGATCTTGTTATTGTTAACTTTTTTGCATAACTTCCTATGATTGTGTGCGGACTGAACTCTTTAAAAAAATTGAATAGTTATTTTTTTTATATTATTGAACCTATTACGATAGTATAGACTTTTTATACCGCGGATCCAGATTTTCT
This sequence comes from Mactra quadrangularis, assembly GCA_025267735.1. NCBI lineage: Eukaryota > Metazoa > Mollusca > Bivalvia > Venerida > Mactridae > Mactra > Mactra quadrangularis. Next base: position 20,988,398 of record CM046296.1, on the reverse strand, counting down.
TCCCTTACATATGGTGGTTGCCACTTGACTTGAATAATGCCGGTAAAATGGAAAAATGTAAACAATTGTAAACAAATTGTGATTCCTTTTCGTTACTCCATAAATGAAAGATTGGTGAAAGTATTGAGCAGAAAGAAAACAAATTAAAGAGACTTAGTATTATATTTATTTATTATAGCGCTTAGTAACGCGGATATAGATGCAAACAGGGTAAAACCCTCCGTAACTTTTTATTCATTTGGACATCGCTTCTGTTACATAGGGTCTTATCGACTTCCATACAGGTTGATGTAGCAAAATGCACAGGGATTCCCTTGCGCAACAAGAACTAGTCCTAAATATAAGACCCTACATAACTTTTTTATCATACGGACGTTTTTTTGTTCTGTAGGGTCTTAACGGATTGCTTCAAAAACGCATAGCAAAATATTTTTTTCAAAAAGTCAATGAATGTGGGTCAAATTAGCACCAATCGATAGATAAAAGTTTACTTTTATTCTTTCCATAAAGCAAAAGATAAAAACCAATTTTTTCGCTTACGAAAACACCAATTACTTTTCATGCTATCCAGGATTGTTGCCGCTCGCCGCCATTTTGAACTGAATTCATGTCGGTAAATAAAGTTTTGCTTCGCTTTAAGTTCACTTAGACAAATTTTTAATCGCTTTGGCTATTATTGCACGATTATTGTGACAAACAGAAAGTACTCGTCAATTAAGGAGTTTAAATGGATTATTTGACTGTCTAAGGTTAGAATTTGAAATAATTTTACTTTTATCATGTGTATTTTTCGTTTATCTTTGTATTGGTGTATTGTTTTATTGCAAATTTTTCGAATTAAAACGAGTAGAACGTTCAGACCTGAATCGATGTCTGTACACGCACTATAATTTTTGCCATGCGTTTTTTAAGCAATATATTAAGACCCTACGTCACAGGGAAATGTCCAAATGATAAAAAAGTTACGTTGGGTCTTTAAATAATTAAATTTTAGGACTAAACAAAAGCGAGCATAATTCAATATTTTTCGAAAATAATTTTGTTTTACCCATTCCTAACCCTAAAAGATACATTTATCTAACATATTATAACATAAGATATAAAATAACCAACCTTATTTTGTAGAATTAATCCATTGTTTCCTTAACTCAAAAATCCAAACTTTCGTTTTGAATACTTCTAACACTAAAGTCCAGCTAGGCCATAACCGATACCGGATAAACGCCACACAATCCGTTTCAAAACATTTGTACCAAACATTTTTTCCGTCGTCATTGAAACAAAATTACTCTCTAACAATTCAATTATCACAATAATAGTTACATTAAGCTACATTTTTCGTCTCCCGAAAATTAAAAATAATAAAATTTGTCATCCGGATTTGGTACGTCTAATTTGGCGTTTATCAGTAATGATCCGGGAAATGGTACCGTGTGACTGGAATTTAGCGTTGTTATTAAATGAAAGACAGGATTTTTTGGACTTAATGGAAACAATGGAATATTTCTACTTGCTGAGGTGACCTATTGTAATTCTTATATGATAATGTGATTAATTATTTATATACTAGCAGTCTAATAGAGTTTGTTAAGAAAATTGCGTAATAATAACGAATTACACTCCTTTAAATCGCACACTTAAATCTGTGCACGTTTTGCTACATCAATATATACGGAAGCCAATAAGACACTGTCGTAACAGAAAAATGTCCCAATGTGAAATTAGTTACAGAGGGTCTTATATGAAGGACTAAGCTTGATCATGAAAGTTCTGACTGTTCATATGAACTTTTAAGTCCACTTCCTGGACCCCAATACTCAATCTGATGAAAACCCGATTTGAAATTTTACCGCTCGCATACTTGCTAATTTAGATCTGGCCTTTTCCAAACGAAGGTCACGTCCAGGTGACCTTTTCTCATCATATTAATTATGAGGAAATTGTAATGATATGTAACTTGTTTACATCGTCTACGTTACACAATTTGAAATGAGCCACCCAATCGCAGACTGTGAATAATACCGCTGTTAAATTTGCATGCAAACCTTGGTCTAAAAATAGAAATAACGAAATCAAAATGTGATTAATAGTGTTTTCGTCTAGATGAAAGCTACGCATTGATTGGTATGGGGTATTCTATCTGTAGATGGCTCAGGCGGATCTAGCAGGGGCCAGGGGGGGTCTGGACCCCCTAGAATTTCAAAAATGTACCTGTCCATTAGTGTATTTCTTGACTGTAAGTCATTTTTAAGTAGCACAAACCATTTTTCCTCTGTGCCTTACATAGATTTGATGTATATGTAGTTTGTATTGTAAATTTGTTGCATTATTCTGCAAAATGTGTATAACAGTGTACCTAGTGGTGCCAAAGTTTAGATCCCCCTAGAAAAAGTTTGGACCCCCCTCCCCCTAGAAAAAATCCTGGATCTGCCCCTGGATGGGATTCCAACTAACAAGGAGATGGCTATTATATGTCAATGATCACAAGTTCAACATTGTTACCACTTTTTTGTATAGTGCAATAAATTATTATTGTCCCCAAATTTTTTTTTGTGAAATATATACTGAAATATATTTGGACAAGTACACAGCTTGAAAAGTCATATTGGATGAGCTGATAGGCTTTACAAGTGAACTACAGTTATTGTTAACATTTATTAGATCTGCTGTTGGGTGTTGATATTTTATATTTTCAGGAATTGGTTATTTAGATTTTAGTAAATGAATATTTTTGAAACTTGAAACTACACAGCACTGAAAAAAGCAGAGAATGTCCAGAATGTTTGTAATATCATGCTATATTCATTGGTAGAGGTGAGTTTTATCTTTATCAATTCTTATAGCATTATAATTCATATTGATCATTAGTTTTTGTATTTTTTATGCACACGTTTTGAGGCCCAAGCGTCAAAGGTCAAGGTCACGGGGACATCAAATGGAAACCTTTGTTTGGAAGATAACTCGATCAACATTCACTTTACATAGGTTCACCAAATTTTATATGTGGATAGCCCTTGGTTCAAGGGTGTGCCCAACTTGTTCTTAGGCCCAATGTCAAAGGTCAAGGTCACTCATACTTCAAATATAATAACTTTGTCCAGATGATACAGCTTGGGTTTGTTGACTCTGTCGCAAGACGAACCGGTTCGCGATACGGCAAAGCAATATACACAGATCGATTCGGGAACCTCTGCTACTTTATGCTTGTTTAACATGCTAGTGTATACTTTTCCTTAATTTACTCAATGTATCCCCGATCTTAACATGAATATTAAAATCTATCAAAACTATCTAACAGAACATTTTATAATTTGAATAGAAACTAAAAATAAATTGTTTTGTGTTTTAAAATTTTGATTATGATCCAGAGGTGTAAAATACAACTTGCCCGCTCACCATGGAGAGTGTTTCTACCTGTTTGGCCAGAGACATTGATTATACCTAATTCCCTGTGATTGGAGAGTATTTAAGATTGCTCAAAACTTTTCCGATCAGGCGAGTAGGATTTTCAAATCCAATAGGATTATTATCTGTTTTAATAAGAAAGAAACATCAAAATACGATGTCCTATCATTGACCACTTTAAGTAAGATATGTCTTTTAATATCAAGAAGTAATTTAGACTTTTTATGTCACAAATTGTCATGTACTTTGGGGAGTCTGTATTGTCCGCAATCAAATCAATACTAACCCTTTGTTTGATATGGAAATTGATGCAAACAATTTAAAATGTGTGTCCATATTTTTCACACTTAGTTGATGTTAGATAGCGTACAATGTCATAATGCATAACTATGGAGTCTAGTTAAATTTAAGTAAGTTAAAATGTATTCCTAAAACAAGCGTGACCTAGTTCTTTAATTGATGTCTACAAGTTAAACAAACGATGTGCGCTTAAGGTTCTGGAACTGTAATGGTGACCTTCAACCATCTTTATTATGATATTTTTTTTTGAATCTATACAATTAAAGACATTGAATGGTGAAATTTTAGGGAAGTTACCATTCGTAACTTAAATTATGTGCATTTTTATAAGGTAACCCTTGATTTTCGAAGAGACATAAATTAAGCTGTGACAAAAAATGAAAAAAAAACATTGCTTTTCAAATTCTGCAGTTTTATATTCACATTTTCATCAATTTTCCTGTTACACAATCATTTCATGATAATCCAAAACAATCAGATTACACTTTTGACAAATACTTATAAAAATATAGTGCTCTGTATACATGTACCCCCAAGCAAAAATCTGAGTTCTTGAGTGTTCAAAAAATTGCTCTTTAAAGATCTTATAGTACTATAGTTTGATTGTAAAACTAATGAAGCGGAACAATGAACGTGTGAAAGAGTGATTACACAAACTCTCAGATGATAATTATACAACATGACGTTATACACCAACATTAACGGATTAGCGATGTCGTAAAGAACGGCATGAATAAAGATTCTAGTTTATTTTTAATTGATGATAAGTGATATTGATTATTGAAATTTGCCGACTCTTGCCCATTTAAGTGATAATTGACACACGGTCATTAAATAACTGTCAGTAACGATACTTGGACAAATAAACAAAAGTGAAATTTTATTAATTCCAAAACCCGTTTTTTTGCCGATTTTTTTTTAGTTTTGACAACTTATGCTGTTTTTTCTCTTGATTTTCAAAATACCAATAAAAGAAACGATTGGGAAGGGTCCGTTGACACAATTGGGAATGTCTGTTGGCGTGATTGGGAAGGGTCCGGTCATCATTGGGAATGGGTCCGTTTTCTGAACCCATTTTAAGAAGGAAAAAAAACGCTGTAAATGTTATCTTGCCGGGTTTTCTGCAATAGTTTTGCATACACATTTTGACACCAGACTTAGTAATGTTGTCATATTTTTAGCCTTAGCTTTCAAACAATGCTGATTATTGTATCATTTACTTTTTAAAAAGACAGAAAAGTACAACGATATTGTCCTCATATGCCTCACATGGGTGGTTCCAGCTGGGGGGGATGGGTCAGGGGGTCTGCCCCTGCCCTAGAATTTAGAAAATGTACATGTCCATTAGTGTATTTCTTGCTTGAAAGTAATTTATGAGTAGTGTGAAGCAATTTTTCTCGATGCTTAACTTATATTTAATGGTTATATAGTTTTTATTATCAATATGTTGCATTTCTTCCTGCAAAATGTGTGTAAATGTGGTTGTGGTTCGAGGTTTTGAACCCCCTCCCCCTAGAAAAGTTCGGACCCCCCTAGAAAAGTTCAGACCCCTAGATAAAAATCTTGGATCCGCCCCTGCCACACTATATTCTAACACATACCTAATTGCTGAATATAGCGATGTGTTGTGCGTCATAGTATTTGTATTTGAGGTGATATCTTCTAGCAGTTGTGATGACAGATTTAAATTGCAAATACAAGTAAAATGGTGCATTTTACACCTGCATACACAGAATTAACTCAATAGTTATTATCTTATACGACGTAACATTGTTTTGCCGATAAACCATTACTTTTACAATAAAGACCTTGACAATCACGCTGTCTAGCTCCAGGTTTCACCTTTTTCGGAAAATGTGTTACGCTATGACGTCATGGAAAAACCGGGTCGGGAGGTGAAAATTACTAAAAATAGCTATTACAAAACTTGACGACAATAGCTTTTCGGATAAAACCGGCTTATACCGAGTGTCAAAGTTTACCGAAGTTAGTTACAGTTCCAGAACCTTAAAACGATATCAGTGATAATAGGAATAAAATTTTAAAAGTTCAAATTTTTTGAAAAATGATAAAAAGACGGGTGTCATTGACAATAATCGGCAAATTTAAACAAAGGAAATCTTCATCTTGCCATCACCGCTATTGTTTTCTTTGAATTTGTGATGTAATAGGTCAAGATAATAATTATAATAACAACTTTATTTAAGGTGGATAACATATTTGGCTAAGACAAATTTCTATATGGTCCACGATTAAGTACTACTTAAAATTAACATGATATATACCTTTCTTAAAGCGGCCATTGATAGGGCATCGTATTTTGATGTTTTTATTCTTATTAAAACAGATGATAATCCTATTGGATTTGAAAATCCTACTCGCCTGATCGGACAAGTTTTAAGCAATCTTTACTCCCCCAACCGGTAGGAACACTCGCCATGGCGAGCACGCGAGTTGATTTTAACAAACCTGCATTTATAATGTACTTTATTTTGAAGATATAATCCTCACGGCCACTGTGTAATCGAGCATTAATACTACATTTGTGATCAATATTTGAATATTCTTTCATAAAGTTCAGGTCGGGTCAAAACTTTAGGCACAATACTACTTCCCCTGTGTGTATATGTATTGACCATGTTTTGTTTTCAGATTGTATGAAGTGGATCAATGTTCTGGTGATACTGCTGTCATATATTTTTTTCTTTTTTTTAGGTCATGGAAGTTGATGCATGCTGTTTTAAGTTAAGTATTTATTCAAGTTGTTATATTAAAACCCTGTTATGTTATAACTTCCATTAGATTTGAAAAGTGAATAGACCCCATGGTTACGATTCAACACTTTGGAAGGCATTTTTACAGTTACAGTTGACAATTGGTAAGTTTTATTTCATTTTATTTTCTAGATTGCCATTTGTTTATAAACTTAAATATGTGTTAACTGTACATAGCACATCCATTTGGCTAATGAATAAGTCAACTTCTTGGGGTGCGTTTAGTACAGGTATGTGCAGGAGTGTTCCAGTCTGTAGGTTCAATAAATGACTTATTCTTTATCTAATGAATGTACTTGTATAGCTTGTACATACTTTGTTTATTAGCAAATGACTTATCTAGTTTATTTAATTAATTCTTACATTTGTTGTTGTTTAATTTACTGTATGTTATGTTTTGATTTCATTTTTGCTTGAGTGGTCCGTGTCTGACCTGAGATTTGCACCGATATTTCAGGTCCCTGCATGCATATCCCATCCCAGCTGTCCCATCCCCCCATGGAGAGGGTTCGGTCTGTTGGGGTTTTTAAGAGCCATTGGCTTCATATCCCCCAGCTCAAGGTTCGGAATGCTTTTGATCACTATTATTTGTATTCTTGCTGGCTTGTGGAGTTACATATTAGTTTTATCTAGTTAAGACATAAATATTGTGGGGGAAATTTGGGGATTGTCATGGGAGTAGGGTTGGGTAAATGGGAGGGGGATTGGGATTTGGTTTTAGGGAAAGTTAGGATTGTTGGTGTTGTACTTTAGAATTGAATTGGCTAAGCTTGGTTTTTACTCTAAAAAAGTGATGTCGTAAGATTTACAATGAGAGTTTGCATGGGTTTTACTTTCAAAGTGTGGAAGATTATTTCTGAGCTAGCTTAGGAAATGTTGATGTGGATTGAAGCATACTGGAAGCCGCCCTGCTAGCTCAGTTGGTAGCATACAAGTCTACTGATGGAGGGGTTGTGGGTTCAAATTCCGAGTGGGGCATACTTTCATGGAACTTGGTCATGAAATTATCTCTACTGCCATTCTTACCTCTTACCAATGATTTTTAATTATGTAGGACAGTTGTCAGTCACTTACGAATGTATGTGCTTAGTAGTTTGGTTAACTGCTAAATTCAGAGAGTTAGCCTTTCCAGGAACAGTGAGTAGGTTTATGACCTATACGATGTGTTGCTACTGGGTTAAACCCAACTAAATAAATATGTCTACTAGTGACTTTTTTCTTCCTGAATGGCTTAACATATGTTGTTAAGCGACTGAAAATCAAAATACATTGGCCATCAGCAATGATTGTTTTTATACAATTATTAGGTACCTGTGACAATCAGTTGCAAGCTTACAGCCTGTAAATTATCTGTCAGTCATCATTTGAAAATTCCTAATTTTTAACATGATACATTATTGTATAACTCTTTATGGTTAGGGTTCTGATTGATGGACTTCTAAGAAGTTAATAAAAAGCATGGAGTACATTAGGGCTGCGAATAGTTGAGCAAGCGGTGATCGGACGTGTAGTGATTCACGAATCAAACCATGAATCACTTGTTAATGGAGAAGCATACGGAATTCATGTAATAAAAAGAGTTGGTGAAGAATTAGAAGTTTTTACTCTAAGGAAAACCATGTACTCCAAACATGTCTATTATCAGACGTTTTATTGGCATTTTCAGTTATAACATTTTTGTTTAAATGAGTATCAATCACATTTTGACACAAGACTGTTTGGTCCATACATAAATTTAAGTTAACATTAGAAGTGTGACTCGTTTATAGTTGTAATTAATTTAAAAATGTTCCTTTATTTTCTAAAAAATAGATCTGTTGAGATCTGACAATTGCGGACGTGACGAATATTCGTACTCAATTTTCTGGTCGGGATCGCAAATGTCCGAGTACTCGGATACTCGCCACAGCCCTAGTGTATATGTTAAATAAATGAACTCGTATGTTGTTACTTAGAACAGAACAGAACAGTAAATTTATTCAGAAAATTTTGTACATGTACAATTATCTAGTAATGTACAAATAAGAATTTTGTCCAGAATATGAACTTAACAATACAACTTGATAGTTATACACATAGTCAAACTATAATATGAAACCACTTTATTCAGAAATTAAGATGATAAAATTACACATTTAATATGTATTTTTGTTTTATTTTGACAGCTTTCTAAGTAGACTTTAAGACTTTAATAATAGTAATCAAACTAATTAAATCTGTAAGAATTTTTTTAGCTGTACTTTTCATCAGTCCAGTGTCGTTAACAATTGCGTTAAAATTTTCAATTTAGCATATATCTCTGCTATTTATTGTCAAATCTTTATGGAACTTCGTACAATGATAACATACCATGCCACTTCAGAATTAGAAATTAACCACAACTCTACCTGGCTTTATCATGGATTATTTCCCTTTGTAATGTTTGCGTTAAAGTTTTTAAATTCGGCTTTAATGTGGTTTCTACATTACATTTCTTTTTTATCAATGACATGTTTAAAGATATGACAAGATCTTATGGCAAGATATTTTTCATTTATTCTAAATATAGCTTCTGTTGTCACCTTAGGTAATAGATACTCTATATCGCATGTTTGTGGTTCTTTTTATACCCCCGCTTCGAAGAAGAGGGGGGTATACTGTTTTACCCTTGTCCGTGCGTGCGTGCGTGTGTGCGTGCGTCCGTCCGTCCGTCCGTCCGTCCGTTACAAAATTTCCGTCACAGTTTTCTCAGCAACTATACCATGCAGCAGCCTGAAACTTTGCATATTGCTTCATCCTATAGTCCCATGTGGTGTAAAGCAATTTCATGCTCCTCGCTCATCTACTTCCTGTTTGTCGCATATTTTTAGATTTTGGCGGGGGTATCACTAGTGAGCATTAGCTCACAGATTTACTTGTTGTTCTTGTAGGTTTCTGTCTTTAATTGAGGTAACATAACATAGCAGGTTTTTGTTCCTGATACTTGTTGTTTCTTCAATAAAAAAGGCCTGATTAAATCAGTACCTTATATCAAACCTTTCTTGGTCTCTTTTTGGAATGATTAAAGCAAGCTCAAATTAATAAACCATGTTGGTTTCTGTATCAATTCAGAAAAATACATAATGGTAAACTTTTATTCAGTCGTTATTTTCATGCATTGTTAGTTTTCTATTTGGAATTTTATTTAAAAAAATGTTCAAATACAAAAAGTGATAGAAGTTCATTAAATTTTACTATAAAATGGATCAATTATATATCATGAAAACATTGGACTGTTTTAGAAAACATGATTATTCTACTGTAAAATAAGCCTTTGAATTTAACAACTTATTGTCAAAGCAAGTCATCAGAAATGTAATGTTGTACTATTGCCAAGATTTTATTGCTTGTTTGTGCTTTGTTCGACATTGTTTAAATTCATTAGAAATAAGACGCATCACCCTTAGGATTAATTTTAACTCAATTTTGAATAAGTCTTGTTGAAAATTATGTAGTCATTAAAACTGTCAACTTGGCATCATTTTTTTAATTTCTATGACAATACAAAGTATAAAAAAGCTTGGTAAAATGTCTAAATGGTTCACTAACTTTTGAACATACAATAATGATTTATACTCTTACCTTCTCTTCAATAGATCTAACAACATATGTCATTGTGCAAAATGAGAACATGTTTTTGGAATGTTTCTTTTATATTTTAGGAATTAATGAGGCTTCTTAATAAGATTACTTTTTTCTTTTTTTTAGATACATGTAATTAGTACTAATGATGCTTGATAATGATGTTCTAAGTATATATTTAATATATTTGTTAGTAAATGAAGATGCAAATATATATTAATTAATCAATAAACATGAATATCAATAATTCTGAGCAATCTAGTGAATGACCCATGTTTATGGGGGATAGCTAGATCGGGATTTTACTTTGATAAACTCATAATTCTGAGCAATCTAGTGAAGGACCCATGTTTATGGGGGGATAGCTAGATCGGGATTAGAGTTAAAAACATAATTCTGAGCAATCTAGTGAAGGACCCATGTTTATGGGGGGATAGCTAGATCAGAATTAGCTATTAAGTACCATATAAAAATGTGCTATTTACCATGCACAAAAGAATATGGACATTAGGATCATAGAACTAGTACCATATAAAAATGTGCTATTTATCATGCACAAAAGAATATGGACATTAGGATCATAGAACTAAGTCTGGCTAGGGTGCTAATTACATGCATCAAGTCGAATTTGAATATTGAAAAACCTTGGTTTGCTCGTATAATGATTATATATGATTATTAATGACTAATAAAATGTACTATGACTTTTGTTGTTGTTTACATGAGAAGTGAAGGTATTTAATGTAGATCATTGATTAACATAGCAATAATTTGCTTTCTATGAATTACTGAAATTGTACTTTCAGATTTGTTTATGAAAGCCAGCTTTTTATTATTTGTACTGCATATAGAAGTTGTCATGATGGTTTAAAGTAACATGTTTTGTGACTAATGATTTAACTTAACTTTATATTTATTAGTATGATGTTATTATTAGTCAGATTTTTCAACGAAAAAATTCGGCTAATAGTTTGGCGAAACACTGGCGGGTGGTTGGGCATCCAGTGTCGTTAACAATTGCGTTAAAGTTTTCAATTTAGCTGATATTTCTGCCATTTATTGTCAGATCTTTATGACACTTCATACAATTATAACATACCATGTGATGAACAGAATTAGAAAGTAACAACAACTCCAACTCGCTTTATTACGGATTATTTCCCTTTGTGATTTTTGTGTTAAAGATTTAAATCTGGCTTTAATGTGTCCACATTACATTTCTTGTTGTAACATGCATTCAGAATGTATTCTAAATATTGTGTTGTATTTTTTTATTTTTGAAATAGATGATAAAATTGGGCATACCGACAATGTAAATGATCATATTTTCCTAGTTATTTTCTTTTTTCATAATAAACATTTTTTTTGTCAACTGGGTTGTGTAAAAAATGATGTTTTTATAGTATACAGTGTATAATGTATATTTTATGTTGTAATGGTATAATTTAAACCACTTTTAAACTTCTTAAATATTTCATGCATCTGAATAATTTTACTTTTCCAATGTATTTTTCTGCGCAGTTAATAATGCAATTAAGTTTTCAGAATATTCCAATGTTTTCTGACTGATTTTTGATCAGCTGAAGTTTTTAGTCGGATTTTTCAAATGAAAAAAAAAAAACAGCTAAAAGTTAAGGCAAAACACGGCAGGCTTGGGCGGTCGGGCAATTAGTGTTGTTAATAATTGCGATAAAGTTTTTTTCTTTACCATATATTTCTGCCATTTACAGTCAGATCTTTATGAAACTTCATATGTGATGAACAGAATCAAAAAGTAACCACAGCTCTACCTGCTTCTATTATGGATTATTTCCCTTTGTAATTTTTGCATTAAGGTTTTTAAATCGGCTTTATTCGCATTAATGTGGTTTCCACATTACATCTCTTGTTATAATAACATTAATTGATTTGGCTTTCTTTATAGCTATATTTGAACTAGATATCAAACAAAATGGTTAGAAATTTCATTTAAGGCTCATTCTTGCCAAAGCTGGATATATCCTTTCTTGAAAATGTTACAAAACCTCTTCCTGTTCAAAAACTATTGACCTCTTAGCCAAAACTATAGAACTGATTAGAATACTGTACAGGAAAAAACATGATTTTGTAAGAACAGGTATGAATTTCTAATAAATTGCCTCTCTTGTAATACAATACCCTGAACAGTTGAACTTATTTTAATATTATTGTAAACCAGGTTGACTTATGAAGAACAATGAGGGTGTGTAGTTTCAAATTATTTATCAACTAAAATACAGTCTGAAAATACAATTGCATTAGGTTCAAAACATATTCAATAAAACAAATAAAAATACAAGAAATCTACGTGTACAGTAGCTCTATCAATAATATAAAAGTATTAAATTCTAATGAGCCAACATGATATCTTATACTCTAAATTCGCGACAAATACCTCCAACGATATCAAAAATGGTTAAATTAAAGCAATATTGTAACAGAACCGAAAGGTTGGTTAAACTTAAACAAACCTGAAGTAAAAATATATAAATTACAATGTTTTCGTAAAAATACTCTTAATACTCTTAAAAATACTCTTACATAAATTTAACTCACCAGGCTAAAATGATTCCGTTGATAATAATCGTAGACAACGCCAATATATACATACGAGTGAACCAAACCCAAAACGAGAAATGACAGTAAAACAATGAATACGTGTACTTAAATAGGCAATATTCGCACCAACTTCACAGATTTCACTGCATACATTAAAACCCTTACATTACTTCTACATTCCGTGATAAAAGCAAGATCTAACTAAATCCCTAGATACCAGAGAACCGTCAGTTTATTTCTACAATAAAAATAGCTACGCACGTAAATTCAACAATTCCTGTGCAGTACACTGATATGAACTTTAAAAGTTTAAATACCGTTACACTATGTTATGCATAAACCAATAACTAATAAATTAACTACATACTGTTATGGCTACCTACATCTGTACACATAATATATGTACACAATAACTAAAGCCTAGGTTACATTATTTATAAATGTATGCTTGTTGTAAATTAATCCTTCAATTACTGCTATTCCCCACCTGAGAATTTACAAAACAAGTATATTATTGCAGGCCCACATCAGTTTGTAAGCATCCGCTATATCTCCTTGCTCTGCTATTCAAGTTTTTAGCCGGATTTTTCAATGGGGGTCTGTTGTCAATAATAATTGCGTTAAAGTTTTTCTTTACCATATACTTCTGCCATTTATTGTCATCTTTATAAAACTTTATACAATGATAGCATATGATGTGATGAACAGAATTAGAAAGTAACCACACCTCTACCTGACTTTATTATTGAGTATTTCCCTTTGTAATTTTTGCGTTTAAGTTTTTGATCCTTAATGTGGTTTGCACATTACATTTCTTGTTTGAAGTTTTAGTTTGGTTTAGTTTAGTTTGGGGATAAGAGTATGGCAAACACTAATTTTTGGCCTGGTATTTGACATTTTGGATGGGGTCTATACATAAGAAAGGGGGTATTTTCTGATAGAAGGTGGGAATTTTTATTAGGTATTTAATCCTGGTAGGATGTTAATTGGGGATTATTAAGACTCCGATAATTTTTGTTTGTTTTTGTTGGGACGGTCGTCAGTCAACCTACTCACTGTTCCTGGAAAGGCTGACTTTGGATTTAGTTGTTACCCAACTATGTACTGCCCTACATAATTGAGAATCATTTGTGGGAGAGAGAATGGCCTTAGAAATAATTTCATGACCAAGCTCTGCGAAAGTATGCCCCGTCTGGGAATCGAACCCACGACCCCTCGTGCTATCGACTGAGCTAGCCGGGCGACTTAGACAATGTCGTTTGATTAAGCAGTTTACTGGGGTTTTGCAATGTTAATGCCCATGGTTTCTCAGGTGTAGGTTCGAGTTCAATGCTAAGAAGGGTGATAAATGGGGGGGGGGGTCAGGGGGGGGGAGACTTGTCTTTTGGGGTGTTGATACATTTGTCTTAATTAGGTAAAACAACTTTTTGTGCAAGTCAGCCATCTTGGAATAATAGTGATCAGGGACTTCCTATAGCCTTGATGTATAGGTGGGAATGGTAGCGGAAATGGCCGCCCTAAACAGACCAATAACCCCCATGGTGTAAAATTTCCTGCCCATGCCCCTCCCCTGTCCCTGATGCATGCTTGTCCGTGCTCCATGTCTATTCTAATTTCTTTCCTTTTCAGCATTTTGTTTTGTTATATTTTTATATTTCCTTAGCTATAATGTCATTTTACAAAATGTTTCTGTCTGGTTTCTCGTCTCGTGTTCTGTTTATTTCAGGTTGTGACTGATGACAACTACGGATGACAAAAACTAGAGAAGACTAGAAAACTCCTGACGATTGTTCTTAGTGAAAATCAGACAACTTCATCCCAGACAAACATTCAACGGGTCATATTTCAAAAATCTTTCAGCAAAAATCTTCGAAAATCCGATTAAAAAAATTCAAAAAATGTTATTTGTATTAAATATAAAAATTATTGTATAATAGTGTTGATCTATGAATGTAGTATTGATTTAAAGTTTATTTTAATGTTTGGGACAAACTCACATAGCATTGATGAAAATTTTATTTTAATTGTCTGACCAATTGATTTTTGTTGTAAGATCTTTGGTATCATGACCACGGCCTTATGTGGGTAAGCACCGAGTTCCAGTATCCAAAATAAGACTTTAACCATTTGACCTCTATTATGGATCAAATATGTCTTCGATAGAATATGACTCGAACCAGGAACTTCTTTGTTTCCATGTCGAATTTTGACTTTTTATTTTATAACCGACCTTACTGTAAATTTTGATTGAATGAAAGCATAATTATGACTTTTTCTGTTGGGTTTGTTGTCCCGTTTGTTTTATATTTTAGGCTGCGACTTGTGTCTATGGATCAAAATCTAATAAGGAAAGGAGGAAACTCTTTGAGTTTGTTTTAAAAGAAAATGGAAACATCAAGTTTAGATTTAAAAGATTCCCATGGTAAGGAATAGAGATTATTTTATCAATTATCATGTATGTTTATACAGAATCATCAGATTTCTCAATTACTTATCGGGTGAGCTCAGATCAGGGTAGGACAGCATGTTGCACAATTGCAAAAAAATGAACTTTGTACAATCATATTGATTTTGTATTGCAATGAAAGTATTGGGTGTCTGGAATATTTCTTTCAAACTGTTTTACAAAACCTTGTCGGATAAACAAATTATCGCCATTTATCATAAGGCAGGTATCTAAGTATACAGACTCTACAATAGTTACAAAATCAAAGCTATTTTCACAAAACATCTATTGTTTAAGAACTAGAAACAGTTTAAAAATTTGAAACATGACGTAACAAACATGAGTAATACTTGGGAGTAAAAAATTATTTCCAAAAATAAAAAATGTATGTTATGGAAGTCAAGCAGCTTTTTTTTGAAAATTACACTGAATCTTTTAATTATTTGTATGCAATATACAACAAAGATAAGCTGGTATACGGACTCTACAAATATAAATGAATAACTAGAGTGACATTTAATGAACAAAGTTAAGACCAAACTTCAATTTTTATATTCCATAGGTGTTGGTAGATGGTTAAATAACATGAAAATAATTGATATCAGTTTATGAATAAGTAAACTACTCATTATGTCCTCCAGACAGCATTAGATTGAGCAATATTAAAAATTCAAATTGAGTATTTTCCAATTTACCAGGTTCTAACTTAATAATATGGAACATTTTATGTAAAACAAAATGACACAAACAAGTTATATTAAGAAACAATCATAAACGTGTGAGCGCTTTCAGTTTCCTCTCATAGATTACAATGGCAGGTTCTCAAATTTCTAAACTTACTAACGAATTTGATTACAACTCTCCTGTTGGTGCTTTAAGTGCTGAGAACCGGCGGGCTTAGTTTAAGCCTATTTGTTTCTCTCACCTGTAGATTTCTCTACAGGGTTATGAAATGTGTCAAATGTAAATCATTTTTGGACTAAACAATATTTCAAATAGTGTTTCTATATTTCAGACATAAACTACCAAAAACATGCAGATAGTAGTTAAACAATATTGTCAGTTCAAGTGAATTTGACTTTAAATTAACTTAATTAAGAAAAAAATTTCCTACCTAGAACTCTGAATTAAAATTCCTATGAGTACAGAGGCATTGATAAGACTTGATATCTGACTATAATTATGTAGGTTATCTTGATTCTTGAAACACATTTCATAGACAATACTTTAAATTAATGATGGAATTCCATTTTTTCATCAACATTTCACATAAAAATACACAATTAATTTAAAATCTATTTTTTCAAATTGTTGCCATGGAAACTGGCTATATGTTATTTTTTTGCATATTTATTCTTTTACAAGTTTTTTTTAATAGTTGCTGATATTAAAGCAGTGTTGCTATTTTTTATTTATGTTATAACTAATATTATGAAGATAAGTTTGAATACTTTAATAGAACAAAATCATAATTTTCAATGCTTTTAAACAAATTTCATTGATTTGTAACTTATTTCAAATATGAGAGGCCCAAAAAGTTTTTCCAATTAAGTTAAACAGGACAACCCATGTACTTATTAATTTATGGTTTAACAATGACAAAAATGCAGCAAACTAGTTTTTAGTTTTACAGCATATTTGTGAAACACTCTGTCATAGATTTTGCTTGAAAAAGTGAAAAATGTGGAGGCAGTGGTATTCAAATAATTGTTAAATTAAAATAAATAAAATAAACTAAACTAGAATTGATTGCTTCCTTTAAAATTATTTATTATACCCCGCTTCGAAGAAGAGGGGGGTAGCGGGGGGTATACTGTTTTACCCTTGTCCGTGCGTGCGTGCGTGCGTCCGTCCGTCCGTTACAAAATTTCCGTCACAGTTTTCTCAGCAACTATACCATGCAGCAGCCTGAAACTTTGCATATTGCTTCATCCTATAGTCCCATGTGGTGTAAAGCGATTTCATGCTCCTTGCTCATCTACTTCCTGTTTGTCGCATATTTTTAGATTTTGGCGGGGGTATCACTAGTGAGCATTAGCTCACAGATTTACTTGTTATGTCAGTACATACATTTACATATGTATTTTGAATGGCGATCCCTTACAAGAATAGGTTCTGGAAGTCACAAAATTGTCAATTTTGAGGAAAAAGAAACATCACAATATATCAGAAAATAACTGAGAAAAAAGGAATACCAGTAGCTATGACAATGGTTAAAGATTTTGATCAACCAACATTATTTTCTATGTTTGGGCATCAAACTAAACATATGCTTAAAGATAAAGATAAAATGCAGAAATCTAGTTTATGTAGAGTCCATAGACCTTTTAACTTTCTTCATTTATAAGCACATAAACCATCCATTAATACTTTATTTTGAATCCCTATAGTTTTAATTTATATCGGGATGTTAAATAAGTATACAATAAACATTTTGGTTCATACTATTGGCACTTTAAGGGTATATCAAATGTATTTTTTACTGTTTATCGTCTAAACTATGACACATAATTATAAAAATCAAGAATAACTTGAAACAGTTACAAATATATAGTTAAAACTTAATATTTATGAAAAGATTTAATAAAATCAGTAAATATTTATGAAAAGATTTAATAAAATCAGTAAAAAAATTGTTATAAAAGAGTGATTAACTAGTTTTATAGGTCCTGGAATAATGGGTCTACGGTCTACGGACAAAGTTTTGCGCGGAATATTTTTCCCCAAGTTTTCTGCAACTGCTGTATAATCATATTTCTGTTCGTTTTTCATCATTATGTAATAGATAATGAAAGAATCATTTGATATAAAAGGCAATTGTTACTTTTGTATCAAGTTGAAAGTTGGTATACGGACTCTACCAAAAAAATCACTATATTTCAGGTTTGAGGAAATAAAATGAACCAAAGTTTTGACAAAACCACTTATATTTTTTCACAACTACATTGTTGTTTTGTAGTTATCTAATTGAAAAGGGGGTGTTTTTCTTGTTTTAAGTACAATTCATCATGTCTTATCTATAATGGTCAAAATAATGGCAAAACATAACGATAAATACATTTATATTATGCTATATAATTGCCATAATTTTTGCCCGATTTAAATACGGTAAAAAGTATTTATTTCAAAGAACCTTCATTTTTCCAGATATATTAATATTTCTTTTACACATTTTCTTGGATTTTTTTATATTTCTTTCTAAAGAATTGTAAAAATTGGCTGCAACATTGAAATTGCTAAAAAAATGCCATTTTTTTAAGGATTATCGAGTACACTGACTTTACCTTTAATCAAGGCATACAATGTTATATACCGCCAAAAAGCTGAAAATCACAACAATATGATAATGATAAAATATAAGTGATATTTCTTATCCAGTTTTGTAGCCTGGGTTATAACAAAGCCCTGGTAGTGATTCCTACCCTGATCTGAGCTCACCCGTTATTGTTAGCGACATAACAGAACCTTAAAGATAACCCAGGTCGATAACGCAGTTGGTAGTGCGCCAGGACTTGGAATCTTGTGTACTGAAGGGGGTACGGGTTGGAATCCCACCCGGGGATGTTATACCCTTCCATGAAAATTTGGCAATAACGTCAATTTTCCTCCATTCATATGATAAATGGCGAAGTTTCCAGCCTTGTTGAAGGGTAGGTGAGTGCTGGTTATAGACAAGGGTCCAGGAAAGCTAGGTTAGGTGCGCTGGACTCTGTAAAATGACCTAAATTGTAACACGGCGTTAAACCTAGTTAAAAACAACCAAGAAAACATTAAAGTTAAATTTATTCAACTGAACTGTCAGTGGTGCAATCCTTGCCACTGATTTAAATATTGGAAACTTGCACTACAAAATCTGTACATAAGTATTTCCTGCTGTACCACAGTACTTCTTCACTCACGATCTATGAAATAGATATCTATATTTCTGTACAGGAATTGTAAAACAAATATTGAGCATTTAAATCAGCAGGGTTTATTTATGCCCCACTGACAGCGGAATAAAATTTAACAATAAGCAAAAAGTTCTGATCTGCTGAATAAATCATTTCAGACGGTTTTTGATGATTCTTGCTTATATTGAGCCGCCAGGCTAGCTCAGTTGGTAGCACGCAAGTCTACTGATCAAGGGGTCGTGGGTTCGACTCCTGGCCGGGCACACTTTTGTGGAGCTTGGTCATGAAGTTATTTCTACGGCTATTCTCCCTCCGACCAATGATTCTTAATTATGTAGGACGGTTGTTAGTCACTGATGAAAGTATGTGCTTAGTAGTTGGTTAACGGGTAAATCCAGAGATTCAGCCTTTCCAGGAGTGAGTATTGACTAACTTACTAGTAGCTTGACTGACTGCCATCCTGAATAGTCGAGCCCACTGTCCATGGACTGCTCTTGTTAGTAGAAGTTATTATTTAGTTTTTTTTACTAGAAGTTTGTAATTCTAATTTGTAAACTATGCTTAAAAATACTCCTTGCATTAGATGTCTGCCTAAGTAAAAAGCCACCCACAGAAGAAATGGTGGTGAGACATGAATACCAGGATATGGCCTTAAAATTCTTCAGAACTAGCATCTGATGGCCGTAGAAATAATTTCATGACCAAGCTCCAATAAAGTATGCCCTGCCCAGGAATCAAACCCACGACCCTTTGATCAGTAGATTTGTGTGCTACCAACTGAGCTAGCCGGGCCGCTTGACTAGCATCTAAGCATCATAATTCGACACTTCTGTACCAGTACATGTACTTAGTTACTACACTTTCACAAGAAGTTGACAACTTGTCCCTCTATGAAGAAAAATTCATAATAAATATAGCATTTAATAATTTAATCTTCAGGGCCAAAAATGAAACCTGTGACTGTCCAATTTGCTTATTCTAGATAATAGGGAAGCAACTGTATTAGGCTCCCACTTCAAAGGGTTGTTCTGACTTCTTGGAGCACAATTATTTGAGACGAGTCTTTATTCTCCAAAATTAATTATTATTGGCTGTGTTCTCATGTTTATTATCTTTTATTTCAGGATCTCCAGTCAAAGGAGTTGCAGAGTTATCACCATGACCTATTGTTTTATACATTGTCTTCTATATTTTTATTGGTTGCAGCCATAGGAATTTGTTCTTCTGATTAGAATATTGTACAATGTGAAATGGTGAAAATTTTCATCAGCTATTCAGGTAAAAACTATAAATTGATAAGTATGTAGGCTTTCTTAACTAGTTAGAGCTTAAAGGGAGATGTAAGCAAACGACAACATTTAAAAACTGTTGTTTTGCTCCACTATTCAGAGGATAGTGAGGCTAACCTACTTGGTTGTGTGTCGGCAGTGGCATCAGCGTAACACTTGTTACGAGTTGCAAAACTCAGTCATGGCTTTTGACTGGATTATGTCCCTTTATACGAGGGGTGATCCAAAAATTCGTGGACACTGTTTCATGCAAGGTGTCCACGAATTTCTGGATCACCCCTCGTACTTAGTAATTTCTTGGTTCAGTTTTATTGTGCAAGCTTTTCATTTGAAACCATGAAAGGATTCACTTGAAACTAAATTAGGCACTTCAGTCAGTTATCTTTCACTGATAAAATCTGAAGCAATCCAATTGGTAAGTAGCTACATGTAGGTCCTTACAGTTGGAATCCTCGGATTTTATCAGTTAATGAAGATATAAACAAGTGATGAAATGTAGATAGTTGTTATCGCATAATTAGTAAGTGTCATCTGGGGTAAGTTATACGTGTTAAATTGGTTTAGTGTCCCTGCCTACATGTTGAGTTATCCCAGGTTGAGTTGTCTTCTGGTGAGTTGTTTTGACTCTGTTTTAATACTTTCAATTTTATTTGTAATATTTTATCAAATTTAAACTTTTATTTTTAACTTTCAGATTCATCAACTTGTCAAGCTGGTCGCTGTTACATTATGGTAATGACAGAAAACAAGAAAGAATAAACAGAATGTCATTTTTTGTACATGATATAATTCTGGCCTGCTCCTACATTGTATTTAACAAGTCATCTCGGACATTTTGTCCTTGAGATGTTTGTTGGCCAATTACATTTTTCAAAATTGTTGACTTTTTATTCAAATTGGTACAACTTGAGGCGAATCGAGATGTTTACAGAATTCTTATTCGGAACTTCATACCCATAAAATTCAAGGGTACGAAATTTTGAGCATGATTTTAAAATGTCGCGATTCTTCCTCTAGTTTACCCAATCTTAATTTGGTACGAAATTTGTGAGGACGAATCTTGGATTGTATGTGTGAATATAGCCTTTCGGCTTCAAAACTTTCGAACCCAATTGAGAACAAAAGTAGTAATTGCAAAACAAAATGTCGCCATTCGTCATACATCTTCACCCCATTGTCGGCAACCACAGTACTTCCGTTATACTCCATACGTACCGTGGGCAATTTGACTGGCAAAATCTCGTTTATATGCATGAGGCAGGAGAGACTAATCATCTTCCAATAAAATCGCGTGTTACAATGAAATGCACTTCATTTACTGGTTTTTTTCTTAAAATAAAAACCAATGCACGTTTATTAAAAAAATTGGTGTTATTTCATTGGCTACTTAACCGTAATTATTTTTTTTTTGCGAAATTGCATTTATTCGAATTTTTCTAACCAAATGGCCCACGGTACATAATGCGGCATAGTGGAGTATTGTATCGTTGGATAACTGACGAATGTTATGGTGGCTGATTATGCCATGTCGCATTGTTGTCGCGCGGGGCGCCACACGAAAATACGACAAAATGGCCTTTTTGTTGTATCATCGTCCCGCGAGGCGCCATGCAGAAACAATCGTACGACATTTTAGACATTTTAATCATTTGTCGTGTTTTCGCCCGAGGAAGCACAATACAACAATGTATTTTTACGACAAAATTTTTACAAAGGTACGACACATTTCCGTGTCGTGTTTTTGCCTTAATTTTGTCGCATCTTTGTGTTTTCGTCTCACAAACCGCGGGACGACAAACAGACATTTGTCGTATGATTGTGTTTTCGTGTGGCGCCTCGCGGGACAACGATACGACATTCATCTGTCGCATGATTGTATTTTCGCTCTTTCGCCTTCCGCTCACACATGCGCAGAAGACTATTTAAGATGTACGCATGTGTGAGCGGAAGGCGAAAGAGCGAAAACACAAGTATACGACAAAGTAGATCTGTCGTATTTTCGTGTGGCGCCCCGCGGGACAACAATGCGACATGGCATAAATCAGCCACCATACTGATGTACATCCCAATATAAGAGGTTATGAACTCTGGCCTTTCTCCAACCTTCTGAAGTTACAAATACGGATGAATGGAAATAAGCGATTCAGTCTTGCTATTGGGTTCGAAATTTTTATGGGTGAATCGTTATATTTCTGTTCGTCCTTTAATTCCTTGTGCCCGTACCTATAAACCCTATTGCATGTATTTGGGTACCACATTTCCGTTTGTCCATAAGTATGTTCGTGCTTGCTGAAGGTACCAGAAAAACTAGACGTGTATTGAAATTTCGTACCTATTTAATTGGGATTGGAGAATTTCTCCACCAAATGGCGAGTTCAATAGGTATATGTAATTTTTCTGTTCGTCTGCCAAATTCGTACCCACTAAGGAAAGAAAATTGAGATAAATAGGGATTTCCATTCGCACCTAAATTTCGTAAATATTTTTGGGTGCGAAAATTTTAAGAACGATTTGGAATGGGCGAATCGAAATATTCTTATTCGTCCTTTAATTTCTCGAACCCTATGCGGCTTTCAATTTCTCGCACCGTAGTGAGAACAAAATTTCTTGAATCAGAAATTCCTATCGTCCTCTTCTCACATAATGTGGATACGAATTTTAAAAGACGAACGGAAATGCGAACGGAAATGCAGGTATTCGACCTCGAAACTTCAAAACCTCCATACAGTATATGGAAGAGATTTTTAATTCACAGAAAATTCGTACCTTAGGATGCCAGTATTGTAAGGACTAATGTGGGAGTACTTTGACTGTAGAAACAAAATATTTCTATTCGTACTTTAATTTCTCGCACCATTATTGTCCTTGAGTTGTTAGTATCCTGATCAAGTTGTTACGAATACTTTTGGATGAACAAGAAATATCGTTTTTGGGTCTTGAAACTTAGATGACTATAAATTGGGTGTGAAATTTCTGTGGACGAATTGGAACTTTATATTCCTTTTCATTTCCCCACCTTAAGTAATTACTAATACTTGCGATCAAACTGATATATATCGCCGCTCGGCCTCAAATCTGAACTAACATGAATTTGGCACCTTCAGGCGAAAATACTGCAATTCTGCCTCTAAATTTCGAACCTCTTAATCTGGTTAGACATTTCTATGGGGAATTGAAATTTTGTCATTTAATTGCCGCTCCCTTATCAACGAGGTACGAAATTTCTATGGGCGAATCGTAAATCCTAATCTGTCGTCTTTTTTTTTTTAATAAGTGGGTACGAACTTTTTTTAGTAACGAGCAGAATAACTTCTTTTTATGTATTTGGGTACGACATTTCCGTTCGTCCATGAGTATTCGTGCTCATTGAAGGTACGAGAAATCGAACGAATATGAATATCTCTAGAAACTTCGTACCATAGATTGGAAAATTTTGAGACTGAATGGCATTCGTAATCGCTTAATTGGTGTAAGAACCACTTAATTGAGAACAAATTGCGATATTTCCGTTCATCCTTACAAAATTCGTACCCACTTAGTAGGCAAAATATTCAGATGAATATGGGTTTTTTTTATTTGCACCTTCGTAATCTTCTTCGTACATATTTACGTAGAATGCGAGAATTTAAAGGATGAATGGAAATGTTTTGATTTTGTCGCACTATGATCGTCCTTCAATTTTTAGCACACTTATCAAGTTGTTAATATTAGATGCTAATTCTTGCGGTCGAACTGATATATCACCGTTCGGCCTCAAAATTTTCGAACTGCTATGAATTTGGTACCAAAATTCTACAGGTGAAAAGATTGCAATTCGGCCTCTAAATTTTCGAACCTCTTAATTTGGTTTGACATTTCTATAGGCGAAATGAAAATTTCCTATTCCTCATTTAATAACCACTCCCTTATCAATGAGGTATGACATTTCTATGGGCAAATCGTAAATCCCAATCTGTCCTCTTTCTTAACCAAAGTGGGTACGAATTCTAAGTGACGAGGAGAAATACAGGTTATTGACCGACTTTTAGTGGTCTTTGGCCCAAGCTCACAGAAATTTCCTAGGATAGCCACGTGATAGCCCAAGGTCAGACCAATCGCGTGGTATACGCCAGTACCCGGCGAAATCGCTCGAGATTTGAGCCCTGAAACATTGCCCATCTGAGTGCTGATTTTATACACAAAACGTAAAAAAAACGACTTCTATTGGTCTTTGGCCCAAGCCCACGGAATTTTTCCAGGGTAGCCACTATGCCAATGTGATAGCTCTAGGTCAGACCTCTCGCGTGGTATACGCCAGTATCCGGCTAAATCACTAACTCGCGATTCCAGCACTGAATCTCGGCCCATCTGAGTGCTGATTTTATTCACAAAACGTTAAGTACCGACTTTTAGTGTTTTTTGGCCCAAACCCGTGGAATTTTCCCAGGGTAGCCACTATGCCCACGTGATGGCCCTTAGTCAGACCTCTCGCGTGGTATGTGTCGAATTTGCTTTAAATCTAGATTCTAGCCCTGAATCTTGGCCCATCTGAGTGCTGAAGTACCGACATTTTGTGGTCTTTGGCCCAAGTCAGACACCTCGCGTGGTATACGCCAGTACCCGGCGAAATTGTTGAACTCGAGATTCGAGCCCTGAATCATGGCCCTTCTGAGTGGTGATTTTATACACAAAACACATAATACCGACTAGTGGCCTAAGGCCGGACAAATGGACTTGCTATGTTAAATAGGTTGTTAATATATGCTGTTTTAGGCCTAAATCATTATTTCACGATTCGTTATATAAAAAAATTGCTAGCAAAAGTAGCACTTTGTGGCCACTTTTGCTAGCAAAAAAAAATTCGCTAACTTCAGCGACGTGTAAAATGGCCATAATTTGTGTAGACACGGCGTAAAAAACAATAAAAAAGAATTTGCCGGGTTTTCATGTAATAAATTTGAATTACAGTTTATACGGTTTTTCATCGTTTTCTATTTCTGTGGTCACATATTATTTTGATTTATTAATGTTATCTGTATTTCATGTATTCTTGTACTTGCTGGATTGTTCTTTGTGTATTTACTGGGTAAAAGAATGCGACAAGATCCGCTCGTAAATGGAGGTGTTTATCAATAGAACTTTTTTTCAAGTTTGCAATGTATCAGGCACATTTATGCGAACATCAACTTGGCAGGTATTCCCACTTAAAAGTTGAAAAGTAAAATACCCGACTTTTCCCCTATATCCCACAATGCCCCCAGGGTGGGGGCACAGCAAGGTTACAAATGACACGTGTGTAATATACTTCACATTATACAAGCGTGAAAATTTGTTCTGTTGATATCAGATAAAAAAAAACATCGTGTTAGAGTAAGAGTTCATTGATATTCGGTGTTGTACTGTAAAAATGCAATAACGTTAACTGCTGTTACGTAATATGCGCGTTCTAGTACTGGTTGTCCCCCCTGATTTGTTTAGGTTATTGGTTTTCACATAAAACTCGATTTGCATATTATTACACAATGTGCACTGCGCCTGCGTTGTGAATAATGTACACTCTCATGTAGTACGCTCTAATTCGTATGATTATTTTAGCTCTCGTAACGAATGTAGGTGAAACGGCGTTGGATAAATCAGGGCTATAGTGTTTGCGTAACCTTCGCGTAGGTTTAAGACATTTGAAGGTGTTGTAATTTCATTATGTTATTTGGTGCAGCAATGCACCTCGCTTAATAGGGCAGATAACCATGCTATATGGAAATATTTTGTGGCACGGATGGTTATGAATATATGACGTCTTAGCCTATTTGTGTGTGTTTGTTGTTTTTCTTCTTCAAAATTTTGTGACGGGTATCCAAGCAGGATGTTTCTCATTATGATATTTATGTGTTCATTCTTGGGTAAGTTTTACATAATTATCGTCTGCTTTTTAACCTAGTTGCTTTCACGTATGCATTTACATTTTTTTGTAAAGAAGGAGAACACTACAAAGCAAAAAAATCAAAATGGCGGTTTAAGAAAATTCAATTAACCCCTTAGGCACTCACATAGGGAAACTCATCGTCTTTTGAAAGCTTAGCATTCTATATTTATCCTCATCGCTCGTTCTATATTTTTTACGTATATTTTAAACATTCCAGAAATTCAACAATGATAATATTTATCGCATGCATGGTTTCATATGATCGTAGTCTATTGATTGATTAAGATTCTGATAAAAGATAATGTTTGGTTAGCTTGCACGATAGCTATGCCTCATGTGGTTTTAAAGCATTGTTATTGCACCATATTTTTTTACTATGATGAGTATCAAAAGAATGACACTGTTATGAACATTCCTCAGTTTATTTATTTAGAAATCGATCTCCTGATTTAAGAATTAACTTAGCGGTAAAATTCTGTTTTTTTTCAAACAGTGTAGATTACATTGTGACATAATTTCAGACGATTTTTTTGTTCTTATAGTAAAACCGTTTGTTTTATAGACTATGAACCGATTGCATTAAATTAGCTATAGATCTAAGTACTACACAATTAAAACTGATAGAACATATTCCATATCGTGGTATATTTGATTAGTATACGATAACTATATTAGAAACACTTTACAATATACGTAAGTACTCAGAATTCCGAAAAATCCGAAATTTATTAACTCCAAACGATATTCTAAGCTTGGATTCGAACATGTGAATGCAAAAATGCGAAATAACTCGAGAAACAGAATTAAAATGTTAGTATATTGCAAGTTACAGTTAAGATAATTATGTAGTCACCTCGCTCTAGCAATGCTGTAACTACCAAATGTTCATTTTTGGAAAATCGACTTCAAAAGTTTTAAGGTCATATCTTCATTGGTTTAATCTGTATAGAGATGAGACTTGGCAGGCTCATTAACAATGTATAGAGTCAAGAAACTTTTTTAGAAGATAGAACAAGGTCATACTAATCGCTTGGGAAGTTTATTTCATTTTTTTTTCAAAAAAGGAGATAGGACATTGTTAGATTGAGGCGACGGTATGTATTTAAATAGATTGTGTCACGTTGTTTCACATTTTTATGACTATAAATTAACAACGATGTTTCTATCTTGGAAAATGTTCATATTTAAGATTTTTAATGTTCATATTAATTAGCCCATTAATTAGGTATATGGTATTAAACAAACGTACATCAAACAATAATTTATACAATTTGCCACATAGCATACACCCTCATTAAAGTTATGTGGCCTTTTATGTATAGAGAATAGTTGCATTATGTGAATCATTTGAGTCGCCAGTTTGTAATTTGAAAATTTAACTTCACAATTGATACAATGTACTTTGTATATGCGCTATGATAGCACAATGGTCAGTCTATGTTACGTTCATTTTTTAGATCAGAATACGGAATAACTCGAATAAAACGATTATAAAACGGAAAACCAATCGGATATCTTCGACACGTTCCGTCAACAATTTATGTAGGACGGTCAATGGACCAAAATCGGTTCCAGACATTTTATAGATATTTGCCCATTTCCAATTTTTTGTAGCCGATATTGTATTAAGGACATAAACGTGATTGATTCTGTAAAAGTCATGACCCTTAGCAGTTACAATACTCTCTTTGACTATCATAAGTAATATACAGAGTAATCCGTCTAACAAAAAGTTACTCATTTCGATAGTTAATTTTTAAATGGGATCCTCTCATGAAACAATTACATAAAAAATGTATAAGACACTAACTCTTAATATGATAAAGACTTGTGAGCCACTGTAGAATCAAAGGAAACTGGTAATTAGTGATAATACTTACCTTATTTATTAGAAGAAAAGAAGGAAACCACGTTTTACACATTTTATCCCCCCTCCTTTAAAATGGCCTCCAAAGGACTTAAATTTTCTGTTTTTATCTGGATTTCGTAGATTTCACATAACTGAATTTGCCTAAAATATCGGGGTCATTGGATGCAAGCAAACGACGCAATATGGTGACATGATAGCTTGCTATCAAACTCTGAAAAATTCCAGCAGATTTGGCATCATTGTGGGGAAATATAACAGTTTGTGCAATTGAGAGGATCAAAGGGATTTTTAAAATGCATTTTCACCCATTTTGCTCCACCCCAAACGTGCTATGATAACCGAGATTAAGGCTCAAATGACTATTTCGCACAGCCAGTAACCCAATTTTAACACTGATTTTACGAATTCCCTTATAATGGGACCCATCTCAAATGAAATTTCCAAGACTAAATAAATTGAATAAAACAATCGATCAATATTGTAATCACTGTCTTAAAAAATAAGAGATATGACCGCTTAAAGAATTTCCCCCAATACATTTCTATTGTAAATCAAATATCGACTGGCGATTTTGCATGGGCCTAAATCAGGACAAGTTTTTACTGACAAAACAAGCGTTCTTTAAAAAGACGATATCAATTCACAATGCCATAATTGAGTTATGTGAGTCTGAAAAAAATCAAGAAAAATAATTATCAACATAATAGGCAATGACAACTAAATACCTAGAGTCTCATCCCATTGTTGGTGAAAAATGGGGCAGGTAGGTGGGTGGGTTATATTTTCTCTTTTTTTCAAGCTCATTTTGGAGATGGCCTTTATGTTATTTGAGAAGCAATTACTTTGTACAAAAGATTGTATGCATATAAATTATACAGAATAAATATCATTTTTTACATACTGAGCTATTACGTAGATCTATTCGGCATGCATAAACTTTGAAAATAAGGTTTATTTATTAGTATTATTTTCAAAATAAAGTAACTTTCGGGCGTGGCGACTTTTGTCAGACGAGACGAGCGATGATGAGAGTCGACCGATTGGTAATTACGTGTACAATGTATAAAGTTAAACATCGCAATAAACAATTCATTGTACATACATAAAATACTCATTATATTTGATTTGTATTTCATGACAGGTTTTTGTATTGTAGTAAATGTTTTCTACACTAGACGAGCTACAACAAACTTGTCTCCAAATATACATGTATAGTATATTCAGCAGACATTTAGTCTTCCATTATTCTACATCTTCATTTACAAATTGTATTTAATCGAGAAATCTGACAACCTTTGGGAACGTCCACAATAGTCTAATTTTACGTATTTTAATCGAGACTTGCTTCTGAATTCAATCGCCCGAATTGGGACCTCAAAACTCGTTTGGAGTTAAGTTTCGTCAGGAATTAGGTCATTATCTTACTGACGACTACTCTTATCTTAAACAGGGTTTATCTCAAGATCTCTCGTAGATTATTTAAAATATGTGATAATAATTCATAGAAGTATAAAAAAACAACATGCACTGAATAAATTTTAAAAAGTATCATATTTTATTGAAACACGATTCGTTATTAACAAAGAAATGCATTGAGAACGAAACTGTGTGTGTTTTTCACACAAACATAACCTATGTTCTAGAAATCTCAGGTAACTATGCACTGTTAATGTATAAAAACCCATTATATATTAAAGATGACTCATTTAGATTACCAGATGTATGCTATCCTACATGACACTTCAATGATTCAATATTTTAATACAGTAACGCGATGCCCCTTTTATTACTTTAAGTTCGTGGGTATTTTTTTCATTTTTACGCCGTTTTGTTATCAGCATTTTTTATGCTATTTTGTTATCAACATGTTTTCACTTGTTAACTGCGCACTTTTCGCCTTATAAAAAATCAAAATAGTTTTATCAGTATTCATTTTTTTTATTTTACAAGGGCCTACAAATATGCATTTTTCATTAATAAGGTAATTAATTGATTGCACTGACGAATTTCGATTGAAATGTGTGACCAGTCAGAACCAATCAATGCTATTATTATATATACCGCATTTGTATAGCGCTCTTTTCATATTGAATATATGTTTAAAAGCGCTTCACAATCATATGCATAATTAGGAAATACGAGTTTAAATGAAAATGAAAATGGTTAAGAGATGATAAAATATAAAATAATAAAATGAAGACTAATATAAAACTAAGAATTAGTGATTAATAAAAAGCTCATAGTAGTTATAAAAAAGAACAACAACAGAACAAGTGGATTTTTAACTGTAAATGTAGTGAATGAGTAATAATGAACTGTTAGTAGAACGGCAGCCAAATGGTCGATGGGGAATTAGGCTAGATGTCCCGAAAATCCATGATTGCAAGGTGCAAAGTTGGATTCTAATCCAAGGCTCCCGCCCGAACATCCATCAGCATTAGTGCCCGCGCGTCCCACCAACCATCATGCATTATATAGTGGTCAGATAAAGCAAAGTGATAAAAGTAATGATTATATTATGAATAAAGGCAGCCACCGACCAATGGGAAACAGACAAGATGCCTTGAAAATCCATGATTGCAAGGTGCAAAGTCGGATTCTAATCCAAGGATCCCTCTAGAACATCCATCAGCGTCAGCGCCCGATTGCTTAGATAAAGTTTAAGTGATACAGGTAATGATTAGATTATCGATGGAAATGCAACCACTTACCGATAGGGAATCCAGCTCGATGCCTCGAAAAAATTCTATACGCAAGACTCCAATTTAAACTCACTATAAACACTAGACCACGGTCATAACAATCTATGTTTTCAACTAGGTCTTGAACTTAAACACTCTCTTCATGGTTTATTAAAGTTCATGGAATTGTGTACCAATTTTGTACACAATACCATATACTTTGAAAACCTCTGGTGTACAAGAATGGTACACAATACCATAAACTTTGAAAACCTCTGGTGTACAAGAATGACGCACAATACCATGATTTTTATTAACCTCTTGTGTACAAGAATGATACACAATACCATAAACTTTGAAAACCTCTGATGTACAAGAATGATACACAATACCATAAACTTTGAAAACCTCTGGTGTACAAGAATGGTACACAATACCATAAACTTTGAAAACCTCTGGTGTACAAGAATGACGCACAATACCATGAATATTGATAACCTCTGGTGTATTGTTCGTTTTTTCTCAACTGTCAAAACATGAATAATTTCACGGTGAATGCGTATGTTAAAATTATTGTCGTTATACACCCATGAGTTTCCGAAAGTGTGTATAATGATTAAGTAAAGCTTCTTATGCCCTATTATAAATTCTAGTCAAGATATTTTTAATAAAAATTAGACCGCCAGTTTAAAAACAATGCATTCAGTCACCGTGAAATTATTCAAACTTTGACAGTTGAGAAAAAACGGACAATACAAGAATGGTACACAATATCATGAACTTGAATAACCTCTGGTGTACAAGAATGGTACACAATACCATGAAGTTAAATAACCTCTGGTGTACAAGAATGGTACACAATACCATGAAGTTAAATAACCTCTGGTGTACAAGAATGGTACACAATACCATGAACTTGAATAACCTCTGGTGTACAAGAATGGTACACAATACCATGAACTTGAATAACCTCTGGTGTACAAGAATGGTACACAATACCATGAAGTTAAATAACCTCTGGTGTACAAGAATGGTACACAATACCATGAATTCTTTTAACCTCTGGTGTACAAATTGTCTTGATTTTTATGTAAAAGAAGTATAAGAAAGGCGCACCATAGTTTAAGGATAATAAAATATCTATAATTCGTCTGTAAGAATTCCTCGGATGATGAACCTAGAGCGTCTAGATCACGATCTGTAAGAGTTTCTATATGTCAACATTTATGTATTCTAGTCTGAATATTACTTCTCGTAGTTTTCACTGTGTGTTATCTATTATATAGCTTTTTTTCTGTAACATACGCCTTGCTATAAAAATGTAGTCGTGTGCGCTCTTTCTCGCTGTTATGACCTCGTTCTGCTGCAGAGAAAAAAGGTAAACTTTTTAGTGACGGTATATTTTGATGCATTTTACAACAAACAGTAGGTTAACATCGAGAATTCACTTTACTTGTTATGCATACATGTTATTAGTTGTTTTGCGTGATTCGCTTTATGAGACTGAACCTCGAGGCCAATTGCGTTGTTTAAAAATATGCGTTTTAATCAATACCAATTTGAACGTTGAGGTGTACATTATCTAGAAAACCGACCAAGTGCTTACAGCAATTGAACTATTTATTTTAACTAACTATAATTACACCATACGTTTTGCAGATATTCATTTTCTCTATTAATGTAAAATTAATGTCACTCTTGATGTACGCTGAAAAAAGAATGATTGAATAAAGTCAAAATTTCAAATTGCGACTTTTAAAGTTATTATATTCACCTTTTGAGTTTTTGAAATTGGAGCTTCAAACATTTGAAAACTTTAGGGATTATAAACTTCAGCTTAAAAAAAACGTCACTGCATTTCTGAATATAAATGATAAATTAAACTCCATTCACAGCAAAACGTTTAATGTTATTGTGCTTGTTTTATGGATTGTGCACTAGTTTAATGATATCCACTAATGCAATAAAGTTTCACAATTAGGACCATGAAAATCAATGGTCATAACACTGGAACGGTCTTAATATAAAATGTTCTTCTCCTATTAAGCTTTCTGAACTTAAAAATCATCAAAAATGGCATGATTTTGCAATGACCAAGTTGTTTTTATAGCAAAATTTTACCAGGTAAAACTATGCATATGACCGCAAGAAAATTTCTCGGAAACTGGTATCTAATTGTAGATTGTATTTTTAATGTTTTCATTTTGTTATACTTGTGAATTATATATTATTTTGCAAGGGCAAATAAAACAACACTATTTTCATATCAGAGAGAAATGATAATTACTTGCTTTCATTAAAAGTTTTCATTAATAATTTTGCAACGCGAAGTTGTATTAATTGCATCCGTGCAAAACAATTAACATAATGTAATGAATGAAAATTTTTATGTTTTGTAATCATTTATCATTATTTTCGAACATATTTTAAATTAATGATTGTAAAATGGCATTAAGGGAATTCAACCTTAAAGTGAATATCAAAGTTTAATAAAGTTATACGAATGTATTGGACGTATAAGGAAGGAGAAGTCGAGGGTCTGGACTTATCCCCAAGCATGAGTATTATTGAAACATGTGTATAGCAATATGATGAAAATTGATTCAAATTAGGGACCTTTGTCAGTTATCGTTCCCTAATAAAATCTGAAGCAATCCAATTGGTAAGTAGGTCCTTACAGTTGGAATCCTCTGATTTTATCATTGAATTCCTATGTAAGGATAACAAAATATTTCATCTAATAGCTTTCTTGTTAATAAAGATATTAACAGCAGTGACGAAATTTAGATAGTTCTTTACCCTAAAAATACTTAGCTTGAATTTTTCAAACAAATAAAAGTATTTACAAAAAGGTTATTTAAGATTACTTTTTGCAAACTGACATTGAAAAACAAGGTCAAAATCCGAGTAATCCAACTAATTGGACCTACCTATTTGCAGAGTATACAAGGGGAAATAACTGACTAAGGTCCCTTATTAATACAGGCTGCAATTTATTGTTCAGCCCCTGCCTTGAACTAATATTTAATTGAATCTCAATGGAAAAACAATCAACAACCGCAAAAGAAAATGAAAGGTTTTAATCATTGAATAATTGTTTTCATTCTATTAGATCAAAGTGGAAATGCAATTCAATTAACTCATCATACAATTAAAGTACATTAATTTTCAATGCCTCATACATTGTTTACTTATGCATTTCTTATTTACACCGTCAAGGTCAGCTCTGTTAGTAGCACATCTGAGTACAAAAGCAGGGATTGTTGATTCGATTCTCGTGCGGAACTTACATATCTTCGTAAAGCTTGATCATGAAATGTTTTCTAATTATTATGACCATTCTCCCGCCTTACCGCCGAATCAATTAGTGAACATTACATGACGCTTATGATTCATTCCGAAAATGACACATATATCAAAACAGAGTCATTAAATATAGAACTTTATCAATCTTTAAAATTAATGTACGATGTTTCTTAACTTACTGTTTTTGTTTTTATTGACATCGGCTGAAACAGT
The DNA here is from genome assembly GCA_025267735.1 of Mactra quadrangularis. NCBI lineage: Eukaryota > Metazoa > Mollusca > Bivalvia > Venerida > Mactridae > Mactra > Mactra quadrangularis. The sequence continues at coordinate 20,954,142 of CM046296.1, read as the reverse complement.
GCTCATGTATTTAGTTTTATAAAGACTTTCTAAACAGTATTAGTTTTTTTAACCCGTGTATGTTCATTGCTTGTTAGTAAACTTAACTCTGTTCTGTATTAAAAGTTAGTCAGTCTTCAACTTAATTTTTTACAAGCAATAAATTGATTCAGTATGTGATGAGGAAACTATTTTTGAGTTGATTTCAACTTCAACCCTATGGCATGTTCAGTAAAAAAATTTTTTTTTACTGTTCTAAATCAATTCTGAGTAGTGCCAGATTTCATACTTGTAGATTAATACTGAAACTGGTCTTTGCTTTATGAGTTTTCCAGTGTCTCGTTTCTTTTACCATTTATATCAAGGCATATGAGTGTCACAAATATCAGTTCCTATCGTTTTAAGAAATCTTAGCAAACATACAATCGTATAGATGTTTGATTTACCTGTATTGTGCAAATAAAACAACGGTGAGTACCTATTTTAGGTCGTTGATAATGGGATAGGTTGACATAATGATGGTGAAAGTTAAGAGAATTTTTATCAGTGTTTTCAAAATGGGGTTCTCTGATCTTAAGATTAATGATATATTATGTAATCCACATGTACTTTGTTTAATATCGTTAGTAGAACGATTCTGGCGCCATTTAATGGTAATATGTGTACCAAGAGTGAATAGTAACCGGCGGTTTCTTCCTAAAATATATTTAAAATCAACATGTGTAAGATAGCTAATACCTTGCATAATATCTAATAATAATGATTTTATATTATGTACCTCTGTTCACAAACACTGAATTCATTGTTTGTATTTACGTTGCGTTCAAATATATCAACCTACCCTCACGAATAATAGTAAACAATGTACATTGAACTTTGACCTCTTACAACAAAGCGAATGTGTATTTTTCCCGGCTGCCAACCCACTGAAAAATCTACGAACTTTTCCCTTTTGAACGCACTGCAGTTCCAAGTCGTCGCCATTTTCTTTAAATAGTTTTCTTTTGGAAAATGTTCCAGGTTTTCCCGGGGGTTTGTATAAAACTGGCGTTGGAAATGTGATGCACTGCAAAGAGTATATACATTTTTGCTTAGCCTCTCCTATATACATGTATCATGAAACTATGACTAAATTTTAAAACTTAAATCTCCGAGTCACAACCATTAGCTTTTGTGACGTCATAGTCACGTGATATTGTCACCGTGTTTTCTAACCGTTCATAACAAGATTTTTTATGATTTGACTCAATAAATAGGCAGTTTCATTCTCGTATTCAATCATTCGTACATGTCAGCCACACCCTTTTCTTTAAAAAAAATTACACGCTATACCATTAATACATTGAATTACTAACTAAATAACATACTTTTTCAATTTTCTGTAACCTTTAAATCATTATATTGTTAACACAAATACAGAAGATGTAATTTGACCTAGTAGCCACATATATACAGTGTCCCCCAAGCGTTCTTGAACGAATGAATTTTTGAATGAAAAATTATCAAACGATATCAACAAGTAATTTTGCACAATGGAAGCTATTTCACGTAACATTGGCGTTCACATTGAATGTAACATACGAAAACACCCTAATTAAATGTTTTACGATTTTTGTAATGTAAGAGTTCAACAATTGGAATACTTCGGCAGTTGATGTGTTGCCACAATAGCAATAACAGTACAGAATCGAACTTATATTTTCAGATACATTTAGGAAATTCCAGGGGGGGGGGTGTCCGGACCCCCCTGATTCCCCCGCTAGATCCGCCTATATATGGTGTTTATCGTTCATAAACAGTATAAGCAGAACACAATCAGTAAAAAGATTATATGTACATGTATGTAATTATGTAACAGAAAAAAAGCTACGAGAAAGATGGTGTAAGGTAGAATTACCTAGATATTTGAGATTGGAATTTGAGCTGAGGTTCAATATGGCTGAATGCGATAGAATAAACCTCTGTTTATTGAGCTTTTTTCTCAACAGGATGTTTATTTAATTCAAAGATAATTTTTTGGAAAAAAAAACCGTTTTAAATGTCAGAAATGATACATTATTGTACAAATAATCTAGGATATAGGTTTGATAAAAATGCTAGAAAAAATGTCATTAATTATATTTTTTAATGTTCGTACTTCCTGCGTATCCGGGTTCGGGGCAAAAAGATTGCTATGAGCAGGATGTCAGATCTAAAAATTCAAAAGATTGCTGGTTTGAGCGCTATCTAAGCTGGTTATACCCTTCCATGAAAATTCGACAATTATGTTGATTTTCCTCTATTAATGAGGTTTGTGAAAAACACTGCGCTGTAAGTCGACGAGCGATAAGTAATAATAGACTTTAAAAATTGCAATTATTTTATCCAATCATTTTAAAAACTATGTATAATTGTGAATCTGATGCCTGACCTTGATAAAATTTTAAGACTCGCATTCTCACTTGTTATTTTGACTATTGCTAGAACGGATTAATCATGGTGCGCTAAAATCGATAATTTCTTGAATTCAATGCGCATGCATAACATGCATTTCCAAAAACTTCATAATGCAATATTGAGATTTGAAGCCTCGCCAGTGTTTTCCTAACTTTGGGTGAATGTGTGTGCTCTAGAAAATATCTTGAGTTATACAGTCAGGCATTAAGAAACATGTTTACAAAATACAAACACCGAATTACATCTACAGAACGGAACAAACCTTTATTTTCTCAAATCATGATACATGAGCAAATTGAATTAAATGTGTACACAAATGAAAAAATAGAATTCAAACTACATGTACATAAAATGGTACTTATCATTTTAATGGGATAGAGAAAGAGAGAGGAGAGAGGGGAGCGAGAGAAAAGAAGACTTTTACTCGTCAACAGAATATTTTTGTTTAGGCTGTGACAATAAATATACAAGGGGAGCAGGCATATGTATGACTGTTGAACCTCATTTTTCACAACCCGTATTTTTTACAACTTGTGAAAAACACGGTTTGTGAAAAATGAGGTTCACCAGTATGACATATATACATAGACATGTAGCAGTAAGACTGAAGTCAAGTATATATGTTACCCGTGTATAATGCCCTACCCTGTGACTTGATATAACTTCCAATTATAGTCCAGTTAAAACAGAATCTCAAAATATTCTCATTCTCAAAATTCATGTTTGTAGATATAGCACTATGCGTGTCTTTGTTAGTTTAGAACCATGCCAACCGCCTGTGATTGGAATAAATATTGATTGTTTTATCAATATTTTCTTACTTTTGTTTGACTAAAGAACATTTGATAGATGACCACCAGATCCAGGAAACCAGAGCCACGTGATGCGGGTTTTTTAAAAGTATATCATATCCCCTCACGACGTAGAAAACTTGATATTTTATTGATGAAAATCTGATATCTTTCAAATGCGAATCATATATGTTTTATACTGTTTTAAGTATTCTACAAACATTCCTTAATAGACACTCGACATGTCACAATTTTAATCAAACACATTCTTTGAGAAAACGATGCAATCATTGAACAAACAACATAGAGTTTTTGCTCGTGGAGAGACAGGAGGAGAACGAGAGAGGAAAGATAGAGGGGGTGGGAGAGAGATAGAGAGCGAGAGGGGAGAGAGGAGGAGGGACAGAGGAGGGAGAGGTAGGTTGATGGCGTAGAACCAGCAGTATTGTCGAAGTTTCATTAAAGGATAGAGACCGTACATCTAACCCAGATTGTCACATACAAACCTCTGTTACATACGTGACTGCACTACGTGATGGCTGTGTGCGTGGTATAATAATTTCTTCCTTGTATGTATGGTTGAACCTGTCATGGGAACAGTATAAAACTTACACAATAAAATTTCCTATGCTCAATTTTGGTCAAAAGATTTAGGCAGTCGTTATGAGCCAATCAGGAAGAATTTCTGAGAAGTCGAAGTCCACACGAAACCATTCTCATACCCAGACGTTATCTAGATTCTTGATCTAACTTCTCGGAAGATAATGATCTCGGGTCATTTGGCGGTAGGTTTTAGAACTTCAGGTAATTTAGAAACCAAAGCATTTAATATACTCATATGTATACTTGTTGTTAGAGAGAACTACAAAAATAACAAACTTGTCTGTTGTTGATTTGAACCAAGTGTTATATAGTTACAGTTCATATATAGTATGGGACAGTTATAGAGAGGTGGTTGTTATGGGTATGTGACAGTTATAGAAAGTGGTTGTAATGGGTATATGACAGTTATAGAGAGGTGGTTGTAATGGGTATGTGACAGTTATAGAGAGATGGTTGTTATGGGTATGTGACAGTTAAAGAGAGGTGGTTGTTATGGGTATGTGGATGTTATAGAAAGTGATTGTTATGGGTATGTGACAGTTAAAGAGAGGTGATTGTTATGGGTATGTGACAGTCATAGAAAGTTATTGTTATGGGTATGGGACAGTTATAGAGAGATGGTTGTTATGGATATGTGACAGTTATAGAAAGATGGTTGTTATGGGTATGTGGTGGTTATAGAGAGATGGTTGTTATGGGTATGCGACAGTTATAGAAAGTGGTTGTTATGGGTATGTGACAGTTATAGAGAGATGGTTGTTATGGGTATGTGACAGTTATAGAAAGTGATTGTTATGGGTATGTGGCAGTTATATAGAGGTGGTTGTTATGGGTATGTGACAGTTATAGAGAGGTGGTTGTTATGGGTATGTGGCAGTTATAGAGAGGTGGTTGTTATGGGTATGTGGCAGTTATAGAGAGGTGGTTGTTATGGGTATGTGGTGGTTATAGAGAGGTGGTTGTTATGGGTATGTGGTGGTTATAGAGAGGTGGTTGTTATGGGTATGTGGTGGTTATAGAGAGGTGGTTGTTATGGGTATGTGGTGGTTATAGAGAGGTGGCTGTTATGGGTATGTGGTGGTTATAGAGAGGTGGTTGTTATGGGTATGTGGTGGTTATAGAGAGGTGGTTGTTATGGGTATGTGGTGGTTATAGAGAGGTGGTTGTTATGGGTATGTGGTGGTTATAGAGAGGTGGTTGTTATGGGTATGTGGCAGTTATAGAGAAGTTGTTGTTATGGGTATGTGGCTGTTATAGAGAGATGGTTGTTATGGGTATATTGTTATGGGTACATGGTGGTTAAGGAAGGTTTTAGTTCAGTCGTACATGGATTAATATTGATAATATTAGAATGTGTTCAACTTTTCACACTAATCTGTGGCAATATGTACTGAATATATTGGAGATGCATGAACTGTATGTCTTACTTTCTGTGGCGGTCGATTCTAGCCGTACAAAGTCACTGATTATGCAAATTCTTTTTGATATTTTCTTTTATTGGAGTTGATTGAAATCGGTCGTTCAGTACGAAGTAGCTTTGATCATTCTGGTTTTTTTTATTTACTTCAAGGGATGGTCTTATTGGTTTGTTATGTAGACTTATAATAAGATATAATGCTCTAAGTTGAACTAAAATAAAACTTCTAGTATTTTCATAAGCATTTAAGTTTTTGATAAAAAAGACATGTAACTTTTCTCCATTAATGCATTCTCAATGATATCAAACACATTCGTTCTATTGTCTCTGTCTCCTAACAGAATGTTTAAAGACTTAAAATCGATATATGTGAATGATACTTGTTGCTTTAATTAATTACTTCTGAATTTTATATACAACAGACCTTAAATTTGAATTTTAATCATCAACATTGATTTGACAAATTTATATAAACATTTATACGAGTAGTAAGTAACACAGTGATGCTTATACCTATATGTTTCTTGTAGGTATGGCTGCAACCTCACTTTTACCCAATAAAATACAGTGTCAAATACTGATTTTATTCATAGCACCAGCGTACATTAATTATAAAAATATACAGAGTTTTAATTATTTTAACTTAAGTAACAAAATATTGTTGTTTAAGTTAGGCCATACCTAATCGATGGTGCGTTTATCGTTCACAGGTGGCTACGTTTTGGACCTTTCATTCTCACATGAATGTGAGGCTATGAATAATTTTCACATCTAAGAATGATCTTATAATGTTTCACCTAAGCAATAGGTTTAGTTTATACTCATTCATTTTACCTTATTTACAATTTACAACTTAGATTTATCACTTTCAACTCTACTTCCTGGTTCCCCTGTACTGAGCTAGCTGGATAAAGATTGCTTAAAGAAACAACGGGGTATGTTTTCGATTGGATTCGAACCAACCCTTAATATATAATGAGTCCTATTCCAACGTCTTAACCACTCGACCACATTCGATTCTTAAGCAATATATATGTATGTCAAAGTCAATGGAAGACTCATGGTCAAGGATAAGCCTTAAGATCCCTGAAACAAATGAAGAGAAATATTAAAACTTGAACATATTCATTAATACTAGTCGCTTGAGCTAATTCTATAAGTTGCCTAGCTCTGAATATATTTGTTAGCAACATAATTTATATTTTTTGTTTCATAAAACAGCTCCATTTTATTGCACCTGGCTTTTATGTCATATGACAAGAAAATTAACATATGGTTTAAAAAATGTTAAATCTGTCATGGGTACGTTCACGTTTTGACACTTTAAGCGCATAGTTTATTAATAAGTTCAAGGCTGATTTTAAAACATCGAGAATTTCCGTGAAACCACGGCTATGTCCGTATTCTTTGTAAAGTTTTTTATACTCAGTTTAACGCCGTATCAACACAATTTTGGTTATTTTTCGACGATTAGCCCACCTAACCTAGTTTTCCTGGATAATTTTCTGTAACCAGTACTCACCTACTCTTACACAAGGTCGGAAACTCCATATACCTTATTAATGGAGGAAAGTTGGCATTACAGTCAAATGTTCATGGAAATGTATAACCGGGGTGTATCCGTATGATTTGTAAAGTACATGCACTCTCGCGAAGCATAATATCAGAGATATAATGGCATTATTCCATTAAGTTGTTGTTTGGGTCCAGACGTTCTGAACGTCGTGAGAAGACTTGCGATCTTACGGTTTACTATCCAGCATACACGGTCACCTACCTTTAATAATAGGTTCTGTCTCGATGAGAGTCTGTTGTTGTTTGCAAGAACCCTTGTAGAGATGAATGAAATGCTGCCAGTAAGGTCCCAATACAGAATCATAGTAAAGTTAAGGCGGTCAGTACGGGGCAAGTATCATCAAGCGTCTTACGATTGATTTTAGTCGTAATTTCTTCTATATTGTATTGTTAAATTATCGTAAGATTTTTGATGGTCCACCAAAAACACAATGTATGGATCAGGGCAGCATATTATCAATAAGCAAACGATAATACACTCAATGAATATAGAAGGACTTGCGACTGAAATATGTCACAAGACCGTTGATATTACAGGCCCCATGATCGTGCAGGTCTCCTATGTAATAAAGTGTATTTCAATAGTTACATTACCTTGTATTCTATTGAATGTAATATTAACATAAAATACTTAAGTAAAATAAGAATAAATTAAGTACACTTATATTTGGAATGCCAAATACATTATTTTGAGGTGCATTTAGTCGAGTACATATTTTAACTTTTATAGCAAGAGCATATTTCCGTTTTTATTACTTAAAATGCAATAAATCTTAATAAACTTAACCTTGTGAAACTTATTCAACCTGTTTTCGTTTTTCCAAGGAGTATCAATCAATCAACCTATATTCTTACATCATGTATATTCAAGATAAAAATGTACATTTTACTACAATGTTGGTCAATAAACTTGATTTGTAACATACAGGTCGTATTCTAGGTTATGCGTGTTTTTGTACTTTAAATAATGGACTTGCCCACTAAATAGTTGAATAAGCTAATGCATAAACAGCATTTTACTGATTTAAACAGGCCGTTTTTAAGTGTAACAATTATTTGAAATAGTGTGTATGCACATTGTAAATTTTATATAATGATATGCTTATAAAATAAGTGTAAATTAATAAAACTGTAAAATTGTAAAAATAATTCACCCCTAAATATTGATGTGAAATGAAACTGGCTATGTTTATATACGCAATGTTTACGTGGACGACCTGTATATTATTATCTTGTATTTAAGTTCATCTTCTGCTCAACAGTGGCGCTGGAGCTATTGTTCAGGGGTACCCATTGAGTATTAAACAATACAGCGTAATATAGTAACACATGAAAAGACGTATTGTTGCTTTTTCTGGTCTCGTTTTTACGATGGCCCGTCCGCGCCATCTGTCTGCATTTTCTTAGGACACCTGCTAGTTTATACCTTCAAGATACTCATTCACAGATTTCAACTTAAATATCAACTCTTTCTGAAACTACCTAAATTGTATGGAAACATTTTTGATGCAGGAAATGAGTGTTTTGATAATGACAATTTCAGTACATATGAACTTACAACTACAAATGATGGTGTTTTAAAGTAGTAAAAATCTACCCCGTATGTCACGGTATATAGTCAATTTTAGTGCATTTTTGTGACTTTTATTGTATATTTCTTGGAATATACATGTCAGTTTGTGTAAAAATAAAAAGAACTTTTGTTTTCACAAAATTACAGACACTGAATGGTATTTTGAAAATATAGAACAAATATGACCAAATCTGTGAACTAGTACCTCTAAGGTTCACAAACTCCTCACACTATCCGGTTACCTCAGTTCCATTTGGTGGAGTAGGTAAGGTTCTTGGTTTCCGTGGTAACTGTAATTGAAAGAAATATTGCTGGGGTCTAGACACCGCCTTGGACCAATGTTTTATCAAGACCCTCTATCTTTTAGAATTTCTTTAAAAAATTCTTATGATAACTGTAGAACATTAAGGAAAAACTGTAGAAATGTGATGTAATAAATAATAAATAAAAACTTATTCTTTGATGGCAACCTTGATACGTCAGTTAATGTTGCAAACATTATTAAAAGTACATTGTCATTACTGACGCGGGAACCTGTCGTCAACGTTACATAAAAACGTCTGCTTGACACAGACTGGTTGCTTTTGTGAAGTTTTTTTGTCCAAATAGTGCTTAAAAACTAAAATATATAAAATGCTATAACCAGCCCACGTTGTTTATTTAGAATGGTTTCATGAACGTTCCTAAGTACAATTTTGACTGTATTTGTGTGATCTATATGTTTTTTGTGACATTTGTGCGATCATCACATCCTATATGAAAGTAGCAATTAAAACTTGACTTGACGAGACAAAAACACTTGTGCATGTAATAAAGTAAGTTTTCAAGTTTCTGTATTCAATTCTACACGCACATGTACTACGTAATGTACAAAAAAAGGCAACAAAAACTCTAGGCCTTAATTACAATTAGATTTGGTTGCAGTCTTTTGAACGACCCTTGAATCCCTGTCGACTGAGAATGTGGTATTGGCGTCCCAAACAAAACTTTTTTAATAAAAATACACATTTAAATGCTCATAAACATATTGCTAAGTATATCTACAAAGTTAAAAGATATATTGCCTTTCACGCGACCCCTGGCGTCCGTTTTGATAATGTCATTTTTTGCTCCTAATTGCAAATATTACAAGTTTTCAGAAATTACAAATCAACGAAATGATTTAGTGCTTTTCTTATTTAAACTTCAATATTTAAACCTTGAATAACGTAAGCAGATAATGGATTGAAGTATAGATACATTTACGATATGATTTACTGAAGAGAAATTAGAATTACGAGCAAAACCTTTACTAAAACACTGAACACTCCCATGTAATGTAAAACGCCGCGATGTCAGAGAACGCAAATTATAGTTAGTTTTTTAGTATGGCCTAATATCGAAGATTTAAGATTTGATTGAATATTAGAGCATGACGGAACAAACATTCTTAATTTATTCAATTGAATAATTTGCTTTACAATATATAAATAAAGTTACTATCAATTAAACAGATCTGTTTGTCGTGATTGTGTATGAAAAAGTAATCACTTTCATCTTGTATGCTGATCATTCTACGTCGTTCCTAAATATGCATTTCTATGCAAATACTTGTTCTAGCCGTTTAGTGGTTCTAAATTTATATGAATATTTCATATTTATCAGCTTACAATGTTGCAATACTTTCTGTTTGATTATCTAAGTAGATAGCTCGGTCTGTCGTCTATCAAAGAGTCGTAAGTTCAATCCTAGATTGGGCTTACATATATACCTTTGTGGAAGCCGTCCTGCTAGCTCAGTTGGTGGCACACACGTCTTCTGATCGATGGGTCGTATATTCGATTCCCGGGCAGAGCAAACTTCCTTGAAGCTTAATCATGAAATAATTTCTTCTGCAATTCTCTCTCCTACCACTGATTCTAAATCATGTAGGACATTTGTCAGTCACTTACGGAAATATGCGTCTTGAAACTGGTTAACACCTAAATCCAGAAATACAGCCTTTCAAGGAACGATGAGTAGGTTGACTGATCGCCTATACAATGTGTCGGTAAGGCGTTTAACCCAACAAAACACATACATTTGTGGAGGTCTATCTAAATATTTTTTTCTATGACATTTTTCTTAAGTTTGAAATTTGTCAGTCACTGATTGAGATATATGCTAAAAGACAACCAACACACGATATAACTGATTTTAAAAGTCGGAGATCTTAGCCTCTCTACGAACAGCAAGACCGGCAATATTTGATGTAAACTTTGGCGAAAGAGCCACGTACAGTACAAGAACGAACGCACGAACGAAAGAACGAGCGAGCGAGCGAGCGAGCGAGCGAGCGAGCGAGCGAGCGAGCGAGCGAACGAACGAACGAACGAACGAACGAACGAACGAACGAACGAACGAACGAACAAACAAACAAACAAACAAACAAACAAACAAACGCAAATCAATAAATTCACTTGTCAATTTTATTTTTAAATAGTTTTGTCGGAACATCTCAAGTTTGTTGATGTTTCAACCTTTGAAAATATCAATTTACGTAGTAGACCAGACATACGTTAGAAAATCATTTGATCATTTTCCTTAAATTATTGATTAGTTATTTCAGTGTAAGAAGGCAACTAGACCGCAATTCGATCATATACATACAAAATATATACAGAGAATATGAAGTTATCATTTATGAAACTAAAACAAGTATTTGTATCTAAAATACTATTAAATATCCACAAGAAGTCATTTGCAGTGTTTATTGTGCAGCCGAAATACAGTGAATCAATTATACAACCATTAGTATAAGCAAACAACATTTAACTTAAATGGTACAATGAATGTTCAGTTTTTGCTCAGTTTTTTTTAAAGTTACAGTATGATATGTCATCAGAACGGCGCATCCAAACAGTGAAAAATAACAAATTTATTTTCATTGTTTCAAAACAGTGGAATATCGATTTTTATTTCACCGATAAATCCTGGTATTCCACTGGAAAGCATATAAATAATACTTGGATTAGAAAGGTTTAATGGAAACCTCTCGGCAATCTTCTAAAAAGATATGCGATGTATTTGCGTAGAAAACCACCGAGGACTTCCGCAAAGGAAAGGTTGTCAAGTCTCACCACATCACACTATGGACTGTTGAAATCTCGCAATATCTCAGATTACATCGCAGTTGACGAGACAAAAAACAAGTACATGTACATGTATTGAAGTCCATGTATTACATTGGTCATACCTTTTTGTGGAAATTTGATTATAAAGGTGTTCATTCCTTATAAAGATGTTTTAATGCATGTAAACAACATGTGTCTTGAAAAAATGGTTTAAAGAGCCGACCACCGTTAATACTAGAACAAAATGAAGGAGAACGGCAAGAACTTAAAACTAACTTTGTTAAGCAAAACCTAAAGATAGTGTTTTGTTTCTATAAAAATATAGGTAGGGTTTTGCCTAAAGTAAATTATTTCAAACATACGGACATGTCATGACACGGCTTCTTAAATATCATGCCCAAGCAGCAGCTGTTCACTACCTCAAATTCTTAATTTGTAGTTGTTGATGCATAATAACTCAACATATGGCTCTTTGACCACTTGTGCGTTTTAGAATTACAAAAACTGATATATTCATAGACATATCTCATATTACCTGTACTTAGTTAACCACATCATGATAACAATTGCTCATGCATAACAATTAAAGACGAATGAAATCAGAAAACATATTTTTATTTTAATTTATAAGAAAATACTTGTACCATAAAACCATTATTTTACATTTTGTGTTTGTTTGTCCTTTTATTTCTTACATCTTGCAGTTAAAAATGTTTGGTCATTTTTATAGTTTTCTTAGGGCTAAAAATTTAAGGGCTTCTTTATAGCATGTTTTTTATGGATTAAACGGTCATTTTTATAAGAATATAATATAACTTAGGTTTTTATTTACGAAACCATACATAGCTTACCAAATGACTTTTTATGATGAGTTCTGCTGGCTTGAATCAGTTTTGTATGCTGTAGAAGTTCATCTGATCATTTCGTCTTTTCATTATTAACAACGTTTGTTGTTACCGTGGTTTGATGTTCCTTATCGACACAAATAAAAAGTGCAGAAAAAAAGAACAAGAGATCAAACTTTTTTCAATGTCAAACCATGACGCATGCATAGTGCCTATTACATTTAATACCCATGTTATTAGTAAATTTTATACAACTGTCAATGGTACATACAATGGTGCTTTTCGATAATCCGGTACATAATACGGATATCTATTTTAATCGATCGTGTTTGCAGAAGTACTGAAGTGAGTATCGAAAATGGCGATATTAATGTATGCACCATTGACTGTTGAACAAAATATACAATGAACAATTTATTTTCTTCTTCTTTCAGTCATCTCGAATGCAGATGAAGTCGACTTAGCCGACCAAGCACCAATAATTCCCATGTCGCCAAATGACCTAGAAGTTCTAAAAAACAGTAGAGTTATCATTGACTGTACATTTACATTTAAGTCAGCAAATGTTACATTCATGTGGAGTAAAGACGGAGTTATCATAGAAACGAATAGACGGGTATACATAGCGACTAACGGGTCCCTTATCATTGAAAGATTCCTCAAGAAAAAAGACAGGTCACGTGACGATACTGGCTTGTATATTTGTTATGCGACTGATAGTCACGGCACGTTTATTGGTAGACACATTGAAGTTATTATTACAAGTAGGTTACTTATTTATTTATTAGGCTCCATATATATCCGTAACTTAAATAGAACTTAGTTTGTAGTGAAGCTCATCTGAGACTACTGGACTCACAGTGAGCTATTGTTATCAGTCTTTGTCCATTGTTTGTATATTATCCTGGCATCACTAAAGCCCTTGTATGAAGGCTAACATCACCCATGGACTGCAAACGTAAGGACAAAACTTTGTCTATCGTCTGTACATCCACTCGGCTTCCTAAAGTATCTATATTTTGGCTATATACATGTAACACTGCCCATGGATTGCAAAATAAAGAACTAGTCTGTCTCCATCGCCTTGACATCCTCTCGACTTCATAATGTCCATATACCAAGACTAACACTCCTTATGTGATTTATACTATTTCATCCGATAAACAACTTGTCAAATGTTATTCCCAACGATGATCGTTTATGTGTTTTCGTAAATTTTAAAATCTGGTGCCGCTTATTAGAAATAGTCGCAATTTGGCAGGATAAAATAAGGTACCTTTTTATTACAATTTTTTTACTGATTAAGTTATAAATGTCAAGATTAAAATAATGACAGATGTTCTTATAATGAAGCGTAATGCAACATGTAATGTAGCTCAAGTTATGTTAGAATGATATCATTAATGTCTTGTTTTTTATATAAATGTATGATTGAATTATATACATTGGTATTTAACCACTGAAAACCTAACATGGTAAATCATACTGACACCACATGTGGTAAGTATATACTTTACTTGAACAAGTTTCTCATACGTCGAATTAAACATGTAAGAATAAAATCAAAATTCAGTATCAAAATGAACACTTGCTATCTCTTTTCATGCGATTATTTGCGCTCATATTTTGTTTTCTTCCACCTCGTCGAGTTTTAACACTAGCCTTTGGAATCCAGTTGTCTAAAACATTATAGAAAAAGGTGTGTGGTGCTCACTGAAATGCTAGACATTGCACACTTTGTAAAATTAATAAGATTGAAGACGAGTTGCATTACTTTTTGTTTCACTGGATGTATTTTAGACGTTAGTGTCTGAAACCACACCAGGAACTTCAAATGTTTTGCACTTACATAATGTTGTTTTTTGCGATGATTGACTAAACCAGTTTACAAAACTTAATAGCTTCTTTACCCTTCTTCTGATGTAATTACTTCACCCATCTGGCTAATGTATTCTTTTAACTTTATGTAGTATTACTTTTTTGTTGTTTTTTACGTATTTTTATGCAAAAATTATTTAATTTGTTTCTACATGATTATGTATTTATATATATTTTACTGTTTGATTGGGCACATGTGTATTTACTATTATTTTGTATTGACAAAGATTTTATAGAGGCAAAAACTCATAAACGACACTTTAAGCAGGATTCATGTTTGATAACACACACTCAAAGACCTTAATTTTAATCTAAAAATTTAAGTTCGTATTTACTTCAAGTTTTTTGTTTCTTTTACGTTTTTTGTTTCGTTGATCGGCGTTTCATGCATCATATGCGCATTCGAGCAAAAACAACTATAAATACGTTTTCTTATTGAACTACAGTGTATGCATCATATGTTTCATACGTTTAAAAACGCATAAAATTACGCTGTGGAAAATGCATTTTCAAATGTTATCATGATGAAAATGTAAACTGTAATTAAAATCAAGATGCTAACCAGATGTAGCCATCTCTCATGACAAACGAACAAACATTGAAAGTTATAAGACGCAATAGTAAACAAATTAATAAACAAACAAGATAAGTACAATTTGGTAGAATATCTTCCAATAAAGTGACATATATCACTAGAATGGTGGGCGACATTTGTAACAATGTTTGTTCTCTAATCAGAAGGTCAAGAACAGAAACCATGTTCTTAATAAATGTTTGACTAAACATCGTTGTGCACACATAACGCAAATTGATTACGTCATCATCTAACATTATTGGAGCAAAATGTAGATTTTGTAAATGTGAACACTGTTTAAAACTTGATTTGATGACGAACGCCTCTGGCATGATTGGACATAAACGCAAATTTTGTTTTAAACACTTAACTCAAGGGGACATTATGGGACCTTTAGAAACGCAAATTTTGTAAATTGGAACGCAAAATGTCAACTTGTGACGTCAGTCCCTGACTTGATTGGATCAAAAATGCAAATTTTGTAAATTCGTACAAATTCATTAGAATATATTCAACATTCATATAAAGTTTGATTATGGCGATTGTGAAAACTTACTTTCCTGTATAGTTTGATGAGTGATTACTTGTTTGCTAAACGAAGAACTTTTAGTTGTATTTCTTGTATTGAAAATTTAAGGTAAAGAAAAATTCTGAATGAATTCTTTTTCCTTATTAATGATCCAATGGTCAAAATTTCCTGTCTCTTAATAAGAATAAGTGACCTAGTTTTTGAAATATAACTTCGTCTCTCAATTAGTTTATTGAATCAGTTATTTAAACATACAATGTAGGTTTCAGCATTTGTGCAATATTACCAAGCTATGCACGTGTACTTGTAGGAGCAGTGGTAAAGTGGAAGCGGACGTGAACTTATGTTTGAGACGTACCGAGGTTTGAATACCATGTATTGCACTGTAAAGTTTACATTTGATAGCTTCTTTTATTCAGATGTAAATGGTCACTGTTAGGGTCGCCTGCTTTGGGGTAATTTCGATAACCAGAGTTAGAAATACAAGTTAGGTAAAGCTTATTATAAAGTCGGCTGAACGTGTAAATGTGGAAGAAGACTTTCGACGGAACTTTAACTTTTTAACGTTTACTCAATTCGGGTCATTGATTTATTTTTAGAGCCAACATTGATCATCGAGCCAGAGAAGATCAACGTGGTGGTAGGAGGTGTTGCTAGGTTACAATGTCGTTTTGATACATATCCTAGAAAACAACCAGTTTACATATGGGAACATCCAGATCAAAATATTGGAAATGATAGGTTGGTATAAAGAATAATATTCTAGGATCAAGAGGTTATAAATCAAGCTTCTCAATCTATCAATTGGTCTAGAGTATGGGAACATGTTTAGCTTGTAAAAATTGATCAGAGACAAAAAACAATTTAAATTTCATTAACATATATTAACTGTGTAGTTACCGAAGCGTGTAATATATTCCTCTGTTTCATATCAATTTGGAAAAACTGCACGTAAACGAAAATGAAAATAATAATTGATAAGCAGATATTTTCAACAAAGTGCAGTGACACATAAACAATGAAGATGAATTTTTAATACTCGTATTTCTTGTTAGACACTTCTGTCAGCTTAAAACAAGTCTAACTTGTGACGAGTAAATAAATATTGACTAGTTTTACACTGTCAACCCCACCGCCTTGTAACTTGTGAGTCTTAATGTCCAATCTCACTTTGAAAAATCTTTGTCAGGTGGGCAATCCATTTATAAATGCACCATTTTTCGTTTGTAAGTTGAAAATTTATGTTGACATAAATATTTCATTCCGGTCTGATAATTATAGGCTATGTTGGCCTAGTTTTGACAGGTATTGTATGAACTGCATGTTAGCGCTAGTAATTCAATTTAAATAGAGCAATTAAACTTGCTAAGAGCTCCTACTACGTAGCAAAAATCATGAATATTTCAAATCACATTATGTAACTTAAACTTCCTAACTCCCTTAAGGATAAGTGGAAACAAACATCGATCAGTTAGAATACCTAGTTTAGATAACTTCGCATCAGATATCTGTTGTAAATAGGTTAGCCATTATGAAAGACTTTTCTGGTGCATGATGTTAACAAGATGGCGACACAAGAGGCGATATCCAAATTGCAATTTATGCCTCTTATACTATTAAAGCAAAACTGTAAATTGACGCAAAATTTAAAGCAAAATGTAAGATTTTGTCAACTTTAAAGCAAAATGTAAGAGTATGTCAACTTTAAAGCAAAATGTATGTAAGACGAAGTCAACTTTAAAGCAAAATGTTAAATGGCCCCAACTCAGTTCGATTTAAACTTATATTTACCCTTCTTGTTATACTTAAAGCATTGGCTTGTCTTTTTCGCCATGGTTCTAGCTGGCTTATATGACGTCACATTCTTTATCATGAGTGGTGTCGAGCAATCACAAGGCAAATCACCAGCTTGTATTGTTTGGATATCTAAGACAATTTTAAAATTCATAATTATCAAGATTGTTTATTTTAACATAAAAACTGTTATTAATGCTTAATACTGTTGGCTCAGTAAGTAGACTGGAAAATAGATCAAGATAAACTGTACAAATTTTGCTTATAATCGAAAGTAAACGCTTGTGTATGAATTAAAACAGAACAGAACATTTAGTGTTTTTTTTTCCAGAATTTGAGTTATACTCTTCTACGTATTTAAATAAATTAAAAAGAATATGTTTGTTTTCAGAAAGTAATTATTTGATAAATTTGAACATTAAAGGCTTTAGTTGAAAAAATATGTTCTTCACTTACAAAAAATTGTTGTTTCTTTTCATGATTGATACAGTAGCAATTATATCAGACACGTTTTAGCTTGATTGACAGTTCCATCGATTGTAAACATGTTTATTGCACCACATTGTATGCACACTATTTTATTCTTGGAAAAGGCCTAATGTGTTTCTATCACGTTCTCACAAGGATAAAATTAGTGTTCTCATTTTAATTATGTCTGCCATTACAATAACATTAGCCAGCTTCTAATTAATTCAAAATTTAAATAATGAATGAAGCTGTTTATGTAATCTGCTCCTAAACTGGGTAAAATGACCTAGAAAATGCTGTAAAACTAACAATGTTGAAAGAAAGAGTTAATATACTATTGACTTTTAAAAGTCCGCTGGTTCTCCTTAAATTGCATTTTAAAACAGACTAGCATGAGGGAATATCTTTAAACATACCAAACAAGAAAACAGACGAATGTTTTTGTCTTAGCTATCAATCATTGTGCAAGGGACGCCAATAAAAGCAAAAAAAAACACCAAAAGATTTGCAATGGGTATTGTAAAAAACCCGGTACCAAAAGAGTCTGATTTTGTTTTTTGGTTAAGGAGTGTAATATGTCCAAAGTTTACACATGATCCAAATTATCATTCCGGTATTCAGCACAAAGGGACAGTTTTACTAACTGAACAATAATTTTATTAATCACACAAGTTTGAATTTGTCTGATACGACAACCCTTATTGCAAATTAATTAAAGTAAAAAAGTTAAGTACACTGTGTTTTCACCTTTATAGCCTAAATTTTTTTTACTGCTGACATCAACTTAAAGCTATAACCTACGGTCATCGTACCTGGACAACAGACTAATTATATTCACTGTCACCTCTTGGGCATCTTCACCCATTAAAATCATTTTGATCGCAATGGGCTTTTATTATATTTAGTGGTTCAGCATTTGAAATGTTGCATAGAATTGTACCAATAGAATTTATCTATTAAAATATATTGGTGCATTGATAAGTAACCCATTAAGCGGATGGATACATACATGTACATTGTACATGTACATGTATTTAAGTTACAAAAAAAACAAATTACTATGGAAAGCCAGTCGGCCATGCCAATTGCAATTTACTAAATGACATTTGCTAAAGATAAATGCGAAATGCAATTTGCGAAATGACATTTGCTAATGATAAATGCGAAATGCAATTTGCGAAATGACATTGAAAAGCCATTCTGCCATGCCAATTGCAATTTGCTAAATGACATTTGCTAATGATAAATGCAAAATGACAATTGCTAATGATAAATGCGAAATGCAATTTGCGAAATGACATTTGCTAATGATTATTGTGAAGTGCAATTTGCGAAATGCCATTACTATACTGTATGCGCTTCTTACAATTGATGACCAGCAAATTGAAGCATGTATCTTTTATTCTTTGATAAACTGATACATACAAATTTATGGAAAGCCAGTCGGCCATGCCAATTGCAATTTACTAAATGACATTTGCTAAAGATAAATGCGAAATGACATTTGCTAATGATAAATGCAAAATGCAATTTGCGAAATGACATTGAAAAGCCATTCTGCCATGCCAATTGCAATTTGCTAAATGACATTTGCTAATGATAAATGCAAAATGACAATTGCTAATGATAAATGCGAAATGCAATTTGCGAAATGACATTTGCTAATGATTATTGTGAAGTGCAATTTGCGAAATGCCATTACCATACTGTATGCGCTTCTTACAATTGATGACCAGCAAATTGAAGCATGTATCTTTTATTCTTTGATAAACTGATACATACAAATTTATGGAAAGCCAGTCTGCCATGCCAATTGCAATTTGCTAAATGACATTTGTTAATGATAAATGCGAAATGCAATTTGCTAAATGACATTTGTTAATGATAAATGCGAAATGCAATTTGCGAAATGACATTTGCTAATGATAAATGCGAAATGCAGTTTACTACCTACCTTCCTGGAAGACAGAGGTCTGATTAATGGCGGAAATTGTTCTAAAATAACCTTGTGCCAATAAGCATTTCGCAATTAATCATTGACAAAATGTCATTTCGCATTTGTCATTTCGCAAATAGCAATTCACATAGCAGAATAGCTATTCGCATGGCAGAATGGCGTTCCATAAATTACGGAAATTAGTAAACAAAAATTAGTAGCGCGTCTGAGTCCATGCCGAAATTACTACAACAATAACAAAATTTAGCGGCCGAATTTAAAATAAATAAATAAAACCTTTGTGAGAGATGTAAGTACTGTCACGTTTTGATACTTCCTGAAATGATTGTTGGGTACCTAAGAAAAGAATAATATGCTAAAAAATGCATGAAAATAATTTTTCTTAAATACAAGCAAAAATTTTAATTCTTGAATAGTACCCGCATACAGTGATGCAATTTTCAAAGATGTGATATTGAGCATTTGAACAGCGGAGTAGTAAATTATACAATCAACATTCGATAAAAAGCCTCTTATAATCGTTCGTAACTGATTTTTGCATTGGTCATGCGATAAGAACAACTTTTGATGCCGTTAAACATGACAGGTATCCAATATGATTGGTTCTGATTTGTGTCCGTGAAAATAACGATTGTCGCAGTTTTTTTAGCGTAAAGTGTCATTTTCTGATAGATTGGTTAATATTTTTTCAATCTCATTTTTTATTTCGAAAAAGTAGCCTTTCCGGCATGTTTATAACGTATTATGACATCACCTGCCATTTTTTAGCTCGACTTTACGAAGTAATGTAGAGCTCTCCTACTCGCCCCGGCGTCGGCGTCGGGTTCGCGTCCGCGTCCACATTTCTGATTAAAGTTTTTGTAAGTAAAATACTTTCTTCTATATCTTTGTTATTTCTTAAGATATTAACTTCAAACTTTAAATATATATTCCTTACTATCAACCACATCTCATGTGACAAGGTCCATAACTCCAAACACATTTTTTTAAGAATTATCTCCCCTTGAACTGATTGAAGTTTTTGTGCACAGATTAAAGTTTTTGTGCAGTAAAATACTTTCTTCTGTATCTTTGTTATTTCTTAAGATATTAACTTCAAACTTTAAATATATGTTCCTTTCTATCAACCACATCTCATGTGACATGGTCCATAACTCTGAATGCATTTTTTTCAGAATTATCTCCCCTTGAACTTAGAGTTTTCTTTAAAAAATGTTTGTTTTTACTGCAACTGTTTTATTTCTTTAGGTATTGATTTCAAACTTTAAATATATGTTCCTTATTATCAACCACATCTCATGTGACAAGGTTCATAACTCCAAATATATTTTTTCAGAATAATCTCCCCTTGAAATTAGAGTTTTCTTTAAAAAATGTTTGTTTTTACTGCAACTGTTTTATTTCTTCAGGTATTGACTTCAAACTTTAGATATATGTTCCTCATTATCAACCACATCTCATGTGACAAGATTCATAACTCCTTATACATTTTTTCAGAGTTATCCCCCTTGAACTTATAGTTTTCTATTTTTTTCTTTTTTTTTTTCTTTGAATTTGTTAAGGTTATATTTTCAAATTTTAAAATATGTATGTTCCTTATCATCAACCACATCTCCTGTAACAAACACTTACTAAGTCGAGCATGCTGTCTCCTCTGACAGCTCTTGTTTAAACATATAAGTAATTTAAACAATATTTGTAAAATATAAACGGTTTTTAACAATAAATAAACAATATGTCATATGTTTTCGCGATGTTTAATTCGTGAATTTCGTACTACAACCTATTCGCCCAAATTCCATTCGTCCCAGAACTAATATAAATCAAATATTGGTTATTGCTTGAGGTGTTTGTTGATATTTTCTCCGTTTTTTTAATAATTTGTCATAATTTGATATTTAATTTGTAACATTTCTTAAAAATTCAACTTAAAGGTATTTTCCAGAGGTGGTCTTTTGTAACCATTGAAGGGGCCCATTTTTATTTTACTATTTTGCTTGTTTTTAGATAATGAATAAAAATAATAGTATGTACATGAAATTTAGATAAAAAATGGAGTGTTACAACTCTATTATGATTTTTATTGCTGCAGCAAAGGAGGAACATTGCTAATGTATAATGTTTATATTTCAGAATTAGAATATATTATAAAATGGGAGTGTTACAACTGCATAATGTTACTGCTGTAAACGAGGGACGTTACAAATGTACTGATGATAATAGTGAAGATAATTATATTGAGAAAATAGCTTATGTATCAGTGCTCTCAGGTATTGTTATTATATAATTATAATATATATTATTGATATATTATATAACTCCTTCAGGGTAAATTTCCCTCATTTGAAAATAACTGCTGCCACTACAAGTAAAATCATCCATTGGAGAGACATTTAGTCTTTTTTTTTTATTTTTAGCTAGACTTCACTAAGTAAATAGAAAGCTCTCTTACTCGCCCTAGCCTCGGCTTCTGCGTCTGTATCCATATTTCTGATTAAAGTTTTTGTGCAGTTAAATATTTTTTACTATAACTATTTTATTTCTTAAGGTATTAACTTCAAACTTCAAATTTATGTTACTTATTATCAACCACATCTCTTGTGACAAGAATATATCTCCAAATACATTTTTCAGAATTATCTCCCCTTAAAAAATATTGTTTTTACAGCATCTGTTTTATTTCATAAGGTATCTACTTCAAATTTTATTTATATATTCCTTATTATCAACCACATCTCATGTGACATTGTTCATTACTCCTGATATTTTTTTTCCAGAATTGTCACCCCTTAAATTAAAACTTCTTTAAAAACATTGTTTTTTACTTTAATTTCTTTATTTCTTAAAGTATCAACTTCAAACTTAAAATATATGTTCATTATTATCAATCTTATCTCATGGGACAAGGTTCATAACCCAAATACTTTTTTTCAGAATTGTCCCCCTTGACCTAAAATTTGCTTTAATTTATTTTATTTCTACTGTAACTTCTTTTTTTCTTAAAGAATCTACTTAATACTTCAAATATATGTCTCTAATCATCATCCACCACATGATTCATAACTCTAGCACACATTTGATTCAAAATTATTCCACCATGTTTCTCATGAATATTTGTTACTTATTATATTTTTGTTTACTCAAGCACCCCGAAGAGTCAAAAATGCTGTCTCAACTGTAGGGCTGTCACAATACGCCAGAAGTGTATCGCGATATATTGCAATATGCTGGCATCGTATTGCGATACACACCACAATATATTGTGGGCTTTTAGATTCTTTGTGCCTCTGCTGTATTTAACCCTTAACCGCTCAATCCCGCATTTTACGTGTCTAGACCCCCCTCCCCTCCAAAAGGGCTGCCACAGCCTTGAAAATGGTGTTTTTTAACTGGAATAAGTGAATTTCACTTAAGGATAGTTGTCCCCAAAAATTGAGCTTTTTTTCGCGCGCCTCCCTCACTAAAAGATGTCTCAGGGGGGTGCCCCCCTTTGATGCTGGGGTTTGAAGGGGGCGCAGTGCCCCTCATCGTCAGAAAAAAATCAGGGTCAATGAGTGCAGAGAAATGGCGCCAAATGCTGATAAGAAAACATGTTTTCAGTGTCTGAAAAGACCTGGCACTTTAGACCTCAATTTTGGAAAATATTACTGTTTGAAGTGCAAATGTGGGATGGAAAAAGAGCGAAAATTGCATTTTTTTGACGTTTTTGCACCGCCCCAGCATTGCCATGGTAATGGGGATCGGGGCTCAACTTGGTTTTTCTGAAAGACATTCACCCAGGTAATAACTTGGCCAAATTGCATATCTGTATGATAATTAGTAATGAAATAAGAGCATCTTGAAATAGCCCTTGCGCGTAATGGTGAAAAAATGGCTTCTTTTCACACATGTCTCAACCAGTAAAGGGTTAACAGAAACATTGCAAATGTTACATGGAGCTACTGATAGAATCTTGCCTCTTTAAGTATTTACAGTCATTAAGGACAGTGAAGCGCCCCAATTGGTTTAATTCTTGTAACTTAAGGTTAGATGGAATGAACAATGGAAAAACTAATGTTTTTCTACTTTTATTTCGTGAAGGGAAGAATTTTCCAGTGAAATTAAAAATATCGCAAAATACAGGTGCGTTAAAATTGTACCTCGGTACGTATTGCTGCAACGGCATATTGCAATATACCGGTATACTGGTATATCGTGGCAGCCCTACTCAACTGACAGCTCTTGTTTATTTTACATATCAGTATTTTCTGTAAAATTAAAAAGGTATTTTAGAAATAACACTAGCTCAACTTTTGTGCTTTAATTATAAGTATGATTTTTACTATCCATTAGCTTGGGGCTATTGCCAGCATCAGGTGAATGTGATATCTGAAATTATTAATAAAAATATTGTTTTGTTTCTTGTAGGACAACTTTCTACAGTTCCCAAACTGTTGAATACACCAACACATATAAAAGTACCACTTGGTAAACCTGCTCTTCTTGAATGTCTTGTACAGGGTGGAACCAATACTAAAATTATGTGGCAATACCCTAGTAAGTTGAAATACATGTATTACCAGTTCTTGCCTCAAAGATTTATGAGCACCAGCCTGATTTATTATGTTTTATTGTTTTTGGCAAAATTATCAACTAGCCTGTCTATATGAAATTAGTAATTTTCACTAGCCCATAAACAAGTTTGACTTGACCTGAGCTATACGCTAGTTGGTTAAGATGATGGCTGTAGGTGCATAGTTAGTCTGGGTAAGTCAAAAGAAAATAGATTGTAGATTGTCACTTTTAATTATATGAAAAAGTAAAGAGTTACATTACTTACATGTGTATATAACAGACCTGCATTATAGTTCTGTAAAGTTGCTCTATTAGGACTATAAAAATCTAGGTTCTTTTTTGGGAAAGGATCTCTATCTAGAGACTAAAGTTAAGCAGTTGGGACTTGCATGATTGTGAAATAAGCAATACATTGAAAACGGTGTACTTAGAAGTTTCGTTAAGTATATGTTTTCCACATTAAAGAAGGTTGTTATTATTATCATTATTATCATCATCATTATTATTATTATTATTATTATTATTATTATTATTATTATTATTATTATTATCATCATCATCATCACCATCACCACCACCATCATCATCACCATCATCACCACCATCATCATCATCACCACCACCATCATCACCATCATCATCACCACCACCACATTCTGTACACAAACGGTCTGACTGACCTTTGTACGGAGACGCCGCGCATCACGGGTAAACTGTTTATTTACCTAAAAGCATGTGGCAATGTTTACATTCTAACAATTTCCCCCCTTCAAGTAAACTGAACAAATAGAGTATGAATTTTGTGTCTGCTCAATAAAATTTGACTATCCAACCAACTATCCTCGTCAAATTAAACTTTTTAACTGGAAGTTTAACCTTCATCATAATGTGTTTATATCTGTCATTCTTTACACAATAATTTGAAATCGAAAGTAGAGTACACGGTTTAACTATGTACCTATACCTACAGAGGTTTAAAAGTACTTAGTATATACAGATTAATATTCCTGTTGCTATAAGCGGTCATTATTTTACATTTTAAAAGTTACATTTGTGAAAAATGACAACAAAGTAATTCACAATGTCCTTCTTTGATAATTCTTGTATTCATACGCGGAACTACTTGACGCAGAAGTAAATTGCGGATGATTGGTGGGTCGTTATGCGTCTTAGTATAGAGGTGATATCTTCACCGTCTATTTATAGAATGACCACCACCATCATCACCAACATCATCATCACCACCACCATCATCACCACCATCATCATCACCACCACCATCATCACCATCATCATCATCACCACCACCATCATCACCATCATCATCACCACCACCATCATCACCACCACCACCATCACCACCATCATCATCACCACCACCATCATCACCATCATCATCACCACCACCATCACCACCATCATCATCACCACCACCATCACCACCACCATCATCACCACCACCACCATCATCATCATCACCACCACCACCATCATCACCATCATCATCATCACCACCATCATCACCATCATCATTATCACCACCACCATCATCACCATCACCACCACCATCATCATCATCACCACCATCATCATCATCACCACCATCATCATCATCACCACCACCATCATCATCACCACCACCACCATCATCACCACCACCACCACCATCACCACCACCACCATCATCACCACCACAACCATCATCATCATCACCACCATCATCATCACCACCACCACCACCATCATCATCATCATCATCATCACCATCACCATCATCATCATCACCACCACCATCATCACCACCACCATCATCACCACCACCATCATCACCACCACAACCATCATCATCATCACCACCATCATCATCACCACCACCACCACCATCATCATCATCATCATCATCACCATCACCATCATCATCATCACCACCACCATCATCACCACCACCATCATCACCACCACCATCATCATCATCATCACCACCATCATCATCATCATCATCATCATCATCATCATCACCATCATCATCACCACCATCATCATCACCACCACCATCATCATCACCGACATCATCATCACCACCATCATGATCACCACCACCATCATCAACATCATCATCATCACCACCACCATCATCATCACCACCATCATCACCATCATCATCATCACCACCATCATCACCATTATAAGTATTAATATCATTATCATTATTATGATGATTATTATCATCATCATTATGTTTTGTAGCAGAACATTACTGTAAACGCTAACACAAACTGTTTATCTTACAGATGGAACTCAAATACGATCTGAGCCTGATGGACGTAGACAATTATCAGGAAGATTAAACATTGAATTCTCATACTCTATAGAGTCTGACAGTGGGAAATATCAATGTATGGTTACAAACTCAGATGGATCAAAGAAGACAAGAGATTATATACTGGAGGTGTTGAGTAAGATCAATGTATTTGTATACATACATGTATCAATCCCCTTGAAATTACAGGAATCTTTTACAAATCTTTTACTCATTGAAATCACATTAAACTCCACCATTTTTCACCAATTTTTGAATTCAGCATGGATGGATTTTTTTCTACAGTACATGAAATTTTCACTTGTTCTGAGCTTGTGGCTAGTAGGTTAAGAAAGAGTTAAGTTCATTATATATTTAATTTAAAGTTTTATATTTTGTAGCACCTCCAAGATTTACTATGAAACCTCCATCATTTCTTGGAGAAATGACTGGTATTATTCGTTTGAATTGTCTAGCTGTTGGAAATCCTACTCCTTCAATTCTTTGGTACAAAGATGGACTTCGATTGTTCCCATCACCTGGATTAACGGTAAGCAGTTTACAAACATGTCAAACTACTAATTTTTTAGACCTCTTTAATAATATTTCCAATTTTTATAATTTAAATTTCCAATTGTTTTTTTTGTTATATTTTTGTAAAATACCACCAAAAGTTTTGGTATTGAACTTCATGCCAATAAAATGCTTTGCTTTGACATAACACAAATTAATAATTGTTAGGATACAATAAAAATTATTGAAGTTTAAATATGAGTATAATTTCTTGATTTTCAATTAATAGATTGATTCACAGTTATTGTTATATGGTATGTTTGAAGACTCAGGCTATTATCAGTGTGTAGCCAATAATTCTATGGGTGTTCAAATAGCTACATCATGGGTTAAAGTCGTGGTTAAAGGTAAGTGTAGAATTGATCTTACTGTAACCATCAAAAGTTTGGAGACATTTTCACTTTCTAAGCCTACTTCATAGGTTTTATCAAAAATTTGATTACCATTTATGTAGAAAGGCTTTTCAGATTTCTATTTTTTTTTGTTATGGTACTACTTGTAGTTGAGACTACCATAGTAGCTTAAAATCTATGTTATAGAAAAGAATTACTTTGAATTTGGTTTTGGAGGCTTCGGTATATCTGATGCTGAATCTTATAAATGTGATGCATTCAAGAAATTTGTTCTCATTTAATCATCAACCGTATTGAATATATTGAAAATAATGGTTCTACCAAAAACAATCAATGAAATTAATTTTTTTATTAAATTCCATTGTCTCCAAACTTTCAGTGGGTTCTGTATATAATGTTTTAATGGGAGGTTTGATATATAAATTTTATAGGAAGTTTGTATCATTATGTAATTATTCCAGAGTTTAGCTCCAAGCTGTGTTCTTGGTATCTCATACAATTTGACATCTGCTCATTTGGTGTATTGCATAATTGCAAATGTTTATCCATTCATACTGCTTATGCTAGACACATTTGTTCCTTTTTTATTGTATTTACTCAATGTAAGGAAATATTGTGACTGGCACCTGTGATTCATATTGTGCATTAGATTCCTGAATGTTTTAGGTAAACCTTTGCTTTAAAGAACATAACATTTCAACTGGCAGGTTATGCCTCATAAATTTCAAAGTATATAAAACTTTATTCATCATTCATTCAAATGACTAATGTATAAAGGAATTTTGGTGAGATATTTATCTGTGAATTAATACACAGTTGAACATACACCAGTACTGGTATCTAATCTTCTGTGGCCAGCTGTATACCTTCTGCCATAAAAAGTCATAGTTGGGCCTAAACTAGAAAATGCTTTGTTTGCCCTTTACCGACCCTAAATTTTTGGTCTGGGTTGGTGGGTAGGAAAATTTTTTTTTTTCAAGAATTACCCTTCATTTAGGTAGATCCAGCAAAACAACTTGTTTGTTTATGTTTATATATAAACTATATTATCTAATATTCTATGATTTCAATATGTTCCTAAAGCAGAATTATTAGTGTAAAGAAACTACCAGAAAGTAATACCATGAATGGTCACGATCAAAAATAAACAACACCACATATATTTTTCGAATAAATTTTTTTGAGTCGGCGGCATTTTTCAGGTCAGTCGGTAAAGGGCAAACAAACTTAATTTTAATTGAGGCCTTGATAGCTGGTCCTGAATTCACAACTTCTGTTGTAGTGATTTGAAGTTGGTTACTTTTAATACACGAGGTTTGTGGTGGAAAGTATTTAAAATGAACTTGAGTAATGCAGTCATCACCTTAACCTGAAGCCCAGGATTTGTGTAAATTGACTCAGGCTTGTAAAAACAAATATTCTCATATATTCAGACTAGTTAATTAATTTGCTTCTAACTGTAGCATCTAATAATGTTATTACTAAAGAAAATTCAAGATCTTGACAAAAAATAGGGCATATTGCTGCGAAATAACCTTTGAAACTCTCATAGAATTATTTAGTGTTGGTTATTTTAAATCTAGAAATAATCTATTTGAAGTTATTATGAAATATGGGTTTATATTAAATAGCTATCATTTTACATAGAATAATTATATTACGAAATGTGTTATAGTTCTTTTATATTAACCTGTCACAACTTAAATGATTACACGGTCACTGAATTTGTTATTTTTAATTTCTATGGAACTTGTTATTTCCCCGATGTTCAAAATAGCTGCATATAAAGTTAGATCATCAATAATTGATATGAATCAGTGGCTCAATGGTTTAAAGAAGTTAAATAATAACACATTCAGTGACCGTGTAATTATTCAAGTTGTGACAGGTTAAGATAACAGAACTATAAAACATGGTTAAGTTACCAAGTAAAACAAAACCGTCCATTAAAGTCACTGTATGAAGATATATTCATTTATAGCAGACATGAAAACTGTCTTACGACCATGAAGTTATTAAAATATAACATGCACTAATTACACAATAAAACTTGTCAAACCATTTTGCTTTCCATGTTAAAGTTTGACAAAGTGCCCTTTTCTTAAAGATGGGGTATGCTTTTAAAAATGCACTGTTTTCATGTTTTTTACGTCATAGAATCCAAATTCGTTTTAGAGTTTCAGTTTATTTGCCTTTATTTTCTTACTTTTTCTGTTTCTAAAGTTAATAATCTATTTAATAACTATTAAAATGTTATTTCATGTACATGTAACTAGGGCTGTCACAATACACCAGAAGCGTACCGCGATATATTGCAATACGCTGTCATCGTATCGCGATACGTACCACAATATATTTTGAGCCTTCAGATTTGTTGTTCCTCCACTGTATTTAACAGAAAAATCGCAAATCTTATTTGCAATTACTGATAGAATTAAGCTTCTTTAAGTATTAACCGTCATGTAAGACCGAGACGCGCCCCAATCGGTTAAATTCTTGCAATTTCAGATAAGATGGAATGAACAAAGGAAAAACCGACGTTTCGCTACTGTTATTTTGCATAGGTAAACATTTTTGCAATGAAATAAAAAATATATCCAAATACCAGTACGTAAAATACGTACTGCGGTACGTATTGCTGCAACTGCGTATTGCAATATACCGGTATACCGGTTTATCGTGACAGCCCTACATGTAACACTTCTGGTAGTTTATAAAGTTGCTTTCGCATGACCTAGGAATGAATTTTTGGACACATTAATTTTGCTAATGTGACATATATTTGGAGAAAGTGACTTACTGGTATATTCAATACAGATGGACTAGGAAGGTCTATGATATTATAGCTGTCAATCAACGATAATTTTTCTTTGTCTGTCAGTTGCTTTTGCTTAAAAAAAAAGGCTGTAAAACTTATAATTGACATTTTATAGGAAAAAGGGACATTTATATAGCATTAGATGTTTATGTATTTGTATATTTTTTAAAAGTACATACAAACGTACATCAGGTACAAACTAAGATTTTTTCTGCTAGAAAAAACCCATCATCTTGAGTTTTGAATTAAATCTATTAATTTAACTGAATGTAACTATATGAGTTAATATTTTACATGTTTATTTTCCAGATAATGTTCCTGAAACGGTTACTAATTTAACAGCGATACCTATCTCTGCTCATGAAGTGAATGTTACATGGGTTCCTTTTGCCCCAAAAGATAAATTGGATCTCATCATTTGTTTTATAGACATTCGAATCGTACATGGTATGTTATTATATTATAATTATATTTGTGCCATTGCTCGCAATCTCTTGTATTTTTTCTGTTTTTTTATAATGCCCTCAAAACGTTTATTGACAAATTCTGTTTGTAGGATATACCAATTTCTTAAATTCCCATGTATACATAAGAACAAGCAACCAGCAAAGGATTATAAACAATCACTTCTTATTATTTGTTGGGTTTAAGGAGGTGGCAACACATTGTATAGGTTATATAATGGTGTCCCGCGCACCTAATATAGCTTTCCTTGACCCTTTACTATAACCAGTACTCACCTACCCTTCCACAAGACGGGAAACTTCTCCATAAACCTTATTATTGGAGGAAAATTGACATTATTGTCAAATTTTCATGGAAGGGTATAACCTCCCCGGGTGGGATTCAAACCTGTACGCCCTTCAGGACACTAGATTCCAAATCCAGGCATGCTACTAACTGCCCTACTGAACCGGGTTAATCATTTCTTATACTTTAGTTTACTTATAATATTTCTTATAGTTACATATATTATATTTTACAGACATAGAATGTCCTGGAAGATGTAAGTTTCATACACAAAGAGAAAGAGCTATTGCTATTCAAAAGCATTATCAAGTAATTAAAGAATTGAAATCTTTCACTGAATACAGGTAGGTTCAAAATGTTTTATTGTCTCTATAATGTATGATATTTGTGAAGTTTGGTCATGATATACTTTCTGTAACTAGGGGTGTAACAATACGGTAAAAACCGTATTGCAATATATTGCAATATATTGGATTACATATTGTTCTTTTGCGCATACATGCATAGCATGAATAAATGCAAGTGCATCGTCTTAATTTGATCAACATTGCACATAGATGTTTGTGTTTTCAAATGATCTATACGTATTATGCAAATGTTTGAATAAGTTAGAAAAAAGGGTTTTGGATGGACTTTCAACGATAATTATTCTCTCACTTTACAAAAAATATTTCAAGTTTCCGACCACATTTTAACATTTAGTCAAATATTTAAATTTCAGACTCTAATAAAAACAATCAGTATGGAACATTACTAGAAAAACCAGCTCAGAGAAAAATGAACCGGTTAAAAACCGTCAGAAGTCGTATTGCACTATTAACCGGTATATCGGTTAACCGTTACACCCCTATCTGTAACCATTCTCTCTCTAACCTTTGTATCAAGTTTGGCAATTGTCAGCCGCTAGCTAGGAAATGTTCCTTATACTAGCTTAGGTTCAGAGATCTAGGTTTATTCAGCTTAGTGAGTTGCACAACTAAACACTACAATGCTTGTGTATGATACAGTCTACGAAATGAGTGTGTGTCCAGTTGCCTGTGACAACCACTTTTTAGTTCGGGGAATCAACAATTTCTTTGGGCAACCAAAATTCTGCAAATAAGATATAGTGCTTGCTCTTAAAATGATTTGTTCGGACAACCACTTTGATATCCTAATTTTGTAGACTGTGTTTGTCTGAAAAATGTTGAAATATGGTGTCATGCACCATATTATACATCTTACATTACTTATAGATGGCATCTATAGATGTTGCAAGCCACATGTTATAGTAACAATTTTTATCTGGCTGGTGTACTCAAGGAAATTAGCAATTGCTCTGATAGGGTTTGAACCCAATCTCTAAGCATGTGACCTACCTCTCTGGCTTACTGCTCCTAATGTTTTAGATTATTATGTCTCTGTTTGTTTGTATTATAAAAACAATATTCAGGCTTTAAAATTAAAAATAATTTAACCAGTGTGAGGTGAGTTAAAATCCAGTTTGTCAGAATCATATATTGTGATATAATTGTAGTCCCTTGCTTTAATATATATATTTTTATATATTTTATACTAAATCTACTTGTAGTTTTGCTGTACAATGTTTAGCTAATACTGGTGCAGGAATGATGTCAGAACCTGTCATTGCTAGAACTTTAGAGTCAGGTAATACCATGTGTATCTTTAGGTTACTTGATATTATCTCTTCTTCCCTCAGGGAAAAATGTTACATTCAGATTCTGCAGTCCCCCCCTAATGTTGCTGTCCCTGATATGTTTGCTTTTGGCGAAACATGGGCGGGCGGGTGTGGAGTGCGGGCGTAGGGTGTCGTTAACAATTGTGTTAAAATTTTTTTTTTCATTATATTTTTGCCATTTATTGTCAGATCTTTATGAAACTTGATACAATGATAACATACCATGTGATGAACAGAATTAGAAAGTAACCCTAACTCTACCTGCCTTTGTTATGGATTATTTCCCTTTGTACTTTTTTGAGTTAAAGTTTTTAAATCCGGCTTTAATGTGGTTTCCACATTACATTTCTTGTTACGATAATTAGTTTATAAATTTCTATAATCCAGTGCCTACAGCAGTACCAGCGGTAGAGATACAACCAGATTCAAGTACAAGTTTTCGTGTTTCATGGAGTGAAATACCTGAGTCTGAACGTCATGGTATTATAAGTAAATATGAATTAACTTATGGTAAGATGGATAGTGTGTATACTGTGAGAGAATTACCTGCTGAAACTAGAGAATATCTTGTCACAGGTAAGTTGATACTTACAAATATGATAGCAAAATATTTAAAAAAAAATACATTTTAGTTGCTGTACATTTACCATTTTATTGTTTGTTTTAACATAGAGACATTTTTCTTCTTAAATTAAGCACAAAAAATTGTCAA
The DNA here is from genome assembly GCA_025267735.1 of Mactra quadrangularis. Lineage (NCBI taxonomy): Eukaryota > Metazoa > Mollusca > Bivalvia > Venerida > Mactridae > Mactra > Mactra quadrangularis. Next base: position 20,920,894 of record CM046296.1, on the reverse strand, counting down.
AAAAGCTATTCATTTGAATGTGACCCCTGTGTGATGTCAGGAGATCCTATGAACTGCTAGGATTATTGTTTAAAGGAATTGGAAAAATGGACAAGTCAAACATTTTGATTTTGTATTTTTTGGCAGATGACTTCATTCTGTATACTAATATGCAGACAATAATATCATTTATGATTCAGATATAAGATATATGTATAGTTACGACCTCTGTGTGATATAATTCTTGGAAATTTTATTGTTTATATTTAAGGACTAGACCCTAACACTACCTACATAGTGAAAGTTTTAGCTGGAAATAAAGCAGGCTATCCTATGGTTGATAATAACTGGGTAACAACTAGAACTCCTATTTCATTTCAAGACGGTAATTGTTTTTATCTTATTATTATATACAGGGTGTCCCAAAAGTAAGGTAACACTTTGAAATCTCTATATTTCTGCTTTCTATTCGACTATTTAGATGAACAATACACCATTTTAAAGGGTTAACTATGAAGTTTTTATATTTTGTAAAATCGGCACTAAAAATTGTAATGTTTTGACTTAATAACGTCATTTCAAAATAACGTATTTTTTCAAAATGGCTTGTTTGACGCCAGATCTGCGCATCTTAGTGAAGAAAAAATATCACGAAAATAAAAGTGTTACTGAAGTTCAAAGAAATTGAAGTATCTATGTAAGAAATATACTGCGCGCAGAAAACGTTAACAAAATTGTGAGCAAGTTTCAACATATCGGATCGTTTGCTGATGCCCTGTAATCCGGTCGACCAAGAACAAGCAGAAGTGATGAAAATGTGAGTTCTCTTCAGTATTTGTTAAGTGAGAGTCATAAATCTTCGCTGAGACCATATTCTAATTAGATAGGTATTCCGAAAACATTTGTCCTCACAATTGTTAGATATGACCTGAAACTGTTTTAATACAAAATTCAAATCATGCAAAAGCTATCCATTACTGATCAAATGCAGAGACTTGACTTTTGCCGCTGGTCTGCTGACAATTACGTAAATGCATTTCGCAATGTTTGGTTTAGTGATGATTCAAACCCAAACCCCAAGACATCAACTTGTTATTGAGTAACATCAAATGAGAAGTGAGTAAAATCAACAAGAAAACATGCGGCAGTGTCAATGACAATTGCATAGTGCAAGTTCAGGGAGGGACGAAAATGAACGGGGGCCACTTTGATAACTTCATAAATTACTAAAATGACGTCCAAGTGTGAATTAGGTATTTTCAGTATTTTGTTTATAAAAATCGTGAGTTTAACTTTAGGATGTCAGTTGTTTTTGCATAAAATTGTTTCATACTTTTTCTGTACATGTACAAATTTTGAAATGTATCAGATAACATTTGATATTACAATGTATATATCAATGATTGAAAGTGTTACCTTTCTTTTGGGACACCCTGTATTTATTAATTAAAATCTTTATTTGTCAAGGACATTAGTCATCAACTTAAATTTTCTTTAGCACTTGCCTGATGTAATATGTTATATAGTTAATGGCAAGATTATCAAATAGTCTGACCATATAAATAATGTAAGTAAATTTCAGTAGGTGGATTTAATTTTCACTCGTCACAGGCTTAGAGCTAGTGAGATTAAGGTGATGTATGCAATTCCTCTAAGTTGATTTGAAACACTTCCTTCTTAGTGGTATATTAGAAGTGTTTGTTTTCAAATAACTATCATTTTTCACAGACATTGTAGATTCATCAAACACCTGATATCTCTGCAGAGTGGGCAAGAGTTTTCTTAGTGTGAATCTGCTTCATGATTATCTCCCTTTGCATTGATATCTGCCAGATTTGTTTAGATAAGTCTGCCTTCATAAATAACTACTCAAACAATGTTTGATATACATATTGTAAAGTTTAAATTGACAAATCATTATTTTCCAAGTACAGTGTCCAGATGGATACAATAAAAATCTACACTCTGTAATTTTTCTCCATTTAATGATGTTTCAGCATTTCTACCTTTTTCTAACATAGATAATTATGAAAATCCAACTACATCATTGCTTTTTACAATTACATGACATAAATATCTATGTTAAAATAGGCAAAAATGCCGAAACGTAACAAATCATTAAGCAATAATAATAATTGAAATTCTCTATGTTTTTAACAGGTAAACATATACCTTCACTGACCCTGATACCTATCAATGGTAGTACTGTAATAATCAAATGGTTACCATTGGAGAATAGTTTTGTTGGTACTTACCGTATACTGGTCAATAAACTACTGGAAAATGTTCCTGTCATGGAATATGAAGTGACATCAGACAAGACTAATTTTACAGTTACTGGGCTAGGTAAGAAAACTTTGTGCTTATTTTGGATGGTGTCCAGGCTACTGGTTGGTAATTTCATAACTTCACTTGGTGAGTCTATTACTTCTTTGTGTGCAGCTGAAAAATGGCATAGTATAATTAGCGGTATAACTTCATTACAGATGCAAGTTTACACTCCGGTGAATTGAAGCAATGGTTTCTAATGAATTTCTTACTCAAGGAAAGTCTGTGACCCAAGAAATGTTTACATACACAATATTTTGTTTTGGAGATGATAGGCTGTTATGTGACTATAAGAATTTGCATATCCATTCAAGCAAAAATACATGGAAATTATATTAGCTCTGAGCCTCTGACATTTTTTCTTGATTGTAAAGTAAACGGTCTTAAATGGACTATAAAACTTATTGAATATGCTTCCACCATGAATATAAAATCACAAATGTTTGCAGGTGTAGAGTTATAAATCATGTATTTGATATATTTCAGAACATCGGAACTTTTACAACATAGAATTTATGGTTAAAGACAAAGCTAACAGAGTACGAGGATATGTAACTGAACTCTATCAATCTAATAATCCTTATGATGTTGTACAGCCTCCTCCTCCAAACTTTTTGAACTCGGTATCAAGGTAATCTACTCTATGTTATTGTTTGTTGGTAAAAAAAACCTGTTTTTAGGGCAACGGTCTGAAGAATGTTAGGAGTGTAGGATCCATCATTTTTTTATCTTTTTTAAAGAGTCATTTGTGATTTTCACTGATAATATTTTTATTGATATTTCTGAAAGTAAAGTTAAGAGAGACCCTCTAAGGTCAGCGAGATTTGCTAGTAAGGGCCAACCCTTACTAGCAAATCTCGCTGACCTTAAACATGGGATAAACATGCCTTAAACATGGGATATTTTTAGGCCTTACTTACAGTGTCCTCCGAAAGTTCTTGCACAAATGAAAGTTTTAGAGAAAAAAACTAATAATGTATACTGCTGTTAGTTTTATTACAATTGGTTTATCCTAAAGCAGGATTTTGTCCAAGTACTTTCGAGAGCACTGTAATAGATATAGCTTATTATATATTACAGAGTTGACATGCACAGTTGTCCTCTACAGAACTAATCCTCTGCACAACAACAGTTTCTGATATTTTGCTTGTGTTAAATGCAATTTAAATTGAATTTAACCTCTTCAGCGCAACAACCTCTGAACAGCAACATACTTTAGTCCCTCCCAGTGAGTGATGTTCAAGACAGGTTGTTCTGTACCTGATATAATTTGATGTGGCTTAATGTTTTTAATCAAAAATATTATCAGAAATGATGTGGATTTGAACTTCCTCATTAAGGAAGCACTAAAACAATAGTTTTAGTATCTGATAACTTGTATTAAGCTATATACATTTGTTTATATCTATTTATATATTTTTAGATCATCTACAAAGATAACATTGTCATGGGAAGCACCTAAAACAAAGTTGAAGATTGTTGGCTATACAGTTAGCTATCAGAGATATCAGAGAACACCTGATGAGTCCAGTGTCTATCAACAATATATTAACAGGTATGTATAGTCTGACAATATTAACTTGATCAGAGTTCACCTGATGAGCCCAGTGTCTATCAACAATATATTAACAGGTATGTATAGTCTGACAATATTAACTTGATCAGATTACACCTGATGAGCCCTGTGTCTATCAACAATATATTAACAGGTATGTATAGTCTGACAATATTAACTTGATCAGAGTTCACCTGATGAGCCCTGTGTCTATCAACAATATATTAACAGGTATGTATAGTCTGACAATATTAACTTGATCAGAGTACACCTGATGAGTCCAGTGTCTATCAACAATATATTAACAGGTATGTATAGTCTGACAATATTAACTTGATCAGAGTTCACCTGATGAGCCCAGTGTCTATCAACAATATATTAACAGGTATGTATAGTCTGACAATATTAACCTGATCAGATTACACCTGATGAGCCCTGTGTCTATCAACAATATATTAACAGGTATGTATAGTCTGACAATATTAACCTGATCATATTACACCTGATGAGCCCAGAGTCTATCAATATATTAACAGGTATGTATAGTCTGACAATATTAACCTGATCAGAGTTCACCTGATGAGTCTAGTGTCTATCAATATATTAACAGGTATGTATAGTCTGACAATATTAACCTGATCAGAGTTCACCTGATGAGCCCAGTGTCTACCAACAATATATTAACAGGTATGTATAGTCTGACAATATTAACCTGATCAGATTACACCTGATGAGCCCAGAGTCTATCAATATATTAACAGGTATGTATAGTCTGACAATATTAACCTGATCAGAGTTCACCTGATGAGCCCAGTGTCTACCAACAATATATTAACAGGTATGTATAGTCTGACAATATTAACCTGATCAGTGTTCACCTGATGAGCCCAGTGTCTATCAACAATATATTAACAGGTATGTATAGTCCAACAATATTAACCTGTTCAGAGTTCACCTGATGAGCCCTGTGTCTATCAACAATATATTAACAGGTATGCATAGTCTAACAATATTTACCTGATCAGAGTTCACCTGATGAGCCCTGTGTCTACCAACAATAAAAGTGCGGTTTAAAGTCTGCTTCCATCTACATGTTCAGCCGACTTTACAATCTTGTACGTTAACTCCTGGTCACTGAAATCACCCTCAGGCAGGCGATCCCTCACAGTACCCATTCACACCTGGGTGGAGTGGAACAATTGTAGGTTAATTTCTTGCTCAAGGAAATTAGCAGTGCCCCTAGTGGGGATCGAACCCGGGACCTCTCGATCCCTAAGCGCGAGTCCTACCACTGGACCACTGCTCCTATAACCTAACAATATATTAACAGGTATTTATAGTCTGACAATATTAACCTGATCAGAGTTCACCTGATGAGTCCAGAGTCTATCAATATATTAACAGGTATGTATAGTCCAACAATATTAACCTGATCAGAGTTCACCTGATGAGCCCTGTGTCTACCAACAATATATTAACAGGTATGTATAGTCCAACAATATTAACCTGATCAGAGTTCACCTGATGAGCCCTGTGTCTACCAACAATATATTAACAGGTATGTATAGTCCAACAATATTAACCTGATCAGAGTTCACCTGATGAGCCCTGTGTCTACCAACAATATATTAACAGGTATGTATAGTCCAACAATGTTAACCTGATCAGAGTTCACCTGATGAGCCTTGTGTCTACCAACAATATATTAACAGGTATGTATAGTCCAACAATGTTAACCTGATCAGAGTTCACCTGATGAGCCCTGTGTCTACCAACAATATATTAACAGGTATGTATAGTCCAACAATGGTAACCTGATCAGAGTTCACCTGATGAGCCAAGTGTCTACCAACAATATATTAACAGGTATGTATAGTCCAACAATATTAACCTGATCAGAGTTCACCTGATGAGCCCAGTGTCTACCAACAATATATTAACAGGTATGTATAGTCTGACAATATTAACCTGATCATATTACACCTGCTGAGCCCAGAGTCTATCAACAATATATTAACAGGTATGTATAGTCTGACAATATTAACCTGATCATATTACACCTGCTGAGCCCAGTGTCTACCAACAATATATTAACAGGTATGTATAGTCTGACAATATTAATCTGATCAGAGTACAAATTGTGTAGAATTGTGTATACCTTTTGAATATCATATCATAGTTATTCTTATTGTCCGTTTTGACAATGAAATGCTAATTACATGAAACTGACTTATGAAGATTTTTTGTAATAGTTTTTATGAAAGAACTTCACAGGTTAATAATGTCGGACTATATAACTGGTAATTAAAAAAAATTATTGGACTTAATGCCTTGGCAACACATTGTATATGTCATATTATAGCCGAACATCCATATAATATGGCACTTCTTTTTGCCTATAGTTTAGAGAAAAAGGACATTAAAACTTCATGGTCAGTTAGACTACATACATAGAATATTTACAGATATACTCGCTCATAATTTTTTACATAACTCATCATTCTTCATGTTTTACATTAAAAAAAACATTCTATTAATTTTATAACTTTACAACAATACCATAAATAATGGATTATGTTTGTGTTAAGCAAATTTTGTAATATATACATTTGTATATAGCTACTATGTTTTCATGCTCTAATTTTCTATGACCTTTAGAAAAATTAAACTAATTTAAAGGTCATATTCTCTCACTGAATTTAGGTAGTTGGAAATGGAGACAAAAAATGTGCAGTGCTTTCAAAACTCCTCAGAAAATATTCTGTTTTTATACACCCGTTTTGAAAAAACGGACATATTATGTTATGATGTTGTCCATCTGTCCGCCTGTATGTCCGTGGACAATTGCTTGTCCGAATGATAACTCAAGAAAGGATGTACCTAGGTTCCTCAAATTTTATGTGTGGATAGCCCTTGGGTAGAGGAGGTTCCCTATTGATTTTGAGACCCCAGGGTCAAAGGTCAAGGTCACTGGGACTTAAAATATGAAAACCTTGTCCAGACAATAACTCAACAATGACTGTACCTAGGTTCACCAAATTTCATGTAAGAGTAGCCCATGTGACAAGGATGTTCCCTATTGGTTTTGGGGCCCCTAGGTCAAAGGTCAAGGTCACAGGGGCATCATATGGAAAAACCTTGTCCGGACAATAACTGAACAACCAGTGTACCTAGGTTCACCAAATTTTATGTATGGATACTCCTTGGGTAGAGGATGTACCGTATTGATTTTGAGACCCAAGGGTCAAAGGTCAAGAACACTGGGACTAATTTATATGAAAACTTTGTCCAGACAATAACTCAACAACCACTGTACCTATGTTCACCAAATTTTATGTGATAATAGTCCATGTGTCAAGGATGTGCCTTTGGTTTTTTATGGCCCCAGGGTCAAAGGTAAGGGTCACTGGGACATCATATGGAAAAACCTTGTCCGGAAGATAACTCAATAACCACTTTTCCTAGGTTCACCAAATTTTATGTGTTGATAGCTCTTAGGTAGAGAATGTTTACTTTTGATTTTGAGACCCCAGGGTCAAAGGTCAAAGTCACTGGGACTTAATTTATATTAAAACATTGTCCGTACAATAACTCAATAAAGACTGTACCTAGGTTCACCAATTTTTTATGTAAGGGTAGGCTAAATGTCTAGCATTTGCCCCTTTGGTTATGAGGCCCCTGGATTAAAGGTCAAGGTCGCAAGGAAATCATGAGGAAAATCCTTGTCCAACAACTAACTTTATCTAAGATCGCCAAATTTTATGTATCGATGCTCTTTGGGTCAAGAGTGTGAACTTTTGGTTCTGAGGCCTCAGGCTCAAGGTCACTGGAAGTTCATATAGGAAAACTTTGTGCCGGTGATAACTCAACCATGGCTGAACCTAGGTTCTCAAAATCTTTGCTTTGGATAGCCCTCCAGTTAAGGATGTGACCTATTCTGAGATCCTGGGTCATTGGTCAAAGTCTCAGGGACTTCATATGAGATAGAACACAGCATGGACTGCACACAGGCGTATAATGCACTGCCCAGCGGAGCTCTTGTTAGGATATAGACTTACATTTACCTAGAAAAAAGAAAATCATCATGAATTAGTTTATTAACCCTTTACTGGTTGCGACATGTGTGAAAAGTAGTCATTTTTTCACCATTACACGCTAGGGCTATTTCAAGATGCTCTAATTTCATTACTAATTATCATACAGATATGCAACTTCGCCAAGGTATTTCCTAGGTGAATGTCTTTCAGAAAAAACCAGGTTGAGCCCTGATCCCAGGTACCATGGCAAAGCTGAGGCAGAGCAAAAACGGCAAAAAAAGCAATTTTTGCTCTTTTTCCACCCCACATTTGCATTTCAAACTGTAATATTTTCCAAAATTGAGGTCTAAAGTGCCAGGTCTTCTCAGAGACTGAAAACAGGTTTTCTTATCAGCATTTGGCGCCACTTCTCTGCCCTCAATAACCTGATTTTTTCTGGCAATGAGGGGCGCTATGCCCCCTTCAACCCCCTGCAACAAAGGGGGGCTCATCCCCCCTTCGGAACCCCCCTGAGACATCTTTTGATGGGGGGGGGGTGCGCGAAAAAAGCTCAATTTTTGGGGACAACTATCTTTTAGTGAAATTCACTAAATCTAGTTAAAAAACGCTATTTTCAAGGCTGTGGCGGCCATTTTGGAGGGGGGTCTAGACACATAAAAATGCGGGATTGAGCGGTTAAGGGTTAAGATACAATTCAAACTGTGTTGAATGAATACACTTCAATAAATGTAAATGTAAAAGCAGTATGCTAGATAAGTATTTCTCAAAATTTTATTATTTGTCCAAGAACTTTTTAAAGGAACTGTATTTCATATTAATGTCAATTTTAAATTGGCTACTCATTTTATGATTCTGACAAAAATGGCAACATTTATCAATAATGTCGTCTTTTAGCAATTTTGAGGATGAGATTATTTTTAAACGGTAGACTAAGAACGTATGTTCCTAGAATCTATGTCCAGTCTTCAGTTTCTTTAAAATTTATTTATCTTGCAACTCTCAAATTAAAGTAGACCAACCTACGTTTATAGCCTGGTGTTTTTATTTTGTTGTTAAAATTTTGGGAATTGTTTGCACAAAAACAAATCAAGTTTACAATTAACATATAACCACCATCCATAACCTACATATTTACAACAAAAATTAAACCTATCAAATTTATGTGTTGATAAATTACCTATTCAGACCTGATGACATTTAGCTTAAATCAAACATTGTATGAAATTCTATATTTCACATGTTTTCTTTTTTGAGGCGTTTGACAATTGTAACTTTATTGTTTTTTTCAAACATTGTCTTCTAAAGTCTTCACAGTAATCTTGGTTGAGTATTTTATATGTCAAAACCTTTTTTATTTTGTTTGTTTTATTGGTGTTTTAGTTACTGTTTTTTAGTCATAAACAATATTATACATATAGTACAATATAAACATGTGATATCATGCACCAATAGGTGGTCTGAAGTTTTGTTAAAGTTTTTATTTTACAACTTGCCTTCATTAATCTTTGACTAATTAGGGACTTTAGTCAGTTATCTTTTCCTGATAAAATCTGAAGCAATCCAATTGGTAAGTATGTCCTTACAGTTGGAATCCTCAGATTTTATCATTGAAGTCCTATGTAAGGATAACAAAATATTTCTTGTTATTGAAGATATTAACAGAAGTGATTAAATTTAGATAGTTCTTTACCCTAAAAATACTAAGCTTGAATTTCAAACGAGTTAAATGATTTACAAAAAAAGTTATTTAAGATAAGTTGAGGTGAATTGAAAAGTCCAAGTAATCCAACTAATTGGACCTACCTATTTGAAGAGTATACAAGGGGAAATAACTGACAAAAGTCCCTTATTGCATTATAAATTGTGCCCTTAATTAACCATAGTTCTACATCCATACTACTTTTACTCTTTATTAAGGAACTTTTATATGGCCATATGACAGTATCAACTGTAAAGGTCGTTTGTGTTAATGCTGGACCCCTATTTGCTGTAAATATCTTTTAAACTATCACAGCGATTTTGCTAAAAATTTTAATACAACCTTATTTCAATTTTTCCTTCTAGTATTTAAATTTTCAGAATTTTTAATAGATAAATAAAAAAGTTTTCCATAAGGTATAATGCAAAATATTTGGAATTTTTTATCAAAAATCCGGCAGGAGGTAAAAAAATCTGTTCTGATTATAACATTGTCATACTTCCAGTGTATTTATACAAAGTCCCGTGCGTTTACTGTAAATTTGTCGCTTAAATAAACACTCGACGGTCTACTGAATTGTAAAGCAGAGGCCCGTCTTTAAAATCGTACGTGTAGAATATGTATAGATTTTGACGATACAGACGACAGTGATGATGATATTTGAGTTTGTATATACTGTTATACTTAGTTATCAAATAAAATTTCTAACCGGGCCTCATATTTAGCTATTATTTTGTATCTACTGTTATGTGGCTGTTCTGATTATGGAACATACCCATTTAACAAAAGTCTTTTTGGCTTCAAAATTTGCATTGCATGTCTATGGGAAGTATGTTTTGTAATTAAAGAAAAATTCTGAATTTTTGGATTTGAGAAGGAAAATGCTAGTTATGATAACATACAAAATTTGAGTTAATTTCATCCAATAGTTATTGAGATATTTCATGATTTTAGGGGTCCAGCTTTAACGCAAACGACCTATACATTGTAATAGTTTATTTCTGATATATCAGTATGTATAACCTTTGGTGAAATTTATACATATTATATGTAGTAAAATTCTATTATTAGTACTATAATAATTGTTCGTCTTAATCGTGAGTTAGTATTAATTTAGGGACATTTTTCTTTAAAAAATTAAGTACAGTAAAGTTCCACTATGAAGACTAGCAAAATCGATGGTCTTAATAGCAAAACGGTCTTATTATAGAGACCATTTTGTTCACAACTTAAGCATTTGGGTCTTAATAATTGTCAAAAATCACATGATTTTGAAATAACAAAAGTGGTCTTAATAGCAGAACTTTACTGTATTTGGGACCTTAAAGTTATCATAAATCACATGGTTTTATATTAATTAAGGTGGTCTTTTAATAGTGGAACTTCCCTGTACAATATCCCAGATAGCAGAGACGTGCCAAAAATGGACCAAAGACATGCTTACCTTGAAGCATTTTCTTTGTTGGACAGGCAATGGGACATCAGCAGCAATGCCTGTAGTTATATCAGTCAATAGCTCAGCAGATGCCCATTGTAGACAAAGTCTACAGTAAAATATGGTATTGAGCCAATGATAGGCCAACCAAGTAAATAGTAGTGGTAACCATTGTTGATAGCCATCAATTGCCCAATGACTAAAGTCACTTTTTTCAATGAAACTATGTTTGCTATGATTTCAGTACCTCAACGTATACAACATTACGTAACTTACAACCATTTACCTGGTATGATTTTGCTGTAAAATCACATACAGCAACAACAGAAGGACCATATTGTAAACCTATAATGATACAGACTAGTGAAGGATGTATGTAAAATGTTATTTTCTTTATTTTTGTATTTATTCAGTTGTCACCTTGAAAATGGTAATATGTATTGTACATCAGTCATCACTTTGAATTTTCAAGAGCACTAGCCTGAATTATGTTATATAGACTAGTAAAGGGCAAAGTTGTCAATTAGTTGACAATTAAAGATAAATAATTTTCACCATTTCACTTACACTTGCCCAGAGCTTTTGGCTTGTTTACATAGAGAAGCGTACTGATGAGCCAGCAGAAAACTACAGGTCGTCCTCGTAAACATTGCGTATATAAACATAGCTGGTTTCATTACACACCAATATTTAGGGGTGTATTTTGTTACAGTTTTACAGTTTAGTTTTTAACACTTATTTGATAAACATACTGCTTTATTAAATTTACACGGTGCACGGTTTACAGTATTTAAAATAAATGTTAAATCAAAGTTTTATATTTTAATCCGTAATAGGTTGTTCATGCATAAGCTTATTTACCTATTCAGTGGGCAAGCCCAATGTTTAAAGTACAAAAACACGCATTACCTAGAATACGACCTGTACTGACTGCATGAAAATAGAGAAAAATGTAGGCTAGTTGGCTAGGTTTTTGATTAACCATCAATATACAGTACCCACCAAACGTTTGGAGACATTTTCACTCTGTAGGCCAACTGAATAGCTTTTATCTAAAATTTGATAACTGTTTATTTTGAAATGTTTTTTTCAGTTTTGCTTTATTTTTTGACTATCATTATAATTATAACGGAGAATTTAAAAATAGCATAAAAGCTATGTTATGGAAAATAATTACAATATACATTGTTTTGGAGGATTAAGGATGTCAGATGCTGAATTTTGTAAATGTGTTGCATTCATGAAAATTGTTTCCATTTAATCACTAACCGTACTTAAATATATTAAAAAATAATGATTCTAGAAAAGTAATCATCAAAATTCAAGGACTGTAGTACATTTCTTTTGTCTCCAAACTTTTGGTGGGTACTGTATAAAAGTTAATTCTATGCCACAAAAGTGAATATATAACTACACTTTATTTATTTCAGTACCTTCACCTCCAGAGAATTTTTTTGCTGTTGTTGTCTCCCCTGGTACAGTAAAGTTAAAGTGGGGTCCACCAAGACAACAGAATGGAATATTAACATACTATATCATCTATTATAATCATGATAAAAATGTTCCTGACAGAGCTTGGTCTTCAATACATCAAAATGGTAAGTTAGTTTTCTGTTAGGTCTGTGAACCACAGCATACAGAATGCAAATTAATACTTGCTCATTAGTCTTTGGTAACAAAATATTCGAATGGACTACCAAAAGATATGATGGCCAAGCTGATGGTACAAAAATGAGATGATATGTATTCATTAGGGCTGTCACGATTTACCGGTATATTGCAATATGCAGCTGTGTCAATATGTACCGCGGTACGAATTTAATGTACCAGTATTTAGCGATAATTTTTATTTTCATTGAAAAAGTATTCCCGTCACATAATGGAAGTTTCGAAATGTCAGTTTTCCATGGTTCATTCAATTAAAGCTAAAGTTCATAGAATTTTTGCCAATCTGGGTGTGTTTATAATGTTCCCTTTACTCTAAAAATTCCCACTTTCCTTAGGAAATCCTATAACATACTACATTACTGAACTGTTGAATTAGTTCTTTAAGACAGAAGTATTATGCAACCTGTCTTAGTTTGCAAGCATATCCCTATATGGTTCTAGCACATCGCAATATATTACGATACGCTTTGGGCATATTGTGACAGCCCTAGTATTCATATTAATGCTTGTTCCTTGGTTTTAGATTCAGATTGTTAGCTCCAAATCTTAAGCACAAAAATTTAATCCTGTGGTATACTAGGTCATGCACAAAAATAATTTGAACAGAGGATTAAAAAAACCCAATTACAACTCTAATACAATGTATGAGCATTTTCCGACAAAGAAATGAAATAGTTTTTTTATGCAATATTTAAATCTTCTTAAATGGCTTTTGCTACAGTTTGTTACATTTTGAAGACCATGTGACTAGTTACCCTGTATACAGAGAATGGATCTTACCTTATCTCCGTAAACAGATATCCCGTAGAGCATTGTCATACAGGATCTCTACTATCTCAATGCAGGGTCACGTCGAGATGACCTTTATGCTGACTAATTAATGCGTAGCTTTCATCTAGACATTTTAGATTGGGTTTTAATCAGATTGGGATCTCTCTCAGAGATTATATGTTATATTTTCAGCTTCGACCACATCAGTTATACTTGGAGATTTAAAGAATGATGTATATTATTTTAAACTAAAAGCTTGTACAAATGCTGGTGAGGGGACACCTTCTAATGTTATAAGAATAGAGAACTTAGATTGTGAGAAATGTCCTCAGTGTACACATTCTGATTTAGACTGTACAGCTACAGGTTTGTCCATATTATTATATTATTATTTATTGTTAATTCGTTATTTTTCAACTAGGCATGAGGATTGATAAAACTTACGAGTGACTGCATCTTCTAATCAGTTATTGTTTTGCCAAGATTTTATTAAAAGATTTTATTAAAAAACTATTACAGTCTAGACTGCCTGGGCGACTGTCAGTTTTAAGGGACTATTTGTCATATGTGACTGCGTTTTGGACCTCGGAAATGTTTTCACTCTGTTAAATCAGCTGATGCAACCAGTGACATTGGCATTTAAGTCATTATATCAACATGTAACAAACAGACTGTGAAAGCTTTAAATATCATTGTCCATTAGTGTCCAAATGACTATATCCGGAATTTAGACAACGGTGACCCCCTCTCAGCCAATCAAACTGCTTAAAAAGTGTTTGATAAATCCCATAACACACGGTAAAGTGTTTAATATTATCAGATCGTTTTCTCCGTGCATTACACTCGAGAAAACATTGACTGAAAGTATGGGGTGGATCCAGATTTTTTTTAAGTGGGGTGCACACTAAGAACAAAATGAAATGTTATAGTTCGTATACAAGCGGCCACGAACATTGCAAAAGTCTAATAATGATCTTATTTGTTGACAAGCGTAAGTCATTAAATAGAACAACCCCTTGTTAAAAGTCTAGATCCGCCCCATAATCAATTTCATACAATTAACTGAAATGCTTCAATAAGCTTATCTGTATTTAGTCTGGATTACCTGCCCCTTACCACTATCGTTATCAGGTCAGGCAAAGCACGATCATGGCTGCGCTCCCAGTTTTTATTCAGATAACAAAATTATCGTATACGTTTTCTTTTTCTGCATGATCATTTGCTGACAATAGTAACTTTAGTAGGAATTCGGTACTATATAAGAAAGTCAAAGTCGATTTACTGATTACTCGTATACTTAGCGAACAATTAAGCAAAAAACATGTCTCGAAGTGAACACAATTCAGATGTGAAATAGTCTCGTTAGAATTTCGGAAACTCTATTTATCATAAATGTAACCGAACTACTAAAAAAGGTATCCTTGTACAATGATCTTTAGATTTAAGCCCATGTAGTGAGAAATGTTCATATGAAAACCTTATTATTCAATACCTAATTCAATAATAGAGCACGGCCATTATCATGCTTTGCCTGACGGTCTTTTACCTGTCAAAGTACGACTGGGAACCGGACAAATCTATTTGAAAGCTAACCGAAGTTTTGAGAAATTAACTGTCCTTATTGCTTATTACCGGGAGACAAGGAAGCCCATTTTTATAAGTCTAAAACTACTGCAAACGAATGATTTTATTGAATTCATCCGATCAAGTTAATACAACATGTGATGCTATTTTAAAGAAAACCAAGATCTATATTTAAGACAAAAAGCTTTTCGATCAATTGTATTTTGGATAGTTCATACTTTCAACAAAACAAATGTTTAGGCGTCATCATGCACAAATGTAATTGAGATTTTCTACCATTTTTGTTCACGACAATCGTCTTGAAGGTTTTAAGCAGGTGAAAAAAAATATTGGTAGGGGTTAATTCAAAGGTCCACTTGTTTCTACATAGTAGAACGACCAGTATTATGTAACACAATGCAATTCACATCTATCCACTCCTTTGATTACATATTAAACCGACTATATATGAGAAATATTGTCTAAATTGAATATTCGCATGTTTAGTAGGTATAACAATGCAGAAAATGATGAAATTCGTAAAACAATAACATGTACTTACAGCCTAATAACACTCTTGGTTAGCCAAAACATTCTTTAGTTTTGCAATAAAGAATTATTCCTAAGACGACTCACCACTGTGATTATTTATCAAAAATGACTTTTATTTATTGTTTAACTGCCGATATGTACATGGGCACAAATATTTATATCCATCTAAATGTTGTTCATGAGTTTTAATTAGCTTTCGCACGAAATTCACGACACAAATATCGTACGTTTTACATTAAGGCCAACCATATTTCTCTGCGTTTTATATGGCTTTAAGGTGACAGTAGTATAAATACGTGACAAAATAAATGAAAATGGACATTATAAACATATAATTTCCTATCCGTTGTCTAAGTCGGATAGAGTACTCGTAGCAGTTTGATATGAGATTTATCAACTCGCTTCGCTCGTTGATAAATCCCATATCAAACTGCTACACATGCTCTATCCTATACTCAAATACTTGGGTTTTGCCCTCCGGTACAAACAAATTTTCACCATTACAATGAAAACACGTGTACAAAGAACAATAGGATTTAATCCATAGTTCGTGCTATTTAGCAATGATGTGTAGAAAACTTTGTTTGTACCGGCTGTGCACGAACGGAAAAAACAATAAATTTGAATTCCGGATTAGGTCTATTTCTTTGAAAGTCAGTCCCTAATGTGTTGAATTGAAATCTCTGTAAGTAAAAGAAGAGTTAACCAAGAAAATGATTGAAATTAATATAGAATATCAAGTAAGAATACTATAGAGTTAAATTCATTGTTTATATTGTCACCATGGAAACAAAACTACTTTCAGAGGTTCCTGTTGTTAATGCAGACAATAATATGTTTCAACAAAAATTAGGCATAATAATTGGATGTGGTGTTGGAGCTGTATGTGTAATTGTATCAGTTGTATATGTATTATATAAGCAAAGGTAAGATAATTATATCATACATACCCCACCCACCTTGGTTTGTATGGAGGGGTAAGTTGTTGTTCATTTTAATTTCAAAACGTTTATCCATTAATTTCCTAGACACAATTTCTTGATAAATATCTCATAAAAAGTTTAAAACTTTTCTCTATATGAAAAATTATTGTCATTTAAATTTGTGTCTTTTATTAATAACTTTCCAATTTTATGACAGTCAGGTAACCTAATCAGGCATACTGGATTCTTTTACCATTACTTCTCCCTATATGAAGGAATATTGACATATCATACATGTTTTATGAAAGCTAGGATTTTACTTTACTCGAAATTAAATCAAGATTTGATGTTCTTCATACTTACCTGTATCCTTTGGCCATCTCTTTGTGCCCATATAGTGGTGTTGAATATTGTGAACAAGTTTTTGTGTCAATTTAAGTTCTAATTGCTGTGTAAGGTGAACTAGAAAATATTTTTTATCTGATATTGTCTTGAAAACAATTTCACCGCAATCCTATAGCATGTACCTTGTCTACACAGTCATTGCAATGAATAAGATATTTCATGTCAACATGTATGATTATCATATAGGCAACTACGAGCAAGATATTTGAATCAACCAAGAACGGAGCTTGTACAAAGACCCCTGTATAATGGTAGAACAGTACAGCTAGTTCCTGCAACTGAAGATCCTCCTCAAACAGAACCTGTGGCCTGTTCACCTATGCTTCGGAGAATGTTGGAAAATACGGATTTTACATATGTAAGTCATGCTTTTATCTGAATTTTTATGGTGGCATATATCTGCCCTGTTATAGAGAAAGCTTAATAGCAAATCATGAGAATTGCAACATTTCAAGGAAACATTTTCACAAAACAATTTTATTTGCATGATGTATTGTAAAGCAAAACTTATTTTGATAGTGTCATTAACTTAAACACATAACCATCAAATGACAATCAATTCCATTGTAGTGCAAAAATAGTGGAGAGTGAAGTAGTCTGATTTAAACAAACCCAGAGCTAGTTCAAGTAGTTCATACTTATTTATTTTAGCTTGATTGTGAAACAAGGTCTTATTACTGAGAATAATCACTTTTTAGTCCACTTCCTGGTCTCCCAGTACTGTGTTAGCAGAATAAAGTTTTTGCTGAAGGAAACAATTGGGTATATTTTAGGGCTAGTAGCCAGTCTAACATTGTGACCAATAGACCATGTCGCTCCATTTGATTTTGATGAAATTACGTAACATGTATATTGTATAAGATGTATTGTATACTTGCAGTCTAAAGTGGAGCAAACAGCATTGTTATCACATAGTTCATCAGGAAGTGTGAATCATCAAACCACTAATACCAGTCTTGGTAGTAGTGATTCTGATTTAACAGCAACAACATCTCAACAACAACAAAATGTAAATGACCCTGTATCGTGATGGATAATTTATCGCACAAAACACTGGAGCAATTAATAAAAAAAATTGTTCCTTAAAACATGGTATTCTGGAACCAGATATTACTGACTGTCTGATTAATTGATTAATTGATCAATTGATTAATTAATATATTGAGTGATTAATGGATTAATTGAATGAACTTTCAATTTAATGATAAATATATTAATTGATTAATTCTTCAGTTTTGAGTGATGAATTAATTAATTGATCTGTTGACTTATACGTAGATCTGTTGATTTAATATTGATTGATTGAGTGATTGATTTTTATTGATCAATTGATTGATTAATGCTTTGATTGATTTATAAGTTGATTTATTGATTGACTTCATGTTTTTGTTTGTGTTACCTGCAAGAAGACTAGCTCTAGTACCAAGTTGTTGTGGGATATTGGATGCTGAAATTTGGCTGCTGAAAAAATAATTGGCATTTTTTATAGTTCTGATTTAATAGTTTGTGTAATCTG